>LNAC01000086.1:4860935-4897930 GCA_002007465.1 Ailurus styani | reverse complement strand
CCCCTCCCTTCCCCTCCTTCCCCCTTCCTCCCCTCCCTTCCCCTCCTTCCTTCCTTCTTTCCAGAGAGAGAGCATGAGAGTGCACGTGCACGCCTATAGGGGGAGGGGCAGAGGGAGAGAGAGAATCCCAGACTCCATGCTAACCGTAGAGGCTGACACACAGGGCTCCATCTCAAGATCCCATGATCATGACCTGAGCCAAAATCAAGAGCTGGACACCTAACTGAATGAGCCATCCAAGCTCCCTTTAAGTCTCTTTTAATCTGTCTCTTTTTTTCTACCCCCTCTGCAATTTATGCTGAAGAGACCAGTCATTCATCTTGTAGATTTCCCACACTCTGAATTTTGCTGATTACATCTCTCTGGTGCTTTCCAATTTATGTGTTTATGCAAAACTTTAGGGCACAAAATTTTGAGTTGGAAGGAACCATTCGTTTAACCTCTTCAACATGTTCATTTTATGGAAATTGAGGTTCAGAAAGATATTTATCTTAGTGACAGACTAAGGTCCAGGGACCCAAAATTCAAACTCTAGTCAATACATAATTGCTGACAAGGTGGTAAAGAGAACACTTGCTTTTCTTAGAAAATAACAGTAAGTATATTAAAGTACAAAATTATATACATGTATCTTATATATGCTTCTTACAAATCCTTTGTATTTCTTCAACACAGCAGATTAGGTAGATTTCAGAGGCCCAATTAACATCTGATCAACTCCATAATTCTGGGGTACATACACAAAAACATCCCTATAGATATTATGAAATTGTCTTAGGTCCAAATTTTTAGGTTAATTAAACAAGTATTCTCAGAATTTAACTTCAACAATGGCAAAAATTCACTAATAATTCTATATGCTTATGAAATTTTCTGTTTAATAGATTGCTTCCAAAAATATTTCTTAAAGATTAAAAATATATCTTACCTCAGTGAATCACAAAAGATGTTATCTATGTTCCACAATAGAAATCCCATTAAAAATATACCCAAGGATGTATAACCCAGTCCTCTGAGCCATGGATAAACCCTGTGGGAAAAAAAAGGACAGCAAACTGAAATTTTGTTAAGTCATGTCATGTTCAGAGCTTGAAGCCACTGCTTGCAGGAGAAGGAAAGGTTTTTGTTAGCATTAAAAGCAAACCTTTCTATTAAATTCTCTAATACATTTGCCTATTACATTTAGCCATTAAAACAATGAGAAAGAATATGCCATCAAGACTTTAGTGTTTCAAGAAAGTAATCTGAAGGCCCCCAATAACGTTATCAGTCCCCTGGAAGAGGCAGGGGGTGCTGGAACAGAATTAACATTGACTGAGTCACCTGCTCTGTGTCAGGCAGGCACCACAGTCAATTAGATACACAAGCAAATGAATAAAATCTTCAAATAAACCCTGTGAGGTAGGTATTAGTTTTTGCACTTCACTGATAAGAAAACTGAAGCTTAGTGAATTACCCAAAATAAGAACAGTAGCTTAAATATTTTTACAGCTTTAATGATGTATCACTGACTTACATTTAACTGACTACATTTCAAGTGTACATTTGATCAGTACATTCATATATATCCATGAAACACTACAATCAAGATACTAAACATATCCATCATCTCCAAAAGCTAGTTAGAACGTTATATAAATGGAGTAACACAGCACATCCTCTTCATTGTACGACTTTCACTTGGCATAATTATTTTGAAATTCATCCATGTTGTTATGTGTATCAATACTTCATTTCCTTTAATCACTGAGTGGTATTCCACTGTATGGATATACTGCAATTTATCTGTCCAAATGTTGGTGGACATTAATGTTTCCATTTTTTTCTATAACAAATAAAACAGCTGCGAACACAGACAAATAAGTTTTTGTAAGAATGTATGCTTCCATTTCTATTGGGTAAAAAGTTAGGAGAGGAATAGCTGAATTGTACGGCAGGTGAACGTCAAACTTTTTAAAGCACTGTTAACGTGTTTTCCTAAGTGACTGTATCATTTTACATTCCCACCAGCAGTGTTTGAGTGTTCTTTGTTCTATATCGCCACCAACACTTCTTATAACATGGGTATTTTTTTTTCATTTTACTTGTTCCTTGTAGGTGTTAGTGGTATTTCAACGTCATTTTAATTTGCATTCCCTAATGACTAATGTTATAGAACATCTTCTCATGTGCTATTTGCCATCCATGTAATCTTTGTTACAATTTGTTGAATCTTCGCCTGTTTAAAAAAATTGTTTGCCTTCTTATTGAGTTGTAAGAGTTCTTTAAATATTCTAAACATTAAGTCCTTTGTTGGATATATATTTTGTATTTTCTCTAAATCTGTGATTTGCTTTTCCCTTTCTTAATGTCTTTTGAAGAAAAAAATTTGTTATTTTGATAAAGTTCAATTTATCAATTTTTTCATTATACTTTTATTTTTTATATCCTATTTAATAACTTTGCCTAACCAAAGGCTGCAAAGACTTCTATACTTTCTTCTAGAAGTTTCATAATTTTAGCTTTTACATTTAGGGATATGATTCGATTCTAGTAATTTTTGTAACGGCATTAACTTTTGTTTTGTTTTGTTTTAAAGATTTTATTTATTCATTTGACACAGAGAGAGAGATTACAAGTAGGCAGAGAGGCAGGCAGAGAGAGAGGAGAGAGGAGGAAGCAGACTCCCCACTGAGCAGAGAGCCGGATGTGGGCCTCGATCCCAGGACCCTGGGATCATGACCTGAGCCGAAGGCAGCGGCTTTAACCCACTGAGCCACCCAAGTGCCCGGCATTAACTTTTGTAATGGCATGAATTTAAGTTCATTTTAAAAATAAGAATATCCAGTTGTTTCAGGACAATTTATTGAAAAGATTATCTTTTCCCCCACAGAATTACCTTTGAATGTTTACTTAACATCAGGTCACTATGGATGAATGGTCTCTTGTGGATGTTTTATTGATCTATATTTCATTCTTACCACCAATACCAAATTGTCCTGATTAGTGTAGCACAGAGTAAATTAAGGAATGTTAAATCCTCTAACTTTGTCATTCTTTTTTAAAAAAGATTTAATTTATTCATTTGAGAGAGCGTACGTGAGATCATGGGGGGGGGACAGGAAGGAGAGAGAGAAACAGACTCCCCACTGAGCAGAGAGTCTGACATGGGACTTGATCCCAGGACCCCAGGATCATGACCTGAGCCCAAGGCAGATGCCTAATCAATGGAGCCACCAGGCGCCCATGCCATTTTTTTTTTAAACTGCTTTGATTCTTCCGGATCCTTTGCATTCCTATGTAAATTTCAGAATCAATTTTTACCAAATTCTCAATTTTTACCAAAAAGCCCGCAGAGATTTTGATTGTGATTGCATTAAACTTATAGATCAGTTGGGGAGAACCGACATCTTAACAATATTGAGTTTTCTAATCCATGAAAATGGTACACCTATCCATTTATTTAGGTCTCCTTTAATTTCAGTAAAAAACTATTTGTTGTAGTTTCCCATATGCAGGTCCTACATACAGTTGCTAAATTTTAATCTTTAAACATCTGATGTGTTTTGGTCCTAGTGGAAATTATACTTTTGAAATTTTACTTTTCAACTGTTTGCTGCTAGTATATAGAAATATGAATTTTGAATATTCATTTGAATTTCACGAACTTGCTGAATTCCAACTTAATACCTCTAGTAGTCTCTTGGTACATGTTCTATGATATTTTCTGTACCTGATCATGTGATTTGCAAATACTATATTGGACAAGCCTTCAACCAGTATAATGGTGAATAGAAGTGGTGATAATACATATTCTTGTTTTATTCTTCATTTTAAAGATAACTTTTTTAATACTTCATTACTACATGTGTTAGATATTGTAGTTTACAGGTTAAGAAAGTTCCCTTCTGTTACTAACTTGTAAAGGGTTTTATTTTATTTTTAGTTTGTAAATAGCTGTTGAACTTTACAGAACGCTCTTTCTAAATCTGCTATCTTCATGTACTTTTTCTCCTTTTCTTTTTAAAGTATGGTGAACGACAAGAATAGATTTTTTCAAATATTTTCTTATTTTTATCTGTAAGTATTTGTATATAAGTGAATGAAAAGGAGGTAATATAAAAACCATCAGGAAAGCACAAACCTGGCTGTGCAGAGCAGAGAAAAAGCATTATTTCCATTGTTTGATGAAGGTTCTCAGAAAAGAGTAGGTTAAGAGAGTCACAGTCTGTTTTCAGCTTTTCAGAGTATATCATAACCCCATTTAGGGGAGGCAAGAATGAGTCCCAAGAAACACAGGGCTCAACATAGTGAAGGCATCTGGCAGGGTTGCAGTGTGGGCCAGGTGCGGAGATGTGACAGAATATGATCAATGGGAGTAGGGTACTCTCTATGTTCTGCTTCTAAGCTTACTTACCAGGGCCAATCTTCAGCTCTCAGCAGTAGTTCAAAGCAAAATTCTTCTGTGGGGTGAAATGAATGTCTTTGGTTATCCAAGGCAGCAGGGTACAGAGGAGAGAGCAAGAATTTCATCAGCATATGGTCCCTACAAGCTAAGTACAGATAAGATTCTGGGGACAGACTACCCATTATTATCAGGTCTGAGAATGGGGTAATATAGAAGGCCCTCAATATATCTGGGTCTGGAGTCACATTGCTTTATTCTGGACTACCTTCCTGACTAGTGTATAGCTATCATCTGAGAAATTCCTTCCCTTCCTCTTCACCCTGAGAATTGCATTTACCTCTCTCAACGGTGGATTTCCTATGTTTTGTATCTCATGTCTTCCTCCTTTTTGGTTTACTCTCTCATTATACATCCTTCAGTAGGTTTCCAGCAATAGTTTATGGGCTATAAGTTTTTTTTTTTTTTTTGAGAACTCAAATATATGTGTTAGTAGTTTGGCTGGCTGCAGGATTCTAAGTTAGAATTCTAGCTGCCAGTTTTGTTTTGATAAGCCCCAAACCATTCTGATTCCTGATCCTTCATATGTGTATCTGTCTTCTAACTCTACAAACTTGTGGAATCTTGTCAAGAATTCTGAAACTGGCACAGGTCTATTTCTACCCATTGTGTTGAATAGCCAGTGGGTTGTTGCAATGTAATAATTCATATCTTTAAATGGCAGGGTATTTTAAGTAATTTTGGTAATGATTCCTTCCCTTCCATTTTATCTGCACTGTCCCTTCCCCTTTTTTATGTTAGTCCTTGCATCTGGCCTAGTAATATTTCTATTGAGTCTCTTCCCATTTCTTTCTCATCATCCTGATGGCACCCAGGTGTGTGTGTGTGTGTGTGTGTGTGTGTGTGTGTGCGTGTGCGCGCGCGCACGCGGGCGCTTCTGTCTTTTCTGCTGTGAAGCCCACAGACATGAGGAAACACTTCACTGATTCTCCGCAGCGGTGATGAGTGGGCCCAAGTCTCCTGAGGCCTTGTGCTGTTGTTTACTCTGGACCATACCATGGGTTTAGTGCATTTCCTGTGGTAGATTCTTACTGGTGGATGGGAGATGATGGACCATAATGCAATCACAATGTGTGTTCAGGAGAAGGAATTCCAGTGACTTCTTTAACTGTATCTTTCAAACCATTCAGTTCAGTTTTCCATTTTACCATATTTTTAGTATCTTTGGCGGGGGGGGGTTCTCTGAATGTTCCTTTTTTATCTTGCATCCTACTCTTGATTCATAAATATAGTATATTTCTAGATTAATGATATTTGTTTTGTTACTTTTGAAGTTTTCTCCTTCATGCATAAGTTGTTTCTTCTAAGTTGGTTTTCCCCCCTTATTTGTTCTGGCCTCTATCTTTCATATTGGATGCATTCATCATGTCTGGCACAGTCTCCTCATTCTTAAGAATGGGAAACTAAAAAGGTGACTACAAGCTCTAAGCATGTGATTGAGGCCTTTAGACTAGTAACCTTAACTGTAGGGTTACTTTGTTGGGCCAATTGTTAGGGAACCCCCAAATCAGCATCTTTAGGTCTTTTAGGCTTCTCATATTCCCTAAAAGAAGATTCTCTCAATTTTCTGCTTAGAGGTTTTTACATTCAACATTCAAAATGCATAAGATCACCCAATTTCCCTGATTTCACCATGGTATTCACATGATGCTCAGTGTCCGGCAAAACCCAATCTAGAGACATTGTTCACATTACCAGAGAATAAACCTACAAGCTCCTGCAGTTGTTCCATGGTATGGAGTAGGTGAGGGGAAGTAAGCATTTAACAGTTTCTTAAGGCTTTTAACCAGTCCTCTTTATTTTAGACCCGTCTTCCATCTGCTTTTCCAAACTGTCTGTTGGATTAATGCTTGGCACTTGATAAAATTCTGATGTAAACTGGAGGTTCTTTGTTTAAAATTTGGCTTTCTTGGGTTAGCAGTAATTCATCTATTTTCCAGTTTTTAAAATTTTATTAGTCTTCTTGTGCGTTTATGCTTTATTAGTAAATTCTTTTATTGGAGTCTTAGTAGGGTTTCAGAAGGGAGAAAAATTAGATAGAAGATGTTGATCTTCAATATTATATCTGTTTTCATCAATTTCTGCCCTTTTATAGTCCCATTCTTCATTTGTGTGGATTGATTCTATTGATCCTTTTTCTAATTATTGAAGTTTCTCTACTTCTAATGTAAACATCTAAGGCATAAATTTCCCTCTAAGAACCAGTATTTTGAAGTACTTGATTTGCAGTGATTTTACTGTGATTATTTATAAGTATTATTTCTACTGTGATTTTTTTTTAAACTTGTATTTACAAGTGTGGTTTTGAGTTTCCAAATATATGGGCTATTCTGACTAATCTTATTTTAACTAATTGTACTATAGTCAGAGAGAACATGTTATACTTTAAAGTTTGTTGAACCTTGCTTTATTTTTTTAAATTTTTATTAACATATAATGTATTATTTGTCCCAGGGGTACAGGTCTGTGAATCATCAGTCTCACACATTTCACAGCACTTATCATAGCACATACCCTCCCCTATGTCCATAACCCAGACACCCTATCCCTAACCCCCCCATCCCCCAGTAACCCTCAGTTTGTTTCATGAGATTAAGAGTCTCTTATGGTTTGTCTCCTTCCTGATCCCATCTTGTTTCATTTTTTCCCTCCCTACTCCCCACGACCCCCCCACCCTGCCCCTCAAATTCCTCACATCAGAGAGATCATAAGATAATTGTCTTTCTCTGACTGACTTATTTTGCTTAGCATAATACCCTTTAGTTCCATCCACATTATTGCAAACGGCAAGATTTTGTTTCTTTTGATGGCTGCATAGTATTACATTGTGTATATATACCACATCTTCTTTATCCATTCATCTGTTGATGGACATCTAGGTTCTTTCCATAATTCGGCTATTGTGGACATTGCTGCTATAAACATTCAGGTGCACGTGCCCCTTCGGATCACTACATTTGTATCTTTAGGGTAAATACCCAGTAGTGTGATTGCTGGGTCATAGGAAGCTCTATTTTCAATTTTTTGAGGAACCTCCATACTGTTTTCCAGAGTGGCTGCACCAGCTTGCATTCCCACCAACAGTGTAGGAGGGTTCCCCTTTCTCCGCATCCTTGCCAAAATTTGTCGTTTCCTGACTTGTTAATTTTAGCCATTCTGACTGGTGTGAGGTGGTATCTCACTGTGTGAACCTTGCTTTAAAACTAGTGTCTGGTAGATTTAATAACTACTTCACGCATGCTTGAGAATACCAAGCTTCTTTAACTTAAATATATTAAATCAACTTGTTACTATGTTATTTAAATTTTGTCTATATTCTTCTTCATCTTCTTCATATGGTTACTGTGTTAAAATATTTCAGCATGATGGAGCATTGATATACTTCTCTTTGTAATTCTGTGAATTTTTGCTTAAAATTTTCCATACGAGGTTTAGAATTGCTTTTTTCCCCTGATAAATCAAATCTTTTAATAATAATGTAGCAACCACATTTGTTTTAAATAATGGTTTAATTTTTTTTGTTATTAAAATGGTTAGTCCAACTTTCTTTTAGTCAGTATTTGTGTGGCACATATTATTTTTATACCTCTTTCTTTTAAAAGTCCTGTATTTATGTGCATTTTTAAAGACTAACCAGGTGGGTTTTATTATCAGATGTAATAATTCTATGAAAACTCAGTATTGTAGTAAGTGTTACTTTCCATCTTAAAGTCTTTCAGAGATTTGGGCAGAGAGCATCTTAAGCATCAAATATAAACGACTCTTCTTCTGATCTTAAGTGCCAGTTGTCACCAATTTTTTTTTTCTTACCAATTTTCATACAAAATGTTTTTTGGTTTTTTTCTTTTTTCCTACTGCAGTTAAATGGCCATTGCTAGTCAGGCGAAGAGAGAATGTCTGGCTCTCCATTCAAGGTATTAAAGTAATGCTAAGTAAATTAAAACAGCAGCCACATAAATCTGCATGACATATCCAAGCCAAGGATAATAGCAGTATCTTAAAGAAATGAGCGCTCAGTTAATTAAGTCCTGTTTTCCTCTTTGGAGTTACATAAGGCAGCAGTACTAGCTAGCTACAGTCTAATACAGCACTTTGTACCATAAACACTGCTAAACACATAGTGCTAAACACTGACAGCATCAGTACCTGCTCTAATCACTTCAGCATTTACCTCTCAGTCCAGCATGCTGACTACAATACTATGCTTTTAAAAGTTTTAATCATTTGACAGTTAAGGCATTAGAGACAAAGGTTTAAGGCTTTATCTTAATATATCCAAGCATTCACTTCAATTAGTATATTGCTTTCTAGAATATACTGTTGAAATATTTTCATTTTATGACATTAAAAACTATCGAATTTCCGGGGCGCCCGGGTGGCACAGTCGTTAAGTGTCTACCTGGCTCAGGTCATGATCCCAGCGTCCTGGGATTGAGCCCATATCGGGCTCCCTGCTTGGCAGAAAGCTTGCTTCTCCCACTCCCCCAGCTTGTATTCCCTCTCTCACTGTGTCTCTCTCTGTCAAATAAATAAAATCTTAAAAAAAAAGCCATTTAAAAACTATGGAATTTCTTTTATTAAAGTCCAAACCTCAGTGATGAGAAAAGTACAATATAAAATAATACATATGCAGCCACAATGTTCAGTTACAGTTTAAACTAGAAATTACTAACTACACAGGTCATTCCTATTTGCAACTGGTACCTGCTAAGAAAGGAGATACAACTCTAAGCTATGTATGTTTTGTGATGGGCGTGCAACGTACTGTTTATTTGTTTTATTTACACTTTTTGTGAATAGCACATAGCTGGACTTCTTTTCCCTGCTTGAGAGATTTGTTTTTTAATTGCTTAGCTTTGTCCATTTATATTTACTGTGATTATTGATATATTTTGAATTATTTCTACCCCTTTATTTTCTGCTTTGTATTTTTCTGATTTCTCTGTCTCCCCTTTTACCCTTCTTTTCCTAATTTCTTTTGGATTCAGTTTATATAATTCCATTTGCTTACTCATGTTTTTGAAAGTGACTACAAAATCAATTGCTGTTTCTAACGGTTATCAAAAACACACAAGTAAAATCTAAAATTAATCACTGTCTATAGCTTCTTCCCAAATAAAAAAGACCTTAGGAACTATGTAACTAGGATTATCTTCTTGTATCTCATATTATTTTGTCCACCACTTTAGTTTCACTTAAAAATATCTCAAATTGGATATTAAATAGTCACAATATTTTGTTAAGATAATCCAATATATTTATCATTTTTTCTGCACCAGCTAAAGTAGTTTCTAAAGGGAAAGTCTTTCACTGAGGTATATTGGTAAACTTTCTCCATTTTGGTTTAAAATGCCTATCTTGTCACTGTTTTTGAAAGATATTTGGGTATACAGTTTTAAGTTGATGGTTAATATCTCTTAGCATTTTGAAGATAACAGTCTACTGTGTTTTGGCTTCCATTTTGCTGTTGGTAAGTCTGTTGTTGACTATTCCTTTGTTAATGTATCTTCTATTTCTGGATGTTTTAAGATCTTTGTCCTTGGATTTCAGCAATTTCAGTATGCTTTTTCTACAGGTAATAATCAGAACTCAACTGCAAATAATAGCTCTATTTGGAGCAGAAAAGGATTTAATATTCAATTCCAACCAAAATAATGAATGAGCAATGATTAGGCTCTCTAGGAATGGACTCATGAATACTACCACAGAATTATCTTGCCAAAGGAACTTTTTTCTTGTTCATATTTAGGAAGCTGGAGAACTGGGAAGCCTCTGGACCACTGTTGCGCCCAGCATCATACTGTAACCTTAGCTATAATTCATAGATCAGGAAGCTATCATCACACTTGCTTCCAGAGCCATGATGCACACCCTAGATACATACCAGTAAATGGATGCCTTACATACTACCATTTCTCTCCCCCACTTAACCTGGTTCTGAATTCAATCTTATGTGAATACAGCTGATTGGCAGAACCTGAATGTATCTGGAAACTTACCAGCAAAAGAAATAAGGGAAATACAGATTTTAGCTTTCTAGCATCTACATTACACCTAGTATCTCTTTAATTATCTATTCTGTCCCAATTTTTGCTATTCTTTCCCTTGGAACTGCATGCAATAAGGACTGTTATTTCTCTATAATGTTTTCTGGCTTATTTCTTTAGACTTGCCGTCCAATTTAATTAATTCTCTCTTCATCTGTGTCTAATCTACTTTTTAGCTTATCCATTGAGTTTTTTTATTTCAATATATATTTTTTAATGTTGGAAGTTCTTTGATTCTTTTTCAAATCTGGAATTTCACTTTTGATAATCTCATGATAATCATGTTTCTTTTCATTTTCTCTTTCATTAAATATTTCCTAAATATTTACTTTATATTTCAGCATCTGATTTGGGGGGATGTGTTATTTCTAACTCTTCTGTGTTTCTCCTGACTTTTACTTATGGTAGTTTATTTCCTTCTCTGGTTTTAGAATTGATTGTGCACATTTGTTTGATCTCCATCCAATCTGCAGAAATCCTAAGGGGCTTACACGAAACTACATTTCTTTAAAGATGATTTACTTTTGCTTCTCTCAGATATGCTGGGGCTCTAGGAATGTTGGATCAGTTTAAGATAATTTACACCTTGAAGTTTCCCAGACAATAAAGGTAATGTGTATTTGAATCCAAAATCTGTGGGAAGGCAGAACAGTGACTACAAATTCACAGGGGAGTCATTTTTCCTACCTAAAAGTAAGGCTGAAAGACAAGGGGCCTTGTAACTGCTCATGATCTCAGAACTCATTTGTCAGTTTAGTTTTCAGCTCCTTCGCATTTGATGCTTTAGAATTTTCTTCACTTTTTTTTTAGTTCAGCTATGCATTTAAAAGGATGTTTGTTGTGCTTTATCCACAATTACCATGATAACTAAGACTTCAAGAAACACAGTCTAGATGGACAAGACATACAGGTAAACAATGAACAATATTAAATAAAATGATCACCAAATGGAAATGTAAGAAAATAGCTATGGCAAGACAGATAAAAGAAAGATGTTTTATCTCCTATGACTTCCACTGTTACACACTTTTTACAGATCTGTTATTTGTATCTTTTTTTTTTTTCAAGATTTTATTTATTTATTTGAGAGAGAGAGCACAAGCAGGGGGAGCAGCAGACAGAGGGAGAGGGAGAAGCTGGCTTCCGACCGAGCAGAGAGCCCATTGTGGGACTCGATCCCAGGACCCTGGGATCATGACCTGAGCCAAAGGCAGATGCTTAACTGACTGAGCCACCCAGGTGTCCCTCATTTGTGTTTCTAAAAGTATTGGTATCCTAGCTTTTGGACTTGATTTAAGGCAAGAACTATATTTTATGCCTCTTTATACTTCCCTAAGATGCCTAGATCAAAAGCAGAATAAATTAGGGACTTCTGCTTCTGGGAAGATAAAAGAGACACTTTTCCTTGCTCTTCCCACTAAGTACAATTAAAAATCCTGAATATTATATAAAAACAAACATAAGAAGACTCTGAAAGGTGGAGAGAAGTAGGCCAACTGGCTAGAGACTCTGGGACCTGAGTTACACTATAGTGATAAGTTCTGTGTGTTTTCTTTTTGCCTCATATATTCCAGAGTTGGAACTGAAGATGCTAGCAACCCAGAAATGCCACTAGGTACAGACAAAAAAAAACCAAAAACCAAAAACAAAAAACCCAGCCCAACAAAAGCCTTCTCTCTCTAGCCAAATGACAAGAGGCAGCCTAGCAAGAGTGAAAATTTACATAGTAACTACTATTCTATAGCCAAACACCCCAGAAAAAACTCTAGCCTCACCCCCATCCATGCTGCAAAGACTGAGTGGGGAGTCTAGACTTCCTTCCTCATAGGCTATAAGAAGAAGGGACTATAACGAAAGATCTAGCATTCATGTTATTGGTGTCCTGGAAGGAGAGAAGAAAGAAGCCAGGGTGAAAAAGTACTTAAAATAATCCCTAAAAACTTTCAAATTTAGCCAAAAATACTCCGCCCCCCACAACAAAAAACAACACTATAAACCCACAGATTCACGAAGCTGAGTTAACCTTAAACATATTAACCCAAAGAAACACAACAAGACACATCACAGACAAAATTCTGAAAACTAAAGACAAGGGGAAATCCTGAAAAGAGTGAGAGAAGCAACACCTTTCCTTTACTATAGGAAATAAACAATTTGAATAACAGGATCTCTCATCAGAAAACCTGAAGGCCAGAAGAGAGCTGCACAACATTTCTCAAGTTCTGAAAGAGAACTGTCAACTTAGAATTCTGTATCCAGCAAAGAAATCAAGATACATTGTCACATGAAGAAAAACCTAGAGGATATAATGCCAACAGATTTACCCTAAAAGAATGGCTAAGGAAGTTTTCTAAACAGAAAGGAAATGAGGAGAGAAAGAATCTTATTAGAATGTCAGAGAGGAAGAAAGAGAAATGGATAGAGTGAAAATATGAGTAAATATAATACATTTATTTTTCTCTCCCTTTTGAATTTCTAAATTATGCTTTATGGTGGGGCAAAAATCATAATACTGTCTGATGTAGTTATAAATGCATATTTTAAATGATGCAGGGAAAAGCACTGCTATAGGTTAAATTTTTCCCCTCAGAAAGGACATGTTGAAGTCCTAAGTCCCACTACCTCATAATGTGACCTTATTTGGAATAGGGTCACTACAGATATAATCAGTTAAAATGAGGTTATACGGGAGTAGAGTGGGCTCCTAATCCAATATAACTGATGTTCTTATAAGAAACAACCGTGTAAAGACACGGAAATATAAGGATGGCATGACAAAGGCAGAGACTGAAATTATGTGGATAAAAGTCAAGGAGTGCCAAAGAGTGCCAGCAAATCACCAGAAGCTAAGAAGTAAGGATGGATTCCCCTACAGGTTTCAAAGGAATCATGGCCATACTGAAACCTTGAATTCTGACTTTTAGTATCCAGAACTGTGAAGCAAAAAATAAAACTATAAATCAATATCCTTCATGATTATAGGTGTAAAAATTCTTAACAAAATATTAACAAGTATCATTTGGCAACATATAAAAACAATTTTATACCATGATTAAGTGGGGTTTATTCAGAATACAAAGCTGGTTCAATATTTGAAAATCAATCAGTGTAATAACACAATACTCATAGACTGCAGAAGAAATCAGATGATCAAATCAACTGATATTGAAAAAATGTCTGACGAAATTGAACAACTTCCTCAACTTGATAAAGAACATCTACAAAGACCATACAGCTAACACTGCACTTAAGTTAATGGTGAAAGACTAAAAACATTTCCTCTAAAACTGAAAGCAAGGCAAGGAAATCCACCCTCATCACTCTTATTCAGTATAGTCCTGGAAGTTCTAGATAGGATAATAAGGCAAAAATGGACATGAAAAGCACATACATTAGAAAGGATGATAAAAAGTGTCCCTATTTGCAGCAAACCTCAAGGCATCTATAAAAGTCTTCTAAAACTATTAAGTTCAGCAAGGTGGCAGAATACAAGATAAACATAAAGAAAACCAACTGTATTTCTATATAATAGCAATGAACATGTGGACACCCAAATTTAAAAATAAAATACCATTTACAATTGCTCAAGAAATGGAAAGTCCAAAATGCTGATGAACAAAATCAAAGAACAATCAAAATAAATGGAAAGATATATGTGTTTATAGATTGGAAGACTCAACATAGTAAAGATGTGAATTCTTTGCAAATTGATATGCAGGTTTAATGTAATTCCTATCAAAATCCCAAGAAAAATGTTAAATATACACATATTTAAATATACATTGTAAAATTTATATGGAAAGACAGAAGAACCTAAACACCTAACACAATTTTGAAAAGAACTGAGAGGAAACAGTCTACATGATTTGAAGAGTTGTTTAATATATAGCTACAGTAATCAAGAGAGTGTGGCACTGGTGGGAGGAGAGACACACAGATCAATGTAACAAAATAAAAAACCCAGAAACAGATCCACACAAATATATATGAATCATTTTTGAGGAAGAGCAAAAGCAATACAGGAGAGAAATTTCAGGAAATCTTTTCAACCAGTGGTCCTGGGGCAGCTGAACATTCATAGGTTTAAAAAAAAAAAAAAAAAAGGACCTTGACCTAACCCTTACGCCTTATAGGAAAATTAACTAAAAATAAATCATGAACTCAAATGTAAAATGTAAAACTATATAAAACTTTTAGAAAAAAAAACAGGATAAAATCTAGGGTTAGGGAGAGAGTCCTTATAGTTGACACCCCAAGTATGATCCATAAAATGAAAAATGATAAATTAGACTTCATCAAAACTAAAAATTTTTTTGGTCTATGAAAGACTCTGTGAAAAGTATGAGAAGACAAGGTATAGACTGGGAGAGAAAATATTTGTTAGCTACATATTTGATGGAGGATTAGTATCTAAAATATATAAGGAACTCTCAAAACTCAACTGAAAAAAAAAAGAGAATACCATCAGAAAATGGGTAAAGACATGAACAATCATTTCAACAAAGAGGATATACAGATGGCAAATAAGTGCATGAAAATATGTTCATCTTTAGACATTAGGGAAATGAAAATTAAACCACAATGAGAGATTAGCGTGTACCTGTAAGAATGGCTAAAATAAAAAATAGTGACAACACGAAATGTTGACAGGAATGCAGAGAAACTGGGTTACTCATACACTGTTGGTGGAAATGTAAAATGGTAACCCACCCTGGAAAACAGTATGGCAGTTCTGAGAAAAACTAAACATATACCATGATACAACTTAACAATTCCACTCGGGCCATTTATTCCAGAGAAAGGAAAAATTACATTCACACAGAAACCTAAAAACAAATGTTCACAGCAACTTTATTCTTTACAGTCAAAAACTAGAAATAATCCAGATGTCATTTAATAGGTCAATGGTTAAACTGTGGTACATCCAAATCACGGAATACTACTAAGGGATGAACTACTGACACACTCAACAACTTGTACTTATCTCCAGTAAGTTATGCTGAGTGAAAAAGGCCAATCCCAAAGGTTATTATATATACTGTATGATTCCACTTACATAATATTTTTGAAATAAAAAAATTACAGAAATGAAGGACAGATTAGTGAATGTCAGCAGTTAAGGACAGGTGGTGAGAGAATGGGGTAGGAGAGAAGTGTGTATGGTTACAAGAGGACAAAACAGGGATGCTTGTGGCAATGGAATTGTTCTGTATATTGACTCTGTCAATCTCAAATCCTGGTTGTAATGTACTATAGTTTTGCAAGACATTATCAGTGGAGAAAATTGGTAAAGGGTATAGGAGATCTCTATTATTACAATACATGTGCTTCTACAATTACCTCAAAATAAAAAGCTCAATTTAAAAAAAAAAGGATAAACCCATAAATCATATTAATTATTGAGCACATGCTGTATGGCCAGGTGCCATGGAAGTTACTCACATGAATATTTATTATTTAATCTTCATAAACTCTATAAAGATTATGACTATTTCCTAAATCATCTCTCTGAAGTAATGATTCTTTATGACATTGTCTTCCTTAAATAGCGTTTTGTAAGAAGGGTTGTGAGTCACATAGTTTCAGAAAAACAGAAACAATTTGTTTTTACTGTAGGGATTTTCCAAGGCAATATATTAATGTATATTACAAATATTAAAAAGGAGGCCATCATACAGTTTTCCTCAAATTAATGTTGGAAATTTTGTTTTTATAGGATGCCAATTAATACCTTGCTTAAAGAACTAGTATTCATTATCTTATACCACAATAAATGTTGGTCTAAAGTTTTCTATCAATATCACTGCTAGAGTTGAGTGTTATTCCAATTTAGGCTACAGGTTTATTGCTTGAATGTAATCTAATCATACTGTTTATCCAAACCACTTACCATGTAACAATATAAATAGATCGAAGCACTAATGTGAAGACCAACATTCCATACATGACCTGAATAAGAAAGGAAAAATGAAGTTAGTAAAATCATTATTCTTTGGCAAAGGAATTATATTTTACCTACAAAAATAGCCCTCTCAATAAAATGTAAGTATTTATTATCTTTGGTTACATTTTAAAGAACAGACTTCTTGCAAATATCTTCTCCCATCCATAGGCTGCCTCACTCCCTAGATCCCTTTACTTTTTTTTTTTAAGACTTTATTTATTTATTTGACACAGAGAGATCAGATCACAAGTAGGCAGAGAGGCAGGCAGAGATAGAGGAGGAAGCAGGCTCCCTACTGAGCAGAGAGCCCGATGCGGGCCTCGATCCCAGGACCCTGAGATCATGACCCGAGCCGAAAGCAGAGGCTTTAACCCACTGAGCCACCCAGGCGCCCTAGATCCTTTTTCTTTAGCTTCACTTTCAGCAAATGACTCTACTTCCCATTTTATAACAGCATAAATCTGAACTCTTTTACTATTATTATTATTATTATTATTATTTTAGAGAGGTAGAGAAGGGGGTGAGGGGAGGGACAGAGGAAGGGGGAGAGGGAGAATCTTAGGCAGGTTCCATGCCCATCACGAGCCTGACGTGGGATTCTGTCTCACAACTCCCTGAGATGGTTACCTGAGCTGAAATCAAGAGCCAGAGCTTAACTGACTGAACTACCTAGGTGCCCCTTGAACTCTTTTAAATTCTCCTCCTAAATGTTTCTGCATTCATATATAATTTCTCCCTACATTCTTTCTCCCATTTCTCATCTCCAAAGAGATGCCCATTTCTTTTTGATTGATGTTAATATACTCCCGTGTTCTTTATTCTATATGTTCCCATATCTTCCTAGACTTGGCTCCATTAACTCTTTCTCTTCTATATTGAGCACTGGATAGGTACCACTACCAGGAAAATCGAACCTAGTGGGAAATTTTAACTTTTAAGCATGTGAAACATTAAATATTAAAAAATTGCATAGAATAGAAATATACAGTTTTGCAAGTATTTACAAAGCCAATAGCTAGGAAAGTACCATTCAGGTAAAAAACAGACCCCTGTTAACATTCCAGAAGTACTACCTGTGTCTCTTCCCAGTCCCCCTCCCAATCTTCTTAGAGGAAACCACTCTCTTGACTTTTATAATATTTTTTTGCTTTTCTTTACATATCTACTAACTTAAACTGACCTCCTAAATATGAAATCCTAAATACTGTTTTTTGAATTTTCATAGAACTGAATTTTAGTTTATAATAGAATAATAATGCACACATTTCTTTTCATCTTTAAGATTCAGTTATTATGTATATAGCCATATTTCATTCATTTTTATATTAAACACTATTTAACTGGGTAAACATACCAAAATGTATTTACCCATTCTTATGTTCAACATTTTGGGGTTATTTCCAGTTTTCACTGTTATGAATATTCTTACATATCCTAGTGCACCCGTACACAAATTTATCTAGGGGATGTTCCTAGGAGTATGACTGCCAGGTCAGAGGTTATATGTATTATCAAAATAAAAAAGTCAAACTATCTTCCAGAGTGGTTTTATCAATTTTTACTCCAACCAATGTATGTTTCTTTTGTGCTACATTCTCACCAACCTATGATATAGTCAGATGTCTAAATTTCTGTCAATCTATGAAATTTTTTACATATATTTCCCAGGTTACAGGTTGAACAATGTCTGTTATGTTTAATGGCCATTTGATGTCCTATATTGTTCAAACCTCTGTTTTCATTTGGTTCTCTATCATTTTATTGTTCCTTTTTTTAAGTTTAAAAAATTTTTAATACTGAAAACATACATACAAGTGCTCAAAAGATAAACATGGTTTGATGATTATCACAAAACAAATACCTTTGTACTTTTTGACTTTGTAAGTAAAAATATTGACTGTTGACAGCATACCATAAATCAACCTCAATACCCCTCTCAAGCCTTACACCCTCTTTTCCCCCAAGATTCACCACTATTCTGACTTCTAATATTAGCATTTAATTTGCCTGTTTTGAACCTCATTATAAATGGAACCCTATGATATATATGTGTCAAGCTTCCTTTACTCAGTATGATGTTTACAAACTAATTCAACTTGTTATATGAGCTGTGGTATATTAGTTTTCACTGCTATTTAATATCCACTTAATTTTTATCTAATAATGTCTAATACATTAAATGTAATTTATTTAATAATTGTTTTAAAACATTTAAAAATAAAAATAAATATATTTACTAATAATATTTCATAAAATTAGTATAATTTGAATATGCATACTTTATTTTTATTGGTTATCATATCTTTCTAATAATGAGGGACCTATTTCAATAAATAGGTAATAATTATTACAAAAATGACTTTAGGTTTTTTTTGCTTGAACAACAGAAATTTATTTCCTTATAGTTTTGGAGGCTAGAAATTCAAGATAAAGGTGCCAGTAAGTTTGGTTTCTTCTGAGGGATTTTCTTTTAGGCTTGTAGGCGGTCATCTTTTTCTGATGTCTTCATATGATCTTCTTCTGTATTTAAGTGTGTTCTAATCTCTCTTTCTAAGGACACCAGTCATATTGGATTAGGGCCTATCCATATGACCTCATTTTACCTTAATTCTTTCAAGGGCCTGTCTCCAACTAGTTATGTTCTTTTTTTCCCCTATTAATTCCAGTACAATTAACAGTGTTATATTAGTTTCAGGTGTACAATATCACTACTGTAATTAAACAATATCACAACTATTGAATAATTATTCAACAATTCTATACATTATTCAATGCTTATCATAAGTGTACTCTTAATCCCCCTCACCTATCTCACCCATTCCCCTTCCTCTCTGGTAACCATAAGTTTGTTCTCTGTAGTTAAGAGTGTTTTTTTCCTTTCTTTTTTTCTTTCTTAAATTCCACATATGAGTGAAATCACATGATATTTCATGACTTACTTCACTTAGCATTATACCATCTGGGTCCACCCATTTTGCTGTGAGTGGCAATGGTTCATTCTTTTTTATGGCTGAGTAATATTCCATTGTATATATACCACTTCTTTATCCATTCATCAATGGATAGACACTTGGGCTGCTTCCATAATTTGGTTATTGTAAAAAATGATGCAATAAACACAGAGGTGCATATAACTTTTCAAGTTAGTATTTTCATTTTCTTTGGGTAAATACCCAGTAGTGGAATTGCTGGATCATATAGTAATTCTATTTTTTTTAAGATTTTATTTTATTAGTAATCTCTACACCCTATATGGAGCTTAAACTCACAACCCTGAGATCAACAGTCCCATGCTCCACTGACTGAACCAGACAGGCACCCCCAGTAATTCTATTTTTATCTTTTTGAGGAACTTCCATATTGTTTTCCCACAGTTGCTGCACCAGTTTGCATTCCCACCAACAGTGCATGAGGGTTCCTTTTTCTCCATATCCTTGCTACCACCTGTTGTTTCTTGTATCACTGATTTTAGCCATGCTGACATGTGTGAGGTGACACCTCACTGTGGTTTTGATTTGCATTTCTCTGATGATAAATGATGCTGAGCATCTTTTCATGTATCTGTTGGCCATCTTACATCTTCTTTGGAGAAATGTCTGTTCATGTCTTCTGCCCAGTTTTTTTTTTAAAGATTTTATTTATTTATTTTGACAGAGAGAGATTACAAGTAGGCAGACAGGCAGGCAGAGAGAGAGGAGGAAGCAGGCTCTCTGCCGAGCACAGAGTCCAATACAGGCCTCGATCCCAGGACCCTGAGATCATGACCTGAGCCGGAGGCAGAGGCTTTAACCCACTGAGCCACCCAGGCGCGGTTCCGCCCAGTTTTTAATGGGATTATTTGTTTTGTTTTGTTTTGTTTTTGGTGTTGAGTTGTGTAAGTTCTTTATATATTGGATATTAACCCCCTATTGGATATGCCACTTTCTTTTTTTTTTTTTAAGATTTTATTTATTTATTTGACAGAGAGAGAGATCACAAGTAGGCAGAGAGGCAGGCAGAGGGAGAGGGGGGAAGCAGGCTCCCTGCTGAGCAGGGAGCCCAATGCGGGCCTCGATCCCAGGACCCTGAGATCATGACTGAGCCGAAGGCAGAGGCTTTAACCCACTGAGCCACCCAGGCGCCCTGATATGCCACTTTCAAATATCTTTTCCCATTCAGTAAGCTGTCTTTCTGTTATATTGATGGTTTCCTTTGTTGTACAAAATCATTTTACTTTGATGTAGTCCCAAAAGTTTATTTTTGCTTTTGTCTCCCTTGCTGTAGGCAACATATCTAGAAAAATGTTGCTATGGCCAATGTCAGAGAAATTACTGCCTATGCCCTCTTCTAGGATTTTTCTGGTTTTAGGTCTCACATTTAGGTCTTTAAACCATTTTGAGTTTATTTTTGTGTATGGTACAGAAAGTGGTCTAGTTTCTATAGTTTTAGCTATGCATATAGCTGTCCAGTTTTTCCCAACATCATTTGTTGAAGAGATTTTTTTCCCACTGCATTGGATATGCATATTTTATATATCCATTCTACTGCTGCTGGACACTGGGGTCCAATTTTAGATATCTATAATAACCCTGCTATAATCACTTTAATATATATTTTTGGTGTACATGTTCAGAGATTTCTATTCAACATAAGCCTAGGAACCAAATTGCTGGATCACAGTATGCATAAATTCAACTTTAGTAGTTTATACAAACTTTTCCAAAGTGGTTATGCCAATTAACACTCCCACCAATAGGTATGACAGTTGCTTAACATCCTTGCCACTGAGCACTTGATACTGTAATCTTTTTGGTTTTAGTCGTTCTGTTGGGCTTGTAGTAGCATCTCACTGTATTTTTAACTTTTACTTCCATGATGACTAATAGATTGGGCACCATTTCACATGTTTATTGGCCATTTGAATATAATCTTTTGTTAAGTATCTCTTAAAATCTCTTGTCCATTTTTTTAAAAGATTTTATTTATTCATTTGACACAGAGAGAGAGATTACAAGTAGGCAGAGAGGCAGGCAGAGAGAGTGGAGAGAGGAGGAAGCAGGCTCCCTGCTGAGCAGAAAGCCCGATGCAGGCCTCGATCCCAGGACCCTGGGATCATGACCTGAGCCGAAGGCAGCGGCTTTAACCCACTGAGCCACCCAGGCGCCCCTCTTGTCCATTTTTCTATTGGGTCTTCTACTTTTACTGTTTTGTAGGAGGTCTTTATATATACTAGTTTTCACCTCATATGTTAATCTACTCTCTAGCATTAATGTCTTCACTCTTATGTCTTCTACTTTTATTGGTTTGTAGGAGGTCTTTATATATACTAGTCTTCACTTGGTCATATATTAATCCACTCTATAGCATTATTTTTTCACTCTTGATAATGATACCTTTTGATAAACCCAAATTCTTAATTTCAAGATAAATGATTAGTGTTGTCTATATCTTGTAATGATGGCATAATTATCCATTTACTTAGGTACTCTTTAATGTCTTCAAATGTTTTATCACTTCTTCCATTTATAAATCTTAGACATTTATGTTAGATTCACTCCAAGGTACTTCACATTCTTAGATAATTATTGTTAACTAGTGCTTTCAAAAATATTTTCTACTTGTTTGATGCTGTTTTATATATATAAATACAACCATTTTCTGTATAGGTTTTATATCATGTGACTTTGCTTTTTAAAATCTCTTCAAATTTTAGTAATTTATCTGTAGATTCTTTAGATTTACTATGTATACATTTGTATATCACTTGTGAATATTTAGTTTTATTTCATCCTTTTAAATTTAATAATTTTAATTTCTTTTTCTTGCCTAACTAAGTAAGCCAAACCCTTCAGTACAATGTAAATAGAACTGGTGATAACAAGCTTTGCTATCTCCTGCTTAATATCAAAGGGAAAATTTTCACTGGTTCATCACTAAGTGTAATATTGGCTATAAGTTTAAAAATTTTTTTTTAAAAATAATCTTTATCAGATTAAGATCTTTTTTATTTCTAATTTGCTATTTTTAAATAATAAATTAATATATTTTATCAAGTATTTTTCCTGCATCTCGAGATAATTACATAATTTTTGTCATTTAATCTCTTAATATGATTTTCTGATATGAGTTAATAGTCTACCCAACTTTATATTCCTGGGATATAACCAATGTAGGCATGATGTTTTATCCTCGTGTGTGTGTGTGTGTGTGTGTGTGTGTGTGTGTGTGTGTGTGGTGGATTTGGTTTGTAAGTATTTTGCTTAGGACTTCTGCCTAATTAATTTTAAGTCTTTCCTACTGTTTTTACTGGTATTAAAGTTTTGGTAGCCTCATACATGAGTTGGAGAGTATCTGTCCCTTTTGTTCTGTTCTCTATAAGAATCTGTTTAAGACTGGAATTATTTCTTCTTTTACCGTGTGGTCAAATATTCTAGTGAAGTCATATTTGTGGGAAGATTTCTGACTATGAATTCAATTACATTTAATGGTTACAGGGCATTTCAGATTTTCTATTCTTTATTAAGTTTCTGCAGGTTATACTTCTAGGAAATCTGTCCACTTAAAAAAATACAACTTTAATTTTATTAGCATAAAGTCCCTCATTATATTCAATTAACTTTTTAATGCCTCTAGGATTTGACATGATATCCTCCTTTCATTTCTGATATTATTTGTGCTTGCCTTTTTCCTCCTTGATCAAATCTGCTATGGATATATGTTCATTTTACTTGTCTTTTCGAAGAATCAACTTACGGCTTTGCTGATTTTCTCTATAGTATATCTGTGTTCTATTGTATTCATTTTTGCTTTTTATCTTTCCCTTGTTTCTTGAAATATATGCCAAAACTCCCCTTTTGGGTCTTTCTCCTCCTCCTCCTCCTCCTCCTCCTCCTCCTTCTTCTTCTGGGGTATATACATTTTAAAGCTAGATATTTCTCTCCAAGTATTAATTTTGCAGAGTCCTACAAGTTTTAACATGTATTTATTTATTTATATTTATATATTTTTTAAAAATTTTATTTATTTATTTGACAGAGAGAGATACAGCTAGAGAGGGAACACAAGCAGGCGGAGTGGGAGAGGGAGAAGCAGGCTCCATGCTGAGCAAGGAGCCTGATGCAGGGCTCTATCCTAGGATCTTGGGATCACGACCTGAGCTGAAGGCAGACGCCCAATGACTGAGTCACCTAGGCGCCCCTAACATGTATTTATTTTCACTAAGATTCAATTCAAAGTATTTTCCAATATCTATGATTTCTTTGATCCATGTGTTATTTAGAATTACATTACTTATATTTAACATAATTGCATTATAGTAAGAAATTATATTCTGATTCTAATCCTTTGAAATTTAAGATGCTATGTGGGCCAGTGTATGGTCAATTTTTGTAAATGTTCTCTAAGTGCTTGGAAAAAATGTGCTTTTGCAATTGTTGGATGCAGTATTTTATATCTGGCAAGTTTCTTTTTAATTAATTAATTAATCAATCTCAGGGAGAGAGAGAGAGACTACATGAGTGGGGAGAGGGAGGGAGAAAGTCCTCAAGCAGACTCCTTGCTGAGCGGGGAGCCTGACATGGGGCTGGATCCCAGGACCCTGAGATCATGACCTGGGCCAAAATCAAGAGTTGGCCGCCCAAATGACTGAGCCACCCAGGTGCCCCACAGGTCAAGTTTCTTAAACATGTTGTTTAAATATTTTACATCATGTATCAATTACTGAGAGGTATTAAAATCACCTAAAATTACAGATTTGTCTGTTTTCTTCCTTTCAGTTCTATTAATTTTTGCATTATATGTTTGAGACATCATATGTATTACATATAAATTTTAAGTTATAATTTTCTGATGAATTGAATATTTTTAACACTATGAAGTAAACCCTTCTTAACAAGAGAAATGCTTTTCCCTTGAAGTCTATTTTGTTCTATAATAAAATAACTATGCCACATATACATATAACACAATTATGCTTAGTGTTTCCATGGTATATATACTTTTCCATACTTTCACTTTCAACCTTTCCATATCTTTATATTTCATGTGGACTCTTTTATAAAGCCTTGATATGACTCCTGCCTACTACTTGTAGTCTCTCTACAACAGTAGACTCCAACAAATATTTATTAAGCATTGTATTAGACTTGGGGACATAATGGTGTAGAGTAAAGGATTAATATCAAGCAATGTCTTGATGCAGGCCTGGTTAAGAATGACCTCAGTCTCCCAGTCTTGAATACAATAGTTAAGATAAACGGAAAATGTTATGTCTGCTTTGGTTGTGAAGGACTGCACCTAAGTTGGAGGCTTAGGGCCTGGATGATAACAGTATGAAAGGTGCTCATTATAAAGAACGGTAGGAAAAAGGGGCTGTACCTTCTATGTGTTATAATGACCTCTACTACACTTAGCTCTCATCCCTGGCAGCTGTACAGAACTTACGTAGATGAGAGAGCAAAAGAATCTATGTATATAAATAACTCTGCATCTCCTGATGAGATGAAAATGTTATATCTGCTGTATTCTCTACTATGTATCTCTTTATAGAACTAAGTAAACACAGCATTAGATTAAACCTGATTAGAGGATGACTGTCAGATTAAATCCATAACTATAGCCATAATGCTCTAATGGGGAACAAGGAAGGCATGATCCCTGCCCTCAGAGCGATTACAATCTAGTGTGGAAAGAGGTAAGTAATCAGGCAATTAAAAATGTAGTATTTAACTCTGTGACAGGGACTGTACAGAGTACTTTGTAAGCACATATGAAAGCCACCTAGACTTATGCAGATCAGAAAGACTTTTATGGAGGATATGATTTTTAATTTTACAATTGAAGCATTATTGGAAATATCATTGATAACCACTGAAATATTATTAAGAGAAGCTAGAAGAGGGGCGCCTGAGTGGCTCAGTCAATTAAGTGTTGGACTCTTGATTTCAGCTCAGGTCATGATCTTGTGTCTTGAGATCAAGCCCTTGTGTCAGGGTCCACTCTGGGGGTGGAGCCTACTTGAGATTCTCTTTCTCCCTCTCCCTCTGCCCCTCCCAAACCCATGCGCATGTGCTTTCTCTCTCTCTCTCTCTCTCTCTCTCTCTCTCTCTCTCTCTCTCTCGAGAGAGAGAGAGAGAGAGAGAGAGAGAGAGAGAGAGAGAGCGAGCTTGGAGATGGAAGAAAGTAAATGGCATGAAAAAAGAAAGTATGTCTAGAATATATTGTTGGAGGGAAGAGTGGGAAAAATGAAGTCAGAAAGGTAAAACCAGAGGTCAAGTCTGGCTTTTCAAGTCCTGTTGAATTGAACTTCATCTTATAAACAAAGGGAAGTCAATGGAAGTTTCAGTAATAGTGCAACATGTATTAGAAAGGTATTCCTGTCTTGGGGCACCTGGGTGGCTCAGTGGGTTAAAGCCTCTGCTTTTGGCTCAGGTCATGATCTCAGGGTCCTGGCATCGAGCCCTGCATCGGGCTCTCTGCTCGGCAGGGAGCCTGCTTTCTCCTCTCTCTCTGCCTGCCTCTCTGCCTACTTGTAATCTCTCTCTCTGTGTCAAATAAATAAATAAAATCTTTAAAAAAAAAAAAGATATCCCTCTCTTGCTGGGCGGAGAATGAATTAGAGGGAGGCAAGACCAATGGAAAACCAACCAATGATGAGGTATCACAGTAACCTAGGTGAGTGATGGGGCCTGAACCAGGGTACTATCAGTGGGAATAGAGAGAAACAGATTTAGAGAGCTATTTAGGGCTTGGAATGATAATAATATGATATGGCAGTTAGGAAGAGTTGGGAAAGTCAATGGTGGCCTGGGTTATGACTTTAGCAGTTAGGTCCATGGTAAAATTGTTCCTTGGGTTAGGGAATACAAGAAGAGAAGAAATATTGGAGAGAAAAATGGTGATTTCATTTCTAGATATGTTCAAAGTTTGAGGTGTCAGTGAGATATCCATGTAGATTATCTTTGAGAACAGATGTTAGATATCTGGGTCTAAATCTTAGAAGAAAAAAATCTAAGCTGAAGAAACAGATTTAGGAATCGTCACCATACAGAAGTCAAGGGGAATGGATTGCTCAAGGAGTATGTTAAACACATCAAATAATTGGGTAAGTTCGAACCTATACTCTGACAGTCTACTGAGGCTTTTCCAAATTAATTTTCTTCTTTCCACAAGCACCTCCACCCCATACATTCTGATTCTCTCCTAAGATCTGTGGCAGACCCTGCTAGTGACCCACTCAGTATCCAATCTCTCATTTTTTTTTAATAGAAGACTGATTTTATTTGGCTGACAATATGTCCAGCTATAAAAGCTTGATTTCTCAGTTTCTCTTGCAGGTAGAGGTAGCCACATGACCTTTACAACTTTTTTCTGTGCATATTCTAGTATTAGATATTTTTTAAATAAAAAAGATAATAGAGTATATCTTTTTTGGTCTTTGTAATTTTCAGCTAAAAATATTTTCATTCTAATAATAAATTAAATCCCAAAGTAATCTTCTATAGGGGTATCATCATATCATAGAAGGAATATGGGCTTTGGAATAAAAAAAGACCTGGGTTCAATTTTCAGCACTGCTAGTAACTAGGTGAGAAACATTGGACAAATTATTCAACCTTTCTGATTCTCAGTTATCTCACCTATAAAATGAAGATGGTACACAGGTTTGTTGATGTTTAGTAAGATAACAGGTAAGTCAATCTATATAAACTATATGAAAGAGGTGCACCTGGGTGGCTCAGTCGGTTAAGCATCTGCCTTCAGCTCAGCTCATGATTTCAGGGTCCTGAGACTGAGCCTCACATTGGGCTCCTTGCTCAGCAGGGAGCCTGCTTCTCCCTCTCTCTCTGCCTGCTGCTCCCTCTGCTTGTGCACTCTTTCTGTCAAATAAGTAAAGTCTTTTAAAAAAATAACAGAATAAATTTAAATAAATCTGCTTAAGTTCCTGTTTTTCAAATTGTTTATATAGTGTGTTCTTTCTTAGAAAACTTGAGGGTTAAATTGGAAGGGAGAGTAGTAAAATACTGATGTGTCATGTCTAGAAATAATCTCTAGGAGACATCTACTTTGGCAGGAAGATTTTAAGCAATAGTACTCTCTGAGATAATAGATGAAATCTCATCTGAGACATTCAATTACTGATTTATCAACTGGCTTAAAGAGGGTTCACTTCTTAAAAGTTCTTTTAACATATATTCGTGTATACTATTTTTATTGTTGCTTTCTTAAGATATATTAGTATTTCTACTGAATGTGGCAGGCATGTGATTTTAGTATAACCCTTTGCAAGGCCATCAAATTAAAGAAACAGCATTTGGCTCTCTTTTGGAGATATCTGGATCACCTTGGATTTAATATAGTAAAGTAAAAGTGTTATCAGTATTTTCTCCCTCAGGGAAGTTAATCTGGTTAGTAAGACCGTCATCCTGGCTGTGACAGATACTTTTATTTTATTTTAAAGATTTTATTTATTTATTTATTTATTTATTTGACACAGAGAGAGAGATAGATCACAAGTAGGCTGAGAGGCAGGCAGAGAGAGAGAGGAGGAAGCAGGCTCCTAGCTGAGCAGGGAGCCCAATGCGGGCCTCGATCCCAGGACCCTGAGATCATGAACCAAGCCGAAGGCAGAGGCTTTAACCCACTGAGCCACCCAGGCGCCCAAGAGACAGATACTTTTAAAGTGTTTATTAACTCTTTCCTTCTAACTGTCTATCACTGCCACTTACCTGTCTAGTCCCTACTCAAATATCTCCTTCCAGAAGCTTTCTGTGATCGTCATAGGCAGAAACTTACCCGCGTCACCTCACACCTTCATATACACTTTCAGTGTCACACTATTACTGTATTTATTGCCTTGTGCCTTACCTTACATAGTATTTTTATATTATCCTTGTGAAATAAAACCTCTCCTTATTTTAAACATTTTATAGGTGAGGAAACTGAAGAACAGGCACAGCATGTCCATGGATAACAAAGTGGCAAGTTCTGAGATTCCAAACTTCAAGAAATTGGAAGTACAAAGAAATCAAAATTCCAAACTCTCAAGCCAGAGTTACTTCATATTAGATAACATTGTTCTTCCCTCCTTTTCCATTATTTCTAAGATCTTGAAACTTACTGTAAATCTAGTCACAAATTTCAAAACAATTTTCCCATTTACAAATTTCAAAACAATTTTTCTAAATTTCTGTACATAATATCAATAGTGATATAAAAGAATGAGAGTGATATTCCACAAGCTTAGACAAAAAGATTCTCAGAAAAAGTAATTCTCTTTTCTTAAGAATGATACTCAGAAACTAATTAGGAATGGATTTTTTTTAAGCCATTAAGAATAAAACAATATATCGATTCTGGGGCACCTGGCTCACCTGACTAGGTAGAGCATGTAGCTCTTGATCTCAGGGTTGTGAGTTCAAGGCCCACGTTGGGTGTGGAGCTTACTTAAAAAGAAGAAAATCAATTCTAATTACTTAACAGGACAGGAAAAGATATTCCAGATTAGACTTTGGGGCAAAGAGCACTTCAAATAAAACATTACAAATAGCGAGAAATACTACTGTATCACAATAGTAGACCATCTTCCCTATTTTGTTTTTCAATATTAAAGGATGTAATAATTTAGCTATATGCAATAGTTATATTTTGTAATCCTATCTTGAGTCATCCAAGCGGACAGACTGCACCCTTGTCTACATTAGCACTGCTTTTACATACTATAAATATTTTTTTTTACAAGTCTATCTTCCTGACCCTGAGACCAGTAACCATGTCTTATTTGCCTTGGTTTATTAATATTAGTTAACATTTACTAACTGCTTACCATGTGGTAGGGGTTTTATATATGCATTATCTATTTTTAAATTTATTTTATTTTTTAAAAGATTTTATTTTTAAGTCATCTCTACACCCAACATAGGGCTCGAACTTACAACTCTGAGATGAAGAGTCACATGCTCTACTGACTGAGCCAGCCAGGCACCCTCGCATTATCTCCTTTAATCTTCAGACAACCTTAGGAGATTATGATACAATTTTAGACATACAATATAATGAGCTCCTCAAGAGCAGAGACCCTGTTATTTTATTCACTAGTATCCCTCTTATGCCTAGTACAGCATCTGGCATACCGAAGGCACTTAAAAAGTGTTTGTGGAATAATGAGGAAACCAAAGCTCAAAGAAGGTAAGTAACTTGGCCAGGGTATACAGTTAGCAAGTAGAGACTCAATTTGAATCCAGATTTGTCTGATTTGAGATATTCAAATTTTTGCTCCACTCCCTCTCTGTTTCTAACTTCGAGCTCAGAATTTGGTACTGAGAAAGGTACACAGTGGACATCTGTTAAATGAATAAATGTCTTCTACCTTCAGAGTACTTACCCACTTCACCCTACCATTCCTCTACTTCTTCACTTCTCTCCTCAGAAGGCCTAGTATATAACCCACAGCTTTAAGCTTTCATCCTCCCTCCCTTCCTTCCTATTAGCAAACATTTACCACCATCTACAGAAAAGAAAATATGTGTTACTGAAAAAACACGTAAGAGTTCCAGCATGGGAAGTTAGATGAATAGTTTGTTACTTTTATTACATAAACACAGTGTAAAATAGGTCTAAAACACAAAATGGAAAATTGATGGTCATAAACTTACAAAAACAAACCCCAAATCTCCAAATTTTGTTTTTTTGTACTTATGATTTTTTTCCTACAAAGACAAATAAAAAATTTACAAAAGCTGAAGTATTCTTAATATAAGTAAACTTCATCCTCTACACTGTGTCAATAAATCTTTCTTTAAAAAGAGGTAATTCCATAATGACATACTTCAAGTTAAAATAAACAGGAAAGTGAGGATATTCTCTCTTGTAACATCTACTTTAGGCTGGCCTGTAGAAAAGCAAGGCACAATAATGTGGTTTTGGAATTTATTTTAAGAAATGGATTTTCAGTTAGATGATTATTATCTAGCTTAAGTTTAAAAAGATACAGGAACACTTACTTTTTACATAAGCACAAAATATTCTAAAACTATAAGGCTTCTGATACTCCTGAAATATATCCTTATTTATTTGTTGTTTGTTTGTTGTCTACTGTGTTAAAAGAACTGTGATAGGAGTCAAACAAATCTAGGTTACAATCCTGGCTCTGCCCCCTTAATAACTGTGTAACTGCTGGAAGAATTCTTAGAATCTCTGAGCTCATTTCCTTTAAAATGTGAACAATAATTCCTAATTTGTAGGACTGCTGGGGAGATTAGAGTCTGTGCAGTAATGGCATAGTGCCAGGCACATGATAGCACTCAATTAACAATGGCACTCTTTATTTGGGGTCTGGTACTTTATTTTCCTCTGGTTTCATTATGGAATATACTTCAATCATTATTTCCTACAGCAAAGTTTCCTATGTCTGCTTTCATCAATGTAAATAATCTCCCACCTTAAAAAACTCATAAAACACTAGGGGGGACATATTCAAGGAATTTTCTAGAAAATAATGTCATAAAAAGGACCGTGTATGTGTATGTGCATGAATGCTTTTTTTCTTATAAGAGCAATGCTTTCTTAAGAATGATACTCAGAAACTAATTAGGAATGGATTTTTTTAAGCCATTAAGAATAATAATGGCTTTTCTAGAAAATAATGTCATAAAAAGGACCATGTATGTGTATGTTCATGAATGCTTTTTTTCTTATTAGAGCAATGCTACACCTGCATTACTGACCACCAAAGCCAGCTGGGCCTGGGCTCTGACATCCTTTAGGCACTTGAGTTTGCAAACTTTGTTTTAAACACTTTCATAGGACATCTACCATTTTATTTTCAGAAGTTGTATCACAGTTAATTTACCAGAAAAGGAAACACAATGTAGGCAAATACTGTTAAACAATCAAGTGTGTAATAATTTTTTAAAATTACCTGATGGAATATAGGCTCCTTTACCTTAAGGTAAACCTACAAAATATTAAAAGAAACACAGGTAAATGAAGTGAATTATTGAAGGGGAAGAAAACTTATTCCAACAATTCTGCAAATCCCAAATCTCTCTTGCTTCCCTAGTCCTGCTACTTAGATCTGACTCTAGCCATGTAAAACCAATCAGATTAGGTGGCGTGCCACAGAAGGGCTAGTACCTTTGGGTGGGTCTCCCCCAGTGCTAGCTTTATCATGGTAAACAAATGTTTCAACGTTATTGTGGATTACTCTGGCCTCAGCTTCTACATCAGCATCAATGAAGGGCAAAGGCACACAGTTACTCATGAGGGGTGAAGAGGTTCTGTTGATAATGTCTATAACACATTTTGTTCTACAACAGAAAGAACACTGGACTTACAGACAGGTGATAAATTTCAGAGTCTGCCACTTACTTGCTATAGTCCTTGAGCAAATCACTTAATCAAAAGACTAATTTTTTCTTTATCTGGATAATGGGAATACAGTGGTAAGGAATAATAACCTAAAATACATGAAACTATTTGGCATATAATGCACACTCAATAACTGAAAGCATTTAACAAATTTTTTGTGCTTTTACTTCCAAAACCTCTAACACACTCACCTAGATATATAACTCATCACCTAAATGCATTTCCAATTACATGAACCCTAGTTTTAGGCTCCAATATCATTTGGGTGATTAAGTTCAATGCCTATTTAAGATTTAGCATACCATTTACTGCCCTGTAGGAGAATGCCTTTAAAATGACATGGTAGAGAGAATGAAAATTCAAATCATAATCCTGAAATGGCTCTCATCACTTACAAGACAAAGTCCAAATTTCAAAACTTTGCATGATTTCACTCCTTTCTGCCTGGCCTCACTGCTTTCATCTTATCCCTTTTTCATCCTGGGCTCCAGAAAGTACAGTGCTTCCACATCATTAAACATGCTGCTCTTTACTTTGTTCAGAAATCCTCCCCTGCTGGCAAACATTCATCTTCCAAGATCCAGCTCAAACTACCGTCTTTCTTGAAGCCCTTCCTAGTTCCTTTTCCATTCAGCAGATGTAGCCATTCACCCTCCTTTGTGCCCTCACTATGTATAAACGTCATGTAATTTATTGGTTTGTTTCTCTCCCCTACAAGGCAATCATCTCTTTGACAGCAAAGACTGTGCTTAGATACCTCTATATCCTCTTGTAATGTACTGCTGATCTCACAAAAACTTTTATGTAATTTTACAATTTGGCTACAAAAGTTCTTATCCCAGGAGGAAGTTCCTACCCTCACACAATAAGAGAAGATTATTTCCTTTAAGCACCCACAGAGCTTTAATAGTAAGATATATATGAGACACTATATATTGGCAACTCTAAACTTCAGTAAGGAAGAATGCTTTTCGTCTCTGAAATGTGTTGTTTCAAAATACTTATTTCCCTTTGTATACTTCGAATACTTTGTTTCATAGTCCCATTGCTATTAATAAAAGAAATGCTAAAGGACATGCCTCTTAAAGACATTTTTTAAGGCAAAAGAATTATGGAGTCCTTACTGTGTGCCAGGTATTAATTTCAGAACTAATACGAAATGTATGCTATTATTATCTTCATTTTACAGACGAGGAAATTAATGCAGAGAGATTAAGTATCTTGTCCAAGGGTCCCAGTTATTAAGTAACTGTGTTGCTCCAAACTCAATCTGACTGACTTCCAAATCCACATCATGTTTCATCTGTTAGAAACAAAATATGACTTACTGTGGTTACTATTAAACTGAATAGAACTAAGATAAAAAGCAGGTGGTAGTTTACAGAGTTCTTCATCTTGAAACATTCAAACCTTTAAAAAAAGAGAGAAAGAAAGAAACTTATTTTAAAATATAAAACTAGTAAAACAAATGGAATGTTGTCTTATCACTTGTATATACACACACCTTTGGGTCTAGTGATGCTCATCATTTCCTCCCACCCAAACTCTCATCTCAGAGAACTTGTACCACCTCCAAGAGGCTGGGGAAATCAGGAGAAGGCAGCTGGCTTAAACTGGGTCAAAGTGAGGCTCTCTCATGAAAACTTGGGAGTTTGGGAGGCAGAGACCGAATCAATTAAATGTGGGGAGTCAAAGTATAAAGCCTTATGGGTTGAAAGTCTGATGCTAATATTTGGGCAGCTAAACTGAATGAACAGAAGATGAATGAGCAGATCTGAATGAGTGATCTGGATGGACGGAAAAATAAAGCAAATTCAAAGATGAGACCATGCAGAGAAGAAGGAATGGAGAAAAAACGGTGGGTGAGAGATGCTGCCCTTGAGTTGTAGTTAGGCTGTACTTCCTGCTATTGGGTTTCATACAATATCCTCATGCCCTTAAAATAATAATAAATCTCTTTTAACTCAAGCTGGCTTGAGTAGGTTTCTAAATCTTGCAATAAGCGTAGTGTGTAAGGCACACTATTACAGAAAATACCACTTTATTATAATTGTCTCTTTATGGGTCTCCTCAACCAAACTGCGAACTTCTTGTGTACAGGGATAAAATCTTTTTCTCATGTATCTAATCACTAGGCTAGCAAATACTCAGTAAATAAGGAAATATGAACAAATATTTGACCACCAGTTAGGTATCCAACCTTTGAATCTATGTTTTAGTAGAAGCAGCAGGAAATTTCTCAGTTTACTCATTAAATGGCTGTAGGAATTGGACCCAACTCCTATTTCCTTATCTCTACAAAAAGGTGGTTGGCTCAGATGATTTCTAAGATCTCTTTTACCATCAAATTCTGTGCCTTGATGACTTATTTTATAAAAGGTCACCTGACGGCGCCTTAGTGGCTCAGTGGGTTAAAGCCTCTGCCTGCGGCTCAGGTCATGATCTCAGGGTCCTGGGATTGAGCCCCGCATTGGGCTCTCTGCTGCTCAGCAGGGAGCCTGCTTCCTCCTCTCTCTCTGCCTACCTCTCTGCCTACTTGTAATCTCTCTCTCTGTGTCAAATAAATAAATAAAATCTTTAAAAAAAAAAAAAGGTCGCCTGAAAGTACTTTTCTAGATCAGGGACAGCAAACTACTGCCCAAATGCCCAAGCTTGTTTTTGTAAATAAAATTTTACTGGAACAGTCACATTAATTTGTTTACATATTATCTATGGTTGCTTCAATGCTACATTAGCAAACTTGAGAGCTGCAACAGAACTAACATAGGCCCATGAAACTTAAAATAATTACTATCTGTCGCTTTTACAGAAAAAGTTTTAGATGAGCTTTTTAAATTTTTAAAGATTTTATTTATTTATTTGAAAGAGAGAGAAAGAAAGCACAAGAGCAGGGGGAGGGGTAGAGGGAGAGAGGGAGAGATAGAAGCAAACTTCCTGATGAGCAGGGAGCCCAACAAGTGGCTGGATCCCAGAACCCTGGGATCATGACCTAAGCCAAAGGCAGATGCTTAACCGACTGAGCCACCCAGGTGCCCCCAGATGAGCTCTTTAAATAATATCAAATGATTCTGATTTTTATATATTTTTAGATGAAAATATTCTTGGGGTACCTAGGCAGCTCAGTCAGTTAAGTGTTGAAATTGTGATGTCGGCTCAGGTCATGATCTCAGGGTCTTGAGATAGAGCCCTACATCAGGCTCCACACTGAGTATGAAGCCTGTTAGGGATTCTTTCTCTTCCTCTCTGCCTCCCCAACCACCCATTACTCGTACTAGCACACACTCTCTCAGGGGGAAAAAAAAAAGGGAGAGAGAGAGAGAAGAAAATATACCTGAACTAACAATAATGATCATATTGAAAACAGATAACCATCACATAAGGGGTTTAGAGAATTTTAAGTACTAGTGCTAGGGAATTAAACGCATACTTAGAAGGTTAAGTTCGTTTTCCAACTGTGTTCAATTTCCAACTCTGACACCACCACCTACATGGCCTTAGGCAAGTCACATAAGTTCTGCTTATATCCTTAGACAAGTTACTAAATCTCTCTGTGCTTCACTTCCTCATCTACAAAATGGGGATAATACCCATTTATCTTGCACAACTGAAAGAATTAGAGATGATTTGTATAATACCTACCACAATTATAGGTACAAAGTACATACATATTATTTTTTATGACATAATATGTAACATTTTTATCTACAGTCATAACTCAAGGAAAGGCAGATTACACAAGTCAAATTTAAGAGTATTTAAGAGTTCTGAGATCATAAAAGTTAATAAACAGTATTATTACAACCTCCCACAGATTATACTCTACATGGAAAAGACAGAAGTTATAACCTTTTACAATATTACAATCCCCCTGTATAATGTAATAGGGTTAATTATATTACTTAATTCACTATGAGGTGAAAATGAATTTTAAAATACATTAAACAACTGAATTTTAAACATAAGCACTTACATGCAGTACACAAATACACAACAGCTGTAAATCATTGGGAGTTCATCCAACAGCTATAAGAAACAAAAAAAGATAAGAGGAATGAATATTGCAGAGGTGCAATTATTATACAAATCAAAATAAGACATCAGAATGATTATGATAGTCACTTCTCACTATCTAATATCTTTTACTAATTCTTTCACATATTTAACATCTAATTACTCTGAGTGTTGGGGAAGGTCATTGAAAGGACGTGACTGTCAGCTGACCTGTGAGCTGGACCCAGGCAACTGGAGATTCCTCACCCCCTCCTATCCTTGGAACAGAGGCTGTTCCAAGGACAGAATCTTGAGATAGCGATGTGGTGTTGAAAATACCTGTACAGTATACTTGACTGAACTGAATTAAGTCCTCTTTACAAACTTTTAAGGTTTGGTGGGCAGGTGGGGGACCCACTGCTGCCACCCAAGATGAGCCTTGTATGTAGATACTCTCTTCTTATTAAAAACTGCCACCTATCAACCAGGAGTGAGTGGTCTGCCTCTTTCACCTTTCCCTACTCTCTGCTTAGAGGGGTTGTTTATTGTCATTGAACAAACAAGCTTGTCCATCCATCTATCCTAAGGTACACACCTAAGTAGGACACCTGACTCACTGGACCACTCAGATCATTCAGTACCACAAACTATGATATCATACTTCCAGGAAAGAATGATGTCTACCATCTACAGGTCTGGGGGTGCTATCAATATTCTTTTGCATTTTCCCTTTTCCTAAAACACCTAAGATAGATAAAGTTTTCACTAATATATATATTAGAAGGGATACTAATGGCTAGGAAAGTCATTTAGTTAATCTAAATAACCTATGTTTCTCAAAACTATTATTAGCAATAATAGCTGTATGTATTAAACTACAAGCTAGACACTAAGCTGAATGTTGCAGATAGGTTATTTCTTTTTTTTCTTTTTTTTTTGAGAAATAATTGTGTTTGTTTGTTTTTTACAGAGGAAATTAGAATATATTTTATATTTTATTTTTTTTATTCTTTGCCCCAGGGGTACAAGTCTGTGAATCATCAGGCTTACATCTTTCACAGCATTAACCAAAGCACAAACCCTCCCCAATGTCCATAACCCATCCACCCTATCCCTACCCTCCCACCCCTCAGTAACCCTCAGTTTGTTTTGTGAGATTAGGAGTCTCTTATGGTTTGTCTCCTTCCCCATCCCATCTTGTTTCATTATTTTTCCCTCCCTACCC
>LNAC01000086.1:4823877-4860176 GCA_002007465.1 Ailurus styani | reverse complement strand
TGGTGATGTTCCTAGGAAGAAGTTGCTGTGGTTGAGGTCGAAGAGGTTGCTGCCTGTGTTCTCCTCAAGGATTTTGATGGATTCCTTTCTCACATTGAGGTCTTTTATCCATTTTGAGTCTATTTTTGTGTGTGGTGTAAGGAAATGATCCAGTTTCATCAGATAGGTTATTTCTAATCCTTAAGCCAATCCTATAGAATTTATTCACTAGATATACATTTAATTATTTAATAATTATTATTTAATAATATATCTACTATGTACCTCTAGTGAGGGAGGGAAATGAAAAACATGTGATTAAATATAAAAATTCCAATCAAAGGGGGACAGAGAAACCAGAGAAGGTGGTGGCAGGAAATGAAATGGGGTGGTAGAGAAATATATTCTAGGAAGAAGGAAGAGTTTACACAAAGTAATATATTCTGGTAAATTACTGGAATAATGAGATAGCAGCATATGTGCAGGGTCTTATAGTTAAGTGTCTTGCATTTATTGTCTCATTTAAGTTTAACAACAACTCTAAGGTAGGTCCTATTATCTCCATCCCAAGATGAGAACTCTGAGGTTTAGACAATTTAAGTAATTTGTTCAAGATCACAGAGCTAGTAAGTAATGGAGCCAGATTTTAAACTGACTCTGGAGCATACCCCTACATTAAGTTGCCTCCCAAATCACCTTCACATGTTCAAAAAAGTTTGCACAGGATCACAATATGCTGCAGATAAATCTACCACAATGTTTTTGATATACAGAAGATTCCTCTATTTAAAATTTTGAACCACAATCTCCTGGCTTTATATTAAACATCTTTTGCATTTATATCTGCTTTATTTCAGTTTTTGTGTGTTAGCAAAATATTTGTCTAATTATTTGGCTTTTCCACAATGTAGTACTGAGGTACTTAAATGGCCCATTTGGGAGATCTTCTATTCATGTATTTGGAGGATAGGACATAAAAAGATCTGCTTTTTCCATATTATGCCATAGGTCTAACTATACAGTCTATAAAGACAGTTAAAATAATTGTCATTCTTTTATTCATTCATTCAACAAATATTTATTAACCACCTACTATGTGCCTGGAACTATGCTATGTGCAGGAGACAATATAACACTTGCTCTCATGCTTTACAATCTAGCCAGGGTTAAAGACACTGGAGAGTTAACTGCACAAATAAATATTTAATTACAATTATGATAAGTGCTATGATGGAAAAGTACAGAGTACCATGACCAAAAAACGAGGGTCCTCGTGTAAGGAGTTGTGAAGATTTTCCTTAAAGAAGTGACACATAAACTGAGTCCTAAAAAATATGCAGATATGAGTAAGGTAAAGAGGGACTGAGGGGAAGATGAGAACCCCTAAGGAGTTGGAACATAATGTGCAAAGGTCCTGTTGCAGGAAGGGAACTTAAAAAACTGAAAAATGTCCACTGTGATTAAAGCTTAATTAATGATGAAGAGAAAGGCTATGAAATGAGGTTGGATAAGCAGTAAATAAATCAGGCGAATGTTTTAGGCGAATGTTTAAGAAACATTTAGAATGTTTCTTCATTTTATCTTAAAAGCAATGGCAAATCACTGAAAAGGTTTAAGCTAGGTGGTGGTCTCCATCAGCTTGGGTGGCAACAAAATACCTTAGACTGGATACCTTAAACAACAGAATTTATTTCTTACAGTTCTGGAGGCTAGGAAATCCAAGATGATGGCACAGCTCTGGTGCTTGGCTGCCTTCTCACTGTATACTCAGATGGTAGAGTGCCAGAGAGCAAGCTCTCTGGTCTCTTCTTATAAGGGCACTAATCCCATCATGAAAACTTCATAACCTCATCTAAACCTAATGATTATCTCTTAAGGCCCCATCTCCAAATATTGTCACACAGGGGACTAGAGATTCAACATATAAATTCTGAGGGGACACAATTCAGTCCATAGTGGTAATGTTAGTGTGTTTAAAATACAGGTTTGGGCCACATGGGTGGCTCAGTTGTTAAGCGTCTGCCTTTGACTCAGGTCATGATCCCAGGGTCCCTGGGATCGAGCCCCACATCGGGCTCCCTGCTCAGTGGGAAGCCTGCTTCTCCCTCTCCCACTCCCTCTGCTTGTGTTCCCTCTTCGCTGCGTCTCTATGTCAAATAAATGAATAAAATTTTTTAAAAAAAGTTTTAAAATACAGGTTTTATTATTTTTCAGGTATGGTAAGGCCAAAAGATCAGGAGATGACTGCCATTAAAAAGACAGTTAGCTCACAATTCCTAAGAAGCGACATGCCACGCCAAGCAGGGCCACATGGGAAAGCACCAGTATCAGTTAGGAGGCAGAATGAGCAAGGGGAAAGCATGGATGACAACCTTTATTGTGGTTTCCCAGAGAAAGGCTAGGTAAGAGAGGGCAAGCAGGCTTAGCATTGGCTAATTTGAATAATTTCAGCAGGTCTAGGGTCTAGGGGCTATCTTTAGTTGTCTGGTACCTGGCCTTGAGGTGATTAGAGCAAAAGAATACTGTCTCCTGGAGTGTAAGAGTCAGAAAAAGAAGGTGGTTTAGAGTATGGGCTCTGGATTGGTTAGTCTGAATATGAAAGGTACAGTCCAGGGTGAGTTATTTGCTATATCTAAGAAATGGCCACCCATGGAAGGGACAGTCTCTCCCTAGTCAGTGAGGCTCCAGATGCCAGAGCATCAAGAATACAAAAAGTAAGAAAATATAGTTATTATGGACTGAATGTTTGTGTCCTACCCGAATTCACATGTGGAAACCCAATCCAATGGTATTTGAAGATGGTGCCTTTGGGAGGTAATTAGGATTAGATGAGGTCATGAGGGTAGGGGCCCTCAGGATGGGATTAATGCCCTCATAAGAAAAGATATCAGAAAGCTTGCAAGAACCAGTCAGGGAAAGACGAATACCATGATTTCACTCAAATGCAGAATTTAAGAAACAAAGCAGAAAACAAAGGAAAAAAAAAAAGAGAAAGAGAAACAAACCAAAAAACAGACTCTTAACTATAGAGAACAAATTGTTACCATAGGGGAGGTGGGTAGGAGAATGAATGAAATGGGTGACAGGGATTCAGAGTACAGTTATGTTAAAAATAAATAATTAAGAGTACACTTATCTTGATGAGCACTGAGTAATATATGGAACTGTTGAATTACCATACTGTATACCTGAAATTAATATAACACCGTATGTTAAATATACTTAAATTAAAACAAACAAAGGGCATTTAACAACACAACAAAACAAAACAAAACAAAAAAAAAGGAAGAAAATAAAAAAGGAGTGGCTTAGAAGGAGCCAAGAAGACAGCTTTCACCAGACCCAACCATGCTGGCACCCTGATCTCAGACTTCAAGCCTCCAGAACTGTGAAAAAACATACGTCTATTGTTTAAGCCACAGTGTCTACAGCATTTTTGTCTGGCAGTCCCAGCTGACTAGTACAATTATAAACATATGGTGCCAGAGCAGGTATGTGTGGAGTGTTTTGCAGGGAAAGAGCATAGTTGTAGGAGGGCTACCTAGGAGGTTACAGCAGTCCAGGCCAAAGAAAGTTCCAACTTGGATTAAGGTCGCAGAATTGAGAATAGACCTAAGTGACTAGACTTGAGAAATATTTAGGAAGTAAATTAAACAGGGATTTGTGACTGATATGATGGGAGAAGAAACTCCTAAGGGTAACTCCCCAGTTTGTTGCCTAAATACTACAGTTGATGACAGTGCAGTTTACAGAGATTGTGAAGACAGAGAAAATTAAAAGAACGATTTCAACATATTGAGTTTGAGATACCTGTGAGACAGCCAAGTGGAAATGTCAATCAGGCAACTAAAAATACAAACCTGTAGTTCAGAAGAAAAGTCTGGTCTCCAGATGTTGGCTGCTTGTTTGTTTGTTTGCTTAGAGAAACTAAATTGAACTGAGCGTATGTTAAAAGGGCATGAATTTTAAAATCTGGGTAATACAAATACAGAAGTCTTATTTCAAAACCCTAAGTAGCGGGCGCCTGGGTGGCTCAGTGGGTGAAAGCCTCTGCTTTCGGCTCAGGTCATGATCTCAGTGTCCTGGGATCGAGGCCGCATTGGGCTCCCTGCTCAGCGGGGAGCCTGCTTCCTCCTCTCTCTCTGCCTGCCTCTCTGCCTACTTGTAATCTCTCTCTCGCTCTGTGTCAAATGAATAAATAAAATCTTTAAAAACAAAACAAAACAAAAACCCTAAGCAGCAAAATTATAACTGGTAAAAGCACAGAGTTCCAGGGTGAGGGTGGGGTGTGTGACTGAAGATGAGTCTGGAGAGGTAGGCAGGGGCCAGATCACAGCCTGCGGTTCAAATTCATGAGCCTGACCTGGGGTAAGTATTAAAAGGTGTTTAAAAAGTAGGATGCATTCTGGAGAGCAGAGACTGCATTTTACATGTCTCATCTCTAACACTTGTACCAAGCCTAGCAAACATTGCTCAAAGAATGAAAACAATTACTTTTGTTTGTAGGAACAATATTTCTGTTCTGTTGTGACAAATGGATAGGGGAGGCAGGGACACCAATTAGGAAACAGTTACAGAAATCTGGATTGGAGATAATGGATTAAGGTCGTGGCTGTACAGATAGATCTAGATGCATTTGAGCTTTGAGTGTTTTCAGAAATGAGAAAGCAGGAGAAATTGAAGATGAATCATGGGTTTTTGCCTTGGGCTTTCAGTGTAAGGTGGTTCCATTCACTGAGATAGGGAGCAAAGGAAAAAGAAGGGTAATATTCATAACCAGAACACCTGTTGTTTACATTGTAAAGTGAGAATTAGCTTTCATTAATTACCTAGCATTTAAGCAATTTTTGTTTTTGTATTATAAAGAAAATTATAGGTGAACACACATTTTTCTTTGGTTTTATTTTCCAGGATAAATAGATTTATTTTTACTTATGAGAAAAAGGTGGACACATTCTTTTTTAACTAGCATCTATTTTTTTTCCTAACATCAAACATATATGCTTAGTAGAGAATACTTAGAAAAAGCAGAACACAAAGAAAAATTCCACATGGCTGAAGAAATTAAGAAACTGCCTTTAACTCTACCCTCTCCACGATTATGAATAACTGTATATGTCAGTTAGTGAAAGCAAAAAAAGAATTGAGTCGAATGAGTGAATAGATGAAAAGAAAATCTGGGAGAAGTCTCCTAAAAACTTGAAGCTTTTATACTTCAACCACCAAGAATGCAAGACAAAGTCCTAAGATAGGTAAAGGAAACACAAATAAAAAAAAACAAAATGTAGGGGCGCCTGGGTGGCTCAGTTGGTTAAGCGTCTGCCTTTGGCTCATGTCCTGATCTCAGGGTCTCGGGACTGAGTCCCGCATCAGGCTCTCTGCTCAGCGGCGAGTGTGCTTCGCCCTCTGCCTCTGTGATCCCTCTCCCTCTGTGATTGCTTTCGCTCTAAAATAAATAAAATCTAAAACAAAACTGTTTAAAACAAAACAAAACAAAAAAACAAACCAAAATGTAGATCCTTATCTTGTCTCTAACTTTCTGTGTAACTTCTAGTCATTTTTTTTCACCTCTCTTAAATTGTTTTCCCTTTATAAAATTTGTAGATTAGACTACATTTTAAAAATCCCTTCTAGGGGCACCTGGATGGCTCAGTCAGTTAACCATCTGCCTTTGGTTCAGGTCATGATCCTGGGGTCCTGGGATCCAGCCCTGTGTTGCACTCCCTGCCCCTACTCAGTGGGGAGCCTGCTTCTCCCTCTCTCCCATGTTTGTGCTCTCTCTTTCTCAAATAAATAAATGAAATCTTAAAATAAAAATATCTTCTAATATTAAAGGTCTATGATTCTAAATTGTTCTTTGGCACCTTTCACCCCTTACTTGAAGGCCACTCCTGGTGTCTCTATTCCTTCCCTCATGTTTTCCTCAAACCCACTCCAAATGCATTGCTCTTGGCTAGTTGCCAAAAGGATGTGACACATTAATCATGAGAAAGGAGTTAGTAATAGCTTAAAATATTACCCTTCAATGTGGTGTGTATACACACACACACACACACACACACACACACACAATAGAATACTATGCAGCCATCAACCCCCCCCAAATCTTGCCATTTGCAATGACGTGGATGGAACTAGAGTGTATTATGCTAAGCAAAATAAGTCAATCAGAGAATGACAATTATCATATGATCTTACAGATATGAGGAATTTGAGAAACAAGACAGAGGATCATAGGGGAAGGGAGGGAAAAATGAAAAAGACGAAACCAGAGAGGGAGACAAAATATAAGAGACTCTTGGTCTCAGGAAACAAACTGAAGGTTGCTAGAGTGGAGGGTGGGTGGGAGGTATGGGGTGGCTGGGTGATGGACATTGGGGAGGATATGTGCTATGATGAGTGCTGTGAATTGTTTAAGATTGATGAATCACAGACCTGTACCCCTGAAACAAATAATACATTATATGTTAATTAAAAAAATTAAAAAAATATATTACCCTTCACAGGGGCACACATAATAGTACTCAAAGGAATGAATCACTAACAATTAATAATGGTAGTTTCAGGCATTCTAACTGGCTAAAGAAAAAGGAAAGAAACTAATACTTATTAAAAAATTATTTACCAGATCCTATGATGACACTTTCACACATGCCAATCAATTGACCCTCACAATACTCCTACAGGTATTAGTAAATCCATTAGGTAGATGAGGAAACAAAAGCTCAGCAAGATTAAGTGGCATATCCATGCTCAAACAGCCAGCAAAGTGGTTGGAGAATCGAACTGGAGTCTAAGCAGCCACCTAGCAATAACAAATCTGAAGAAAATGCCATCAAAGCCCTAAATCATTCTTAAGCCAGAACTGTCAATACCTGCTTGTGCTCAGTTGAAGCAGAAGTAAAAATGGGACTCCAATTTCTTTACAGCTACAACCAGCTAAGTTCAGTCTGGTGAAATGGTTCACTGACCATCAGGGTCTAGTAAGCGGCAGCACTGTCATTTCATACTCTGCTTCAGTGACTGTGCATAAAAAATAATGGCCTAACATAGCTGAGACAACTTCATCCTGAAAGGAGGTAAGAAGCCTTCAAGGAATATTCACAATCATTTTATGTTTAAATTAGAGAGTTGGGAAAGCTGTTTTAAAAAATCCTTCAATACTGAGGATTCTTCCCTCCTAAATCATTGGGAAATTGGGTCATATATCATTTCTGTCCAGAGAGGCAAGCACATAAAACCACAACTTTGTAGACCCAAAGAGGCAAGAAATAAGGCATCTGTTAATTTGTCCCCAAAGTTAATAGAGCAGTATTACAGTAATGATAAAGCACAGAATCAAAGCTCTCAAGATCAAAGGCCATCTGGTCTATCCAAATGCTGGGTTATCTTGGTAAAAGTCTTATCAACAATTAAGTTTACATACAAATCAAAGTGTGTCCCACTTCTGCTCCAAATCTATTAATGGCTTACAAGGAGGGATAAAGTCCAAGAGGCTTAGATCTGACCTCTGGTTAGCTTCCCAAACCACATCTCTTACTATTTAGCTCAATGCCTACTCAGAGCAGGTACTCAATAATGTAACAAATGTTAGCTATTATTACTGTTAGAACTGTCACCATCATCACCACATACTCCCATTCCATCCATGGCACAACCACAAAGTACTACCTATGGTGCCCTGAGATGCCAGACATACTCTCAACTCTGTAAGTTCGAGTTGGCCTAGAAAATACCTATTCATCTTTGAAGATGCAACTCAAACACGTATCTGAGTCACCTGCGTGAAACCCCTTCTCTCACCCTCCCTTCCCTAAATAATTTCTTTTTCCATGTCCATAGCATACTGTAGGCCCTTTACCACTGCATTCACTAGCATATTACCTTCACTCTGAGACCACAGGTTCCTTGAGGAAAGGACTGTATCATCTTTACCTATGCAGACCTGTTGCCCAGGTACCAATTTTTGAACTAATGAAAGTGTTTGTCCAGCTTATGCTTGGGCACCTCCAAGGACAGAGGACTCAAGATCTCTGAAGGAAGCTCTTACCATCTACTAGCTCAGAAAAGTCTTCCTGATGTTGAGCAAGATGTCTCTTTACCTTTAACGCTACTAGGACCACAAGGCATAAATCGAATTCTTTCAACATGTTAACCCTGTAAACACTGATTCATAAAACATTTATGTAGCGCTGATGTGCCCTATAAGTATGGGATACACCAAGGTCAACCAGAGAGAGTCCCTGCTCTTAGGTAACCTACATTCTGATACAGAAGAAAAATATATTTATAAAACAAAAGATAAGCGCAGTACCAGAGAAGCACAGAGTGTTGTAGAAGAACATATGAAGGGTACATATCCAACCCTGGGGCCTTGGGAGGCCTCTTAGAGGAGCTGCCACTTTGGCTAAGACTTTAAAGGATGAAAAGGAATTGTCCAAGGGAGAAAGGGAAGTGCAATAGGGCCAGACATGAAAAATGCATAGAACTGAGAGAGAGTTGGTATGTACAGCTGAATGAGCGGCATGTCTTCTCTTCTTCAGGCTAAATAGTCCCAGTTCCTTCCCCTCAAGCATCATGACTAGAGTTTTAGTTCCTTCACCATTCTGGTGTTTCTCATTTGAACATAAACCAGGTTAGTCCTCAGAAATGAAATATTGTCATGATCTATTTAGCACACAGTAGGGTCACTCAGATCCTTCCTTCACTCAGATACTTAGTCTAGCCTTGTCTCAGCACATTCATGCAGTTGCTTCTTTATATATATGATAGACACACACTACCTTCCAGGGTTACTGTTTTAGGAATAACATGATGGACAATAGGAATGATCCTAGAAACTTAAAACTTAACTAAGTCTCAGAAAATATGTGTTTAAGGGGCGCCTGGGTGGCTCAGTCATTAAGTGTCTGCCTTCGGCTCAGGTCATATCCCAGGGTCCTGGGATTGAGCCCCGCACTGGGCTCCCTGCTCAGCGGGAAGCCTCCTTCTTCCTCTCCCTCTCCTACTCCCTCTGCTTGTGTTCCCTCTCTTGCTGTGTCTCTGTCAAATAAATAAATAAAATCTAAAAAAAAAAAAAAAAAAATATGTGTTTAAGGGCATGTCAGAGGTTGCCATATGCACAGAATTAGAGTAGACATGTTTTGTATATTGTTCTGGTTATCTGTTACTGTACAGCGAACCACCTTAAAACTCAGTGGCTTAAAATACCAATATATACTTTACTGATTAATATGCATTTTGAGCAGAACTGGGAGGGAAAAGTTCATTTCTCCTTCACTCAGGGTCAGCTGGGACAGCTCAAAGGCCAGTGTTGGAATCATCTAAAGAATCACACACTCAAATTCTGGGCAGTTGATGAGGCGGCAGCCTGGGGACTTCAGGTGAGGTTGTGGTAGGAACATGGGCCTTTCCACATGGCTGACTGGCTTCTTTACAACATGGTGCTGGGTTCCAAGGGTAAGCATCCCAGGAGGATGAGGAAGAAGCTCTATTGCCTTTTGTGACTCACTCCTGGAAGTCATATAACTTTATGTCTACTATAGTAACAGTCTTGTCCAGATTCAAGGGCAAGGAACAAAGATCTCAACTCTTGAGGAAAGTCAATATCACACTGTAAGAAAAGCAGGTGGGATGAGATATATTGGTGTTAACATGTTTGGAAAATATAATAATCTGTCACATAAATAAAACTCAAAACTGAATTAAATACCCAGCCCCCCAAGAACAGAAGATAGTCTGCTTTAGGATGAAGGATATTCAGATTGGCTTATTATCATTACTACTCCTCCAAAGCACATCTGGAATCTTTTAAAGTCTCTCTCTCTCTTTTTTTAAATAAGCATAAACATGTCTTTTCCTTATTACAAAAGTATTTCATGTTTATTACAGAAAATCTGAAAAACATAGAAATGCAAAAGAGAAAGAAATATAATGCTCTGTAATACCATAATCCAGGGATAACAACTATTTAATACTTTAATGCATCTCTTTAGTTATTTACTCATGTGTTTAATTAAATGTCCTTCCTTCCCTCCTTACCCCCTTCCTCCCTTCTGTTTATATATTTATTGGGCAGATGCCATGCGCTAGCCTATAAGCTAAAGTACAGTGGTATTTAAGAGAAGTGGGATCTCTGTTCTCAAGAAGTTTACATTCTAGTTGGGGGAGATCAGGCCAGTGTGACTGGAGTGTAGCAAATAATGGAGAGGAAGAGTAAAAACTGAAGTTGTATAAGACCAGGGCCAGATCAAGTAGGTCACAGTAAAGAATTTAAATTTCATTTTAAGTGCAAATGGATGTCTTGGAGAGTTTTCAGCAGAACAATATGATCTGATTTAAAATTTAAAAGACTACCTTGGATGACTATTGCAGTAGCCAGTAGATGAGATGATGATGGCTTACACAGGGTAGGCAACATGAAAACAGAACACATTTTGCAGTTATATTTTAAAAAATAAAACCAGAAGAATGGCTAACAGATGTGATGTGAGCGATGAGGAAAAGAAAGAAATGAAGGATGATTCTAGGTTTTTAGCTTTAGTAATTGGGTAGATGATGGCATCACAGTGGATACTAGGGGAGAAAACTGTATGGAAAAAGAAATAAAGAATTACATATTGCCCATATTAAAGGTTGAGATTTCTACTAGACATTGAAGTGGTATGTCAAACATGGTTGTACAAATCTAGAGCTCAAAGATGAGGTTAGAACTGAAGATGGATGTTTTGAAATCATCAGCATAAAAATCGTATTTAAGGCCATGATATTTTATGAGATCACCTAGGAGAAAATACAAAGAGGGTAGCCCAGGACTAAAAGGGGGGCCAGGGCCCCTCTCTTCCTCAGTGCTGCCTGCAGAAGTGGCAGCCATCTCCTAATCAACATCATGGCTGCCCTCAGACCTCTGGTAAAGCCCAAGATCATTAACTTCTTAATGGACCAAGAAATTCATCTGGCACAAGTCAGACAGATACATGAAAATTAAGTGCAACTGGTGGAAACTCAGAGGCATTGACAATAGGGTGCACGGAAGATTCAAGGGCCAGATCTTCATGCACAACACTGGTTACAGGAACAACAAGAAAACAAAGCTGTCCAGTGGTTTCCTGAAGTTCCTAGTCCACAACATCAAAAAGTGTGAAGTGCTGGGGCACCTGGGTGGCTCAGTTGGTTAAATGTCCGACTCTTGGTTTCAGCTCAGGTCATGATCTCAGGGTGTAGTGATCTAGCCCCTCAGCCAGCTCTGCACTCAGCAGGGAGTCTTGCTTCTCTCCTTCTCCCTCTGCCCCTCCCCCTACTTGAGCACACGTGTGCATGCATGCTCTTTCTCTCAAATAAATAAAATCTTTTTAAAAAAAAGCTTTAAGTGCTGACAGGCAACAAATCTTACTGTGCAGAGATTGCTCACAAAGTCTCCTCTAAGAACCACAAAGCCATTGTGGAAAGAGCAGCCTAGCTGGACATCAAAGTCACCAATCTCAATGCCAGGCTGTACAGTGAAGCCAGTGAATAGACTGCTTATGTGCATGTCATATTTGTTTTAATAAAACCATAAACTGCATGCGCACACACACACACGAGAGTGTCCAGTGAGGTAAGGAAGAAGGCTGAGGGAATTTCCTTTTATATAAAGGAAAAGTGGAAAGCCCAAACAAGTGTTTCACAAAGAAAAAAGCAAATATTGTGTGGAATGCTACTGAGAGGTCAAATAATAAAATAGAAATGTATTTATTGGATCTAGCAAGATGAAGGTCACTGTTGACCTTAACAATAGCAGTTTCTGTGAAATGAAGGGAAGAAATACCTAACCGGAATGGGAAGAAAAGAGAGGGAGGTAAGTGTAGAGAAAGCAGAGACATTCGAGTGGTTTTGGTATGAAAGGGAAACAAAAAATGATTCAATAGTTGGAACTGGACACGGGGTCAGGGAGAAGTAATTTTTAAAGGAGGGGAGTTATTTGATTATGTGTGTTAAGTGAGTGTAGTGACTTTCAAAAGACTAGAGGAGCAAGTGACTGGGAGTATGTAACTGCAGGCTTGAGTCTTTGAGAGGAGCTGGGACATTTCTTCCACAATAATAGGAGGAAGATGACAGTGGTAAAAAGATGAGGGAGTTTCTTACTAACTTCTTCTACACTGTTAATGAAATATTGAAGATATCACTGAGGAGAAGGGGATATGAGGCATAAAAGATATAAAAAGAAATCTAAAAAGAGCAGCAAGTGTGAAATAATAGTTCTGGAGAATGGAAATTGAAACTGTCAGGGAAATGTAATGGTATTATCTTATGGCACTGAATAGTTACTTGAGATTTTTGTTCAATAACTTAAAAGTGAGATCATTTAATAAAGGAATATAATTTCTATGAGAAATATTTAGCTACTCAGTTCAGGCACAGGATACACAGATAATTGAGCTTGATCAGAGCTGAATGTTGCTCAGAAAGCAAGGGCAAAGACTTTAAGGATATTTTATGGATGGGTGGGAGTTATTCTAATTTTGAGTCACAGATTATAAACTTTGTAACCAAGAAAAAGAAGTGAGGCAAAATGTACTTCCTTCTAGTCTTTCCTTCTATTGTTTATAAAATTAATATCACATTACATAAAGTTTTGTCTTTATAACATTTTCCCATTTCAGTAGTCTTCAAAATATTATTTTATCTATTTATTTTTTAAAGGTACCAGAGACCATATTTCCTTTATTTTATTGTATTTTTTTAAGTACATTGGGCTTTATGCCCAAAGTGGGGCTTGAACTCATGACCCTGAGATCGAGTCACATGCTCTACTGATTGAATCAGCCAGGTGTCCCTCAAAATATTATTTTAAATAGCAACAGTACATTTCAACACACAGATATATCATATTATATATTAACAATCTCCCTTTTGTTAAGCATTTAGATCATTTAAAAATCTTTACCATGTGTAACACTCTCATCTGTGTAACATACTTGTAAAACATCTTTTCACTGTCTCTGATTACTTTATAAGAAAGTATTCCTAGGAATGTAATTACTGGAGTCAAAGAACATGTATATTGTTTTTTTATTTAAAGAATAACTGAAACAACTTCAAATTACAAAAAAGTTTGATGGACAATACAAAGAACGTTTTTATCTCTGAACCGTTTGAGTAAACTGCTGACATGAAGCTCCATTACTCCTAAGTACTCTAGTGCATGTTTCCTACAAATACTCAGATTATATGCCTTGACCAAATGGAATTTATCACAGGAATGCAAAGTTAGTTCAACATATGAGAACCAATGTACTAGACCATACTAATATAATAAAGGAGAAAAACCACCTGGTAATTTCAAGAGATTCAGAAAAAAAAATCTGAAAATCATAACATCTTTTCTTGATAGAAACACTTCACAAACAGAAGGGAACTTCCTCAGACTTAAAAAGGCATCCATACAAAACTCCAGCCAATACTATAATTAGTGGTGAAAAACTAAAAGCTTTTTTCCTAAGATCAGGAACAAAACAAGGATATCTGCTCTCTGCACTTCTATTCAACAGTGTACTGGAAGTTCTATTCAGGACACTAGGGAAGAAAAATAAGTAAAAGGCATCCAACTGATAAGGAAGATATAAAACAATTGCTATTTGCATATGACATGATAGTGTACGCAGAAAGCCCTAACATATCTACATATGCACACACACAAAACTACTACAGGTAAAAAAACAAGTTCAGCAATGTTTTAGGATACAATAACAATACACAAAAATTATTATTTCTATAAATTAGGCATGAGAAATAAAAAAATGAAATTAAGAAAATTTCATTTATAATACCATCAAAAACTATAATACTTATGAATATTTTTAACAACAGAAATCAAGATTTGCACACAAACCATAAAACATAATTGAAAGAAATAAAGAGACTTAAATAAATGGGAAGACATCATATGTTCATGAATTGGAAGACAATATTAAGGACAGCAATACTCTTCATAAAGCTATAAATTAGCAAAAAATCACCTAACTTAAGTTTTAAAATATTTTATTACCAAAATAATGTTTATTTAGATCACATGCAAAATAAAAATACAAAGAAAAAAAATAACAATACTCTCCAAAGTGCTGTGTGGATTTAATGGAATCCCTTTCAAAATCCCAATTTTTACAGAAATTGAAAAGCTGATCCTAAAATTCACATGGAAATGCTTAAATAATTTTTTTTAAAAAAGATCAAGTCTGGAGGACTCACAGCTCCCGATTTCAAAACTTACGACAAATCTTGACAGTAGTCAAGGCTGTGTGGTACTAGTATTGGCATAAGTATAGACATACAGGTCAACGGAATAGACCTGAGAGGTTAACTGAGAGTCAAGAGATAAATTCATATACTTATGACTGCTTGACAATCATAGACAGGGGTGCCAAGACAAGTGAATGGGTAAAGAACATTCTTTTCAATGAATGATTCTGGGGTAACGAGATATCCACATGCAAAAGAATGAAGCTAGACCCGAACTTTGTATCAAATTAAAAAAATATTATTTAAAATGGATTAAAGAATCAAGAAAACAAATATTTTTAAAAAGTCCATACTACCCAAAGTGATCTATAGAGTTAATGCAATCCTTAACAAAATATCAACAGCATTTTTCACAGAACTAGAACAAATAATCCTTAAGTTTGTATAGAATCACAAAAGAACTTGAATAGCCAAAGCAATCTTGAAAAAAAAAAAGAACAAAACTAGAGATATCACAATCCCAGATTTCAAGATATACTACACAAAGAGGTAGTAATCAAAACAGTATGATATTGGGAAGAAAAAAAAATAGACACATAGATCAATGGAACAAAACAGACAGCCCAGAAATAAATTCATGATTATCTGGGCGATTAATCTATGACAAAAGAGACAAGAATATGCAATGACAGAAAGAAAACCTCTTCAACAAATGGTGCTGGGAAAACTGGACAGGTACATGCAAAAGAACAAAACTGGACCACTTTCTATACCATACACAAAAATAAAATCAAAATGGATTAAAGCCCTAAATGTTAGACCTGAAACCATAAAAATCCTCAAAAAGAACACAAGCAGTATCAGCCATAGGAACACTTTTCTAGATATGTCTTCTAAGGCAAGGAAAACAAAAGCAAATATAAACTACTGGGACTACATCAAAACTAAAAGCTTCTGCACAGCAAAGGAAACAACCAGCTAAACTAAAAGATAACCTACTGAATGGGAGAAGATATTTGCAAATGATGTAGCTGGTAAAGGGTTAGTATCCAAAGTGTATAAAGAACTTATACAACTCAATACCAAAAAAAATCCAAGTAAAAAATGGGCATACGACATGAATAGACATTTCTCCAAAGAAGACATACAGATGGCTAATAAACAGATAAAAAGATGTTCAACATCACTCATCATCGGGGAAATGCAAATCAAAACCGCAATGAAGTATCGCCTCAGACCTGTCAGAATGGCTAAAATTAAGAACAGAGGAAACAACAGGTGTTGGCAAGGATGTGGAGAAAAAGGAACCCTCATGCACTGTCGGGAAATGCAAACTGTACAGCCACTGCAAAAAACAGTATGGAGGTTCCTCAAAAAAGTTAAAAATAGAATTGCCATAGGATCCAGTAGTTCAACTACTGGGAATTTACCCAAAGAAAATGAAAACATTAATTTGTAAAGATACATGCACCGCTATGTTTACTGAAGCATTATTTATAATAACTAAGATATGGAAGCAACCCAAGTGTTCATCCATAGATGAATGGATAAATAAGATGTGGTATATATGTACAATTGAATATTAGTCAGTCATAAAAAGAACGGAACACTGCCACTTGCAATAACATAGATGGATCTAGAGGGTATAATGTTAAGTGAAATACATCAAAGAAATGTAAATACCATGATTTTACTCAAATGTAGAATTTAAGAAACAAAAAACAAAGAAAAAAAAGAGACAAAAGAGACTCTTAAATATGGAAAACAAACTGGTGGTTGCCAGAGGGAGATGAGTGGGTAGATGGGTGAAACAGGTGAAGGGGATTAAGAGTACACTTACCATGATGAGCAATGAATAATGTATAGATTTGTTCAATCGCTATACACCTGAAACTAATACAATATTTTATGCTACTTATACTGGAATTTTTAAAAAATGGGCCAAAGACCTAAATGTAAGAGCTAAAACTACAAAGCTCTTAGAAGAAAACATGGGGGGGGGGTGCCTCGTAGCTCAGTTGGTTAAGCAACTACCTTTGGCTCAGGTCACGATCCCGGGGTCCTGGGATTGAATCCCACATTGGGATCCCTGCTCAGCGGAGAGCCTGCTTCTCCCTCTCCTTCTGCCTGCCACTCCCCCTCTTGCGCTCTCTCTCTCCCTTTCTCTGTCAAATAAATAAATAAAATCTTAAAAAAAAAAAGGAATAAGAAAACATAGGTATAAACCTTCATGATCTTGGATTAAGCAATGGTTTCTTAGATATGATATCAAAAGCACAAGAAACATGGGGCACCTGGGTGGCTCAGTTGGTTAAGCACCTGACTCTTGATTTTGGCTTAGGTCATAATCTCAGGGTCAAGAGATTGAGCCTAGCATGGAGCCTGCTTAAGATTCCTTCTCTCCCTCCCCCTGCACACTCTCTCTCTCTAAAAAACCAAAACCAGACTAAAACAAAACAAAACAAAACACACACAAACAACCTAAGAAAAAACAGATAAAATGGATTTCAATAAAATTAAAAAAACCTTTTTGCTTCAAAGGATGTTATTAAGAAAATGAAAAAACAACCCCAGAATGGAAGAAAATTGTGAACTATGTATTCAGTAAGGGTCTACTACCCAAAATATATAAGGTACTCTTACAACTCAATGATAAAAAAGGCAAATAACACAATTTAAAAATGGGAGAAGGATCTGAACAGGTATTTCTCCTATGAAGATATACAAATGGGCAATATGCACATGAAAAATGTTCAACATCACTGGTCACTGGGGAAATGCAAATCAAAACCACAATGAGATATCACTTCACATCCAGCAAGATGGCTATAAAGGAAGGACATTCACCAGTACTGGCAAGGATATCAAGAAAACTGCTGGTGGGAAGGTAAAATGGTACAGCCACTTTGGAAAACAGTCTGGTAGCTCCTCAAAAGGTTAAATGCAAAAAAAAATTTTTTTTAATTTTTTAAAAAAATTAAATGCAGAATTACCATGTGACCTAGCAATTCCACTTCTAACAAATATATATCTGAAATAACTGAAAACATATATGCACACAAAAACTTGCACACCAATGTTCACAGAAGTATTATGTATAAAAGCCAAAGAGTAGAAACAACCCAAAGTCCATTAACTGATAAATGAATAAACAAAATGTGGTATATCTATAGGGTGAATCTATAAGGTATATCTATAGGGTGAATATTATTCACCCTAAGTCAAAGATGCCAGACATAAAGGGTCACTGTAGGACCCATTGCTATGAAATGTCTAAAACAGGCAAATCCACGGAGACAGAGAGTAGATTAGTAGTTGTCAGAGGAGGGGCAGTTAATGGGGATAAGGTTTCTCTTTGGGGTGATGAAAATGTTCTGTAATTAGATAATGGTGATGGCTTCACAATTTTGTAAGTGTACTTAAAACAATTAACCTACATACTTTAAAATGGTTAATTTTATGGCATATGAATTAAATCTTAAAAAAAGATATTTATCTATATATCCACAATACTACCAACAAAATCAGGATACTAACATTGATTTACTACTACCATATAATCCTCAGACCTCATTTAAGTTTTTCTAAGCATCCCAGTAATACCATAAATGTAAGCATACCCCCCCACCAACAACCATCCAGTCCCCCGAATTACACTGTATTTAGTTGTCATGTCTTTTTGGTCTCCTTCAATCTTAAACAGTTCTCTAGTCTTTTATTATTTATTATAAATATGTGTTGAATACCAGAATCATTCCTAAGAATTAATTCCTATACATTGAAATAGGTGTAATTGATAATTCACAGATCCTCTGGAATAGCACTAATTAGTAGCCAACAGCCTTATATGGCTACTGAGCACTTCAAATAAACCTAATCTAAATTGAGACATATACCCTATTTCAAGACATGAAACATTTTATTAATAAATTTTTATACTGATTACATGTTGAAATAATATTTGAATATATTGGGTTAAATACATTATTACAATTAACTGCACCTATTTCTTTTTAACATGGCCTTCTTTAATGTGGTTACCAAAAAATTTCAAATTACATATATACTCACATTATATTTCTACTGAACAGTGCTGTTCTATGAGTTTCTGGGTTAGCAATGGGGAATAAAGAGGTCAAAAGACTGAGGACAAGATATATGGCCTACTAGAGTAAGGACACTAAATAAAAATCCTTGCATAGCTCTAAAACTTTGCTAGCTAAAGGAACCATCCATTCAAATGGATGCCATAAAAGAGACATGGGGAAATACAGGCATCAAAGAATATATTATCTTAGTAAACTATCTTTTTAAAAAGTCTCCAGGGGGTCTCTACTCTTTAATCCTGTTCTAACATTATAGAACAGAGAAGGCCAAAAGCTGTAGTGTTTGCACAGAGAAGGACAAAAGCTGTAGTGTTTCCTCCATGGACAACTAACTTATTTGCTCGCCTCTTTATTCCACTTAGTCAATTTGAATCCTCTGGCCTGAAGTAAAAGCTCCATAGATTTGTAATCCCTTTTTTTAACTTCAATCTCTTATCTCAATAGCATCCTCTGGTAATGTACTGTTTCCTCACATCTGAAATGTCTCTGGGTGAAGAGAAATAAGCATTTAATTTTGTCATTACTGACCTGCATTTCATATTTCAGAGTCATGTGGAAGCACCAGGATCCCATTCCTACCACTGAAATTAAAACAAACAAATAAAAAAAGATGATTAGCATGAAATTCTTTAGGGCTGGCCAGAGTGACGTAAGAAGATAGTAAGACAATGCAAAGCACTGAATTTTAAGAACAAAGTTTATGAAATCCATGGTAGGATACAGCAGACTCTGAATAAGTTCTATAATTGATGAAATTTTGGTATAGGAAAAAAAAGTACAGTATAAATTCTCAAACATTCCCTCCACTAAGTGGACTTGCTGGATTAAATAATATTCTCCATTCTTTCTGTAAAATATACTATCTGATACTCAGGATAAGCCCTTTTTTCTTTCTTTTTTAATGGAGACAGAAGTTTGTTGACTACACTGCAAGGGAGCAGAGGACAGAACAGCAAAGGAAAGACTGTCTGCCTTTCAGGANAATGGAGACAGAAGTTTGGTGACTACACTGCAAGGGAGCAGAGGACAGAACAGCAAAGGAAAGACTGTCTGCCTTTCAGGATAAGCTTTATAGCATCAATATTACACAATAATGTTTATAGCTAGTTAGCTACTCTAGTACTTCCTTGCACTTTTATCCAAATAGCTGAATTGTATACTTACTAAGAGCTAGACAGTTATGTTTGTTCCCAAACCTGTTAGCTACTGCATTTAGTTATCAGAAATATGATTGCAAAAATTGAGCTGTTGTTTCTACAAAGACTATTTAAAATGCTTAAAACAGACTCAATAAAAGAGAGTTGCTAATAAACACTGCTGTTGAACTAAGTATGGGGTAAGATACTTGTTAGATTGAAAAAAATAGTAAAAATCTAAAGATTCCATATTTAGGTCTCAAAGTTCTTCCCAAGTGCCTCTATTTTAAATAAACTTTTCATTTTAGGGTTTTTAAAAGTTTTTGTTTTTTAATGCAAGAAAAGCTAAGTAGAAGTATAGTTAGGATCCTAAGGCCATGCCATATATCAAATAATTGTCAAGGATTAAATAACTATGTTTTAATAAAATAAAATTTTAAGGTAGTTATATAGATAATTTTACAATAATTCTCTTTTGAATTTTTAAAAATTAGGTGACCAAATATCAGTCCCTATTACACCTGGCAAAAAGGCTTCTACATTAAGTTCAATTCAACGAGCATTTACTGAGCACCTCCTATTTGCCAAATTTAGTTACAGTTACAAAGACAAGATCCAATCATTGGCCTTAATGAAGCACAGAGTCTAATGGAAGAGACAGGCAGACAGGACATCAGTAGGTGGAGATATAATAAAGAGATACAGAGTACCATGGGAACATAGTAGAGGGACTTATGAAAGAACACAGAGGAAATAAACTAGGGGAGTTAGCCTTAAGGATGTGAAACAGTTGGTCCAACAAACGTGGCAAACGGAAGTGTCACCAAATAATCTGTACTCTTACTTTTAAAAAAAGATTTTAATTAATTAATTATGAGAGCACACATGTCCAACACCAGCAGGGGGAGGGGGGAGCGGGGCAGAGGAGGAAGAGGGAAAGAATCTCAAGCAGACTCCAAGGTGAGTGTGGAGTCCAGGACAGGGTTTGATCCCATGACCCTAAGATCATGACCTAAGCCAGAACCAAGAATCGGATGCTTAACCAATTGAGCCACCAAGGTGTCCCTTGTTACTTTTTTTTTTTTTTTAAGATTTACTTAGAGAGAGAGCACAAGCAGAAGGGTCAGAGGAAGAGGGAGAGAACCTCAAGTCTCCAAACTGAGCACAGAGCCCAACACAGGACCCGATCTCACAACTCTGAGATCATGACCTGAGGAGAAACCAAGAGCTGATGGCTTAACTGACTGCACCACCCAGGTGCCCCATTACTCTTGCTTGAAAAAAAAAAATCACTAAATACATTATCACATTATTTTTTACTATTTAACATGAGATGACAGAAGTAAACAGTTACTGAACTCACTTTACTAAAGAAATGAGGAAGCAGGGGTGGGTCACTCACTCAGTAAGCATCTGCCTTCAGCTCAGGTCATGATCCCAGGGTCCTGGGATCGAGCCCCCTGCGCTTCTCCCTTTCCCTCTCCCTCTGTTCCTGTTCGTGCAAGGACCTGGAATGGTTGNAGAGCCCCATGTTGTACTCCCTGCGCTTCTCCCTTTCCCTCTCCCTCTGTTCCTGTTCGTGCAAGGACCTGGAATGGTTGATATCTTTTTTCCAAAGGAGAAATTAGAAAGTGCAAAGGTGGATAATTAATGCAAGGGAGGGGGAGCCCACAAACTCTGTGAGTTAAAGTCACATAATATACTATGAAATAAAAAAATTAAAATGCAGTGGGATGACTATTCATTCTGAAAAGTAGATTGGCCACTTAACCGTGCTTTACTCAAGAACTGTTTTTGTCCAAACCTTTTCAAATATTATCTTGTACTCTTGATTATATAGCATTAAAAGATTTTCAGAGATCTCTACAATTTGCTTCAACAATCTACTTAAAAATGCAAAGAAATGTAATAGAAGAGCATCATCTTTCTCTACACAATGTTTTCTATTTGCCACTTTAAAGCAAACCAACAATTTTTGCCAGTTTATCAGCTTTATTGAGATATAATCCACATACTATAAAATTAATTTAAGGTTCACAATTCAATTGTTCTTAAATGTTCAGACTGTGCAACCATCATTATCTAATTTTAGAATTTTCATTATCCCAAAGAGAAATCTCATACCTATTAGTCACTCCCTATTTTTCCTCAAAACTCCCCACTCTTCAGTCCTAGACAACCCACTAATGTATTTTCTGTCTCTAAAGATTTGCCTGTTCTGGACTTTTCATATAAATGGAATCAAACAATATGTAGTCTTTTCTGTCTGGTTTCTTTCACTTAGCATGTTTTCAAGGTTCATTCATATTATAGCATGTATCAATAATCCATTTCTTTCATGGATGAAGAATATTCTATTCTATAAACTTACTACATTTTACTTATCCATTCACCAGTTAATGGACCTTGTTACAAATTCCATGCTTGTTGTCCCCACCCCACCAATTTATATATTGAAGCTTTAACCCCAAATGTGATAGTATTAGGCGTGGAGCCTTTAGAAGGTAATTAGGTTTAGATGAGGTCATGAAGGTAGGCCCCCCATGATGGGATGAGTGTCCTTAGAAGACGAGAAAAAGATAGGACCTCACTCTCAATCTGTCTGCATGAGTCATGAGAGGCCATGTGAAGACATGGAGAAGGCAGTCATCTGCAAGCCAAGATCTCACCAGGAACCGAATCAGCCAGAACCTTAATCCTGGACTTTCCAGCCTCCAGAACTGTGAGAGATAAATGTCTATTGTTCAAGCCATCCAGGCTATGATATTCTGTTATGGTAGCTTGAGCTAAGATAGACATTTAGTTTTTTTCCACATTTTGGCTATTTTGAATAACACTACTGTGAACATTCATGTATAAGGTTTTGTGCAGACTTGTTTTCATTTCTCTTGGGTATACATAACTAGGAGATGAATTTGTGGGTCATATGGTAACTGTGTTTAGCATTTTGAAGAAATGCCAAAGTGTTTTTCAAAATCAGCTGTGTCATTTTACATTCCCATAAGCAATATGTAAATCTCTCCACATCCTCCCAATACTCGTTTTTGGCTGTCTTTCTGATTATAGCCATCCAAATGTACTGAAGTGGTATTCACTGTGGTTCTGATTAGCATTTCTCTAATGATGGCTGCATGCCCCCCTCTTTTTTCTTGTAGAATGTTCTATATTATAGATTTGCCTATTTTTAATGGATTTTTTAAAAAGCACTTTTAGAGGGCGCCTGGGTGGCTCAGTGGGTTAAAGCCTCTGCCTTCAGCTCAGGTCATGATCTCAGGGTCCTGGGATCGAGGCCCACATCGGGGTCTCTGCTCGGCAGGGAGCCTGCTTCCTCCTCTCTCCTCTCTTTCTGCCTGCCTTTCTGCCTACTTGTAATCGCTCTCTCTGTGTCAAATAAATAAATAAAATCTTAAAAAAAAAATAAAAAAATAAAAAAAAAATAAATAAAAAGCAGTTTTAGGTTCACAGCAAAATTGAGGTATAAAGATTTTCCATACAAACCCTGCCTCCTCACATGCACAGCCTCCCTCACTATAAAGATCCCCTACCACAATGGTACGTTTGTTAGAACTGATGCACCTACACTGGTATATCATTATCACCCAAAGTCCACAGCTTACATTTTATGGTTCACTATTGGATATGGACAAACTTATAAGGACTTGTATTCACCGTTACAGAGAATAGTTTCATTACCCTAAATTCTCTTTGCTTTGCCATTTCATCTCTCTTTCTATCTGAACCCTGGCAACCACTGATCTTTTTACTGTCTCCATAGTTTTGCCTTTTACAGAATACTATATGCTTGGAATCATACAGTATGTAGCTTTTTCAGTTAGCAATAGGTATTCTTTCTCTTAGTAATAGGCATTTAAGGTTCCTTCTTGCCTTTTCATTATTTGATACCTCACTTCTTTTTAGCACTGAATAAATATTTCATTGCCTAAAGGTCTAACAGTTTACCTATCCACTCACTTACTAACAGATATCTAAGTTGCTTCCAAGCACAGCCTTGTAAATAAAGCTGCTATAAACACCTGTGTGCAGATATTTGTGTGAAGATAAGCTTTCAACCCTTTTGGGTAAATACTAAGAAATGTGACTGCTGAATCATATGGTGAGAATATATTCAATTTTGTACGAAACTGTCAAACTGTCTTCCAAAGTGGCTATACCATTTTGCATTCCCACCATTAATGAATGAGAGTTCCTGCTGCTCCACAACCCCACTTTCTTTTGAACAAATATTTACTGGGCCCTCAATAACATTCCAAGCATTTCCTCTGGGGAAAATGAGTGAACAAGAGAGATAAGGTTCCTATCCTCAGGACTTTAAGCCATTAAAAATATGAAAGTGGCCTTTTCAGAATTTGGGAGTCTATACACAGGGGCTATAACCTCATCTAGGGAGTCAGAAGAGGGCTACTGAGGGAAGTAACAAATAAGATAGGGCTTGAAGAGTAAACTGGAGTTAAGCAAATAAATGGACTTTTTTTTTTTTAAACGAATGAGATCGTTCTATGTAGAAGGATCCTACAGATGTAAAGGCAAGGTAGTACGTTACAAAAACTGAAAGAACTTGGCTTACACCATGAACAATGCTCAAACAGAAAAGAAAAAAGAAACAAACAATGCTGACTTAATCTAGTCAGTGAGCAGACTGGCATGATTTGTAGGCAATAGACTGAGAAGAGCTCTTAAAGTCATGTTAAAATCTGATTCAGATTTGAACTGTATTCTAAAGACTATGTTGTTGAAAAACTATACACATATACCCAAATGTATGTACACACAGATATATACATGCATACATACAGGGACTAATATAATTAGTTTTGCATTTTAAAAAATATTTCTCTAATACAATGCAGGAAAATGTCTAAAGGAGTGGTCTCTCAATTTTGATAGAAACAAAAAAATTTTAGCAATCCCATACATATTTATTTATAAACTGTATATACACTACTGTGTTAAGATACTACATATTTTTTTAAAACACATAAAGTAGAAATTTAGATGAGGCAAAAAAGAGGTAACATATTCAAATAGAAGTTATAAAGTTTTCTTGGTACACTTCAACAGGTCATTTTCCTTACCACTTGGGCTATGAGCATTCTACTTGGCAACCACTAGTTTAAATGATAAAGACTAAACTTGCAAGGCATACATGGAGCTTCATAATCCGGCTCCACTCATTTCTTTTATTGCAACTTGTAGTTCAGTCACACCTGACTGCTTACCTGACTGGTCTCTTATCTCACACTATCAACTTCTAGTCTCTTCTACCTTTGCTGGTCTTGTGATGACCCTATCCTTTCAGTCTAGAATAATTACACCCTGTCACCAATCCTATAATCTATGTCTCTGCTTATTGAAATGTTACACAACTTCGGGGCACCTGGCTGGCTCACTGGAAGAGCATGAGACTCTTGACCTTGGCATAGTGAGTTTGAGCCCCATGATGAGTGTAGAGACTTAAAAACAAAACAAAACAAAACAACTTTTAAAAAAATGAAATCTTACACAATCTAGATCCAATCAATTTTTGCCCATTCCTGTTAACTTCTTTTGTTTTTGGTTTTTTTTTAAAGATTTTATTTATTTATTTGACACAGAGCGATATCAGATTACAAGTAGGCAGAGAGGCAGGCAGAGAGAGAGAGGAGGAAGCAGGCTCCCCGCTGAGCAAGGAGCCCGCTGCGGCCTAGATCCCAGGACCCTGAGATCATGACCTGAGCCAAAGGCAGAGGCTTTAACCCACAGAGCCACCCAGGCGCCCCGGTTAACTTCTTCTGAAACAATTTCAAACTTCAGAAATGTTTAAAGAATAATAAACTGCTGTGTATGTTCTACTCAGAATCACCATCTCTTTTGTTATATATATATATATATACACACACACACACACATATATATAATTTATTTATTTCACAGAGAGAGCACAAGCAGAGAGCCCGATGTGGGGCTCAATCCCAGGACCCTGGGATCATGACCTGAGCCAAGGGCAGACGTTTAACTGACTGAGCCACCCAGGTGCCCCAGAATCACCATTTCTAACATTTTGATATCTATATCCACATATGCGCATGTGTATATATATATATATTTTTTTTTATGAACCATGAGTAAATTGGATACATCATGTCCCTTTACCTTTAATACTTCAGTGTATATCCCATATCCATTTTAAATGTCACCTCCTAAGTCAAATCTTCCTCTGCTTCCTCCTCATTAAGATAACCATATAAGGCATGTAAGAAATAGTGTTTGACTAGGCCAGTAATTACCAGATTTGGAGAATTCTATTTTACCTAAAGGCCCCTGTTCTAGAAGCTCCTGATTCAATGTATACTCTGGTATCCATCCGTATTTTGAAGGCCTGCCAATGATTTTGCTGAACATCAAAAGCCAAAGATCACTGCTGAATTCTAAGATTCATAAAGGCATGGTCCAGGTCTCTACAGTTCACTAAAGAATCTCCTGTACTGGGGTGCCTGGATGCTCAGTTGTTAAGGGTCCTGGGATTGAGCCCTGCATCAGACTCCCTGCTTAGCAGGAAGCCTGCTTCTCCCTCTCCCACTCCCCATGCTTGTGTTCCCTCTCTTGCTGTGTCTCTGTCAAATAAATAAAAATCTTAAAAACAAACAAACAAAAGAATCTCCAGAACCTAGCACAGCACTGAAAATATAAAGAACACTTATTAAGTACTTGTTAATTGGTTGACTTTTTTTTCTTCCTCCTCAATGATCCAGCACATCACATCAAAGTATGAGTATTGGTAGTAGAGGGTGGCAAGCAATGTCCCTGAATTGAGAAAATAATATGGGAAATGAGTTCCCAAGAGGAAAAAATGTTATTTGGGTAGAATGTGTACAATAAGAACAGAAAGGCTTGCCTCACAAGGTGATATTTGAGATAGAACTTAAGAGATTTGCAGGCAGATAAGGTCAGGGAGAACATGCAAGTGGAGAACATACATACAATTTGAGTAAAGGTATGGAGATGTGGACAATACTTAGGAATAAGCATTTCATTCACTAGGGCTGGAGTGAGTATCAGAGAGGAACAGAATATAAGGCAGAAAGGTGAGCTGGTAGCATATACAGTGTTTTTTAGTTTGCACCTGTTAATACCAGTGCCACGTATGGTACTTTACATACTCTACCTCCAAACATTTCAAAAGCTCTACAAGGTAGTCCCACATTATTATTCCCATTTTGTACAGGAAGAAAGTGATGTTTGGAAACATCAAACAGCTAGTAAGTGGCAGAGCTCAGATTAGAAACAGAGTGTGTCTGCCCTAAAGCCTTTCCTTGTGTCACACCTATACCTGGAAAGCAATCAAGAGAAATACCAGAATTTTGATAATGTTGTAGGGCAGCGGGTGTCCAAAAGAAGAGAACTTTTACTTAGGAAAAGAATGCATGGTGTCCCATGCCACCTGTGAAGTTAGTTAGGAAAAGTCTAGGTGAGAAAAAAATACAGGTTCTTAATTAGAATGATGACAACAAAAATGGAAACAAAGAGGCTGTTCTAGAGATCACAGAGATAGAACCTGAAGACTTGGCTAATGAAAGGCTATGGGAGTTCTGAGAGGGGGAGTAAGGGGACTAGTGAAGAATGAAACTGTGGTTTTGTGCCCAGAACCTAAGGTAACTTGTGGCAAAGTAAACAAGGGCAGGAGGTGGTTTGCAAAGGGAAGGAGAAAAATAAACTAGAATGTTCAAAAGCATGCCTCTAATGTGAGCCAGATGGGAAACTCAGCCACATACCCACATTTCACAAGAAATCAAAGCAGAGTTCAGGAAGCATTTTGGTCACCTTGCCTCTAATCACTGGTTAACCCAGGTGCTCTCCAGATACATTAAAATATTGGAAAGAAAATGACAGGTGCCTAGCTGGCTCAGCTGAGTTCAACCCCCACGTTGGGTGTAGAGATTACTTCAAATATACATTAACAGGAAAATAAGACCAAGAGGATTAACAGTGATAACTGAGTCTCTTAAAATACTTCATCATACTGACTACACCCAGATCCAGTGCTTATATGCTTTAATGGGGCAAAAGGGAATAATAACCCTTCTAGCTGTAAATCTCAACAAGAGAAAAAATTAGTAAAAAATTAGTAATATCTACATAGTTTATTTTACTAAAGACTTTATATGAATCTTTTTTAAATATATATTTTTAAAGATTGTATTTACTTATTTGAGAGAGAGAGAGAGTGAGCACAAGCAGGCAGAGTGGCAGGGAGAGGGAGCAGGAGAGGGAGCAGGAGAGGGAGAAGCAGACTCCCTGCTGAGCAGAAAGCCTGAAGTGACGCTTAGCCAATTGAGCCACCCAGGCGCCCCTATGAATTTGAATCTTAAAATGAAAAATAAATTTGTAATTTAAGGCTATACATAAAATTGTCTTGACAAGATACGGGTATCTAGAAATTATTTTCCAGAAACTACTGTTTCTGCTGTATAAACTTTAATAAGTCAAGGCTGATTCAAAACTTAAGAAGGGATTATTTTATGGGAAGAATATGAATCAAGAGAGAATTAGAGGCACCGAATAAAATGCTTTCAAAAGCCAGATGTGGAAATATAAGCCACATATATAAGACTCAAACTTATTTTCATTAGATAAGAAATGAGGGCAAGGTATGATTTCAGGTTTTATTATTCAATTCAGAAAAAGACAGGAAAAAATATTCTGCAGATGTTCAATATTATCTTTTTCTCAACAGAACATATTTTCTATGGTTTTATAAGAAGGCTATCAAAAGAAAAATCTCCAAATCAGTTTTGGAAACTGTTTTTTGCTTTTTAAATTCTGAAGCACAAAGGTGGTAAAAAACAAATTAGTGTAAGCATATTCTCCCAACCACAATGCTCTTTAAAACCTGATTAAAAAAAAAACAGTTAATGTTCCCTTAAGATGAAAGTATATGGCTAGTTCACTTGAGTTTATTTTTTAAGATTTTATTTATTTATTTGACAGAGAGATAGAGTGCACAAGTAGGCAGAGTGGCAGACAGACGCAGAGGGAGAAGCAGGCTTCTCGCTGAGCAGGGAGCCCTTTGTGGGGCTCGATCCCAGGACCCTGGGATCATGACCTAAGCCAAAGGCAGGTGCTTAACTGACTGAGCCACCCAGGCACCCTCACTTAGAGTTCAGGTCAATAACTGAGAGATACTGGTATGTCAGGAAGAGTGTAAAGACTGGAACTCGTGATGACTAGGGGGTGAAGCCCCAGTTCCGCTCAATAGGCAATCTTAAATCCACATGTCTGACCTTCAGTTCTCACCTATAAAATGTAAAGTAATATTCTCCTCTCTTTCATTACTATGAGACTATACGTGACTATTATGTGCTCTTTAAGAAAAGTATCAAATTTTTACAGATTAAATTCCAAAATCCATATTTAGTCTAAATAAATCTATAAATCTAAATATGTCTGGGGGCGCCTGAGTGGCTCAGTTGGTTAAGCAACCAACTCTTTACTAAGCGATCAACCTACATGAGGCTACATGCTATGCATGGAGACTGCTTAAAATTCTCTCTCCCTTTTCCCCTTTGAATGAATGAATGAATGAATGAATGAATGAATGAATGAATGAGTAAAGTCTAAATCTTTAGCCTAAGATAATTCTCTGGCTCTGTGTGAACACTGAAGATGCTCACTTTTATCTATCAGTATTCCATATTGCCATCATCACAGGACCGAAACTCTCCTTCCTTCCCTGAAGCAGGATGTCTCCTTCGAGCAAAGGACAACTGGGCTCTTGTGCTCTAGGATACCATCTGTTCTCCTAAATCTACAATTTATTATCACCTTTCTCTTATGCATCATTAGTATCTACTTCTCTAGCGGACTGTTCACAGATTTGCTAATATCTCCAAAAACCACCCTTCTGCCCCATTACCTATACCTCTTCACTTTCTGGAATTTTCAAAAGAACTACCTCCACTTCCTCACCTCTCTTTCCCATCTAGTCCTTGAAACCATTCACACCACTACAACAGTCCTTTTTTGTCTTCATTTTCCTCAATCTCTTAGTGGCATTTAGTAATTGAAACACTTTCCTACCTAGTTTTCTGTAATGTCCTATTCTCCTGATTTTCTTATCTCCTGATTACTTCTTCCTAGGTTCCTTTGTTGGTTCCTTCTATCCTTAAGGTCTAAATCAGGGGCTGTAAATTCAAATGCCCAGAGAAGCATTTGAGTAAAATAGCTAAGTGAAGAACAATAAGGGAACAGTAGAGATTGTGGTCAACTATACATTCTAAAGAGAATAGCCTGGGCTGATTGCTGCCATTCAGAAATACAGGCTCAGAGAAGCCAAAGACAGGGATTTCTTTCTTTCTTTCTTTTTTAAAGATTTTATTTATTTACTTGAGAGAGAGAGAATGTGACAGAGCATGAGTGGGGGGAGGTTGCAGAGGGAGAGGAAGATGCAGACCCCCCACCCCGGGCCCTGCTGAGTAGGGAGTCCCACATGGGGCTCAATCCCAGGATCCTGGGATCATGACCTAAGCCGAAGGCACATGCTCAACTAACTGGGCCACCCAGGCACCCCAAAGATCTGGATTTCTATGGGAACTCTCTCAATTTTCAAATATGGGCAACTAATTTTGAAATGGTTAAATTTTGAAGTTTTTTTTTTAAGATTTTATTTATTTATTTGACAGAGATACAGCGAGAGAGGGAACACAAGCAGGGGGAGTGGGAGAGGAAGAAGCAGTCTCCCCGCCCAGCAAGAAGTCTAATGCGGGGCTTGATCCCAGGACCCCAGAATCATGACCTGAGCGAAAGGCAGACAGTTAACAACTAAGCTACCCAGGTGCCCCTAAAATGGTTAAATTTTAAATAGGGACCAATTAAGATGTCTGCATGCCAGACTCTACCTTTGGGTGATGAACTTATGATATTTTTGGCCATCTTCCTTCCTACGATTCATTCCCTGAGTGATCTCATCAGTTCCCACAGCTATAAATAGCTTTAGGACAATGATGCCTAAAACCCCCTCTGAACTCCAATCTCACATATTTTAACACCTTCATTTACTATCTCACAGGCATTTCAAACCCAAATAATAAAAACAGAATTCTAGATCTTCTCTCTACACACTTGCTCAAACTAGAAACCTAGAAAGTCATCTGAAAATATTTAACTCCCACATTTAACACATTTATATCCCCTAAAGGCACTATATCCAAAAATATGTGCTGAGTCATCTACTTTTCTCTACTTTCCACTGTCTTAGTCTAAACCACTATCACCTCTCACTTGCACCACTGAAAACAGTCTGTTAACTGGGTTCCCAGCTTGCACTCTTCTCCACAAAACAGTCACAGGGATCTTTTAAAAACATAACTAGGGTCATGTCACATTCCTGCTAAAAACCCTCTACCAGCTTTTAGAATAAAATCCAGACTCTTTACTCTGGTCCTGCATGACCTGGTCCCTGCCTAAATCCTTCCAATTTCATATTCTGACACTTTCTATATTAACTACTAAAGAATATTAGGGAAGAGTCAGAAAGTAAACAGATGATTACAATATGGTATATTAAATGGTATAAATATGGTATATTCAGTAGTTACTCTGAATGTAAATGGGGTAAATGTCCCAATCAAAAGACACAGGGTATCAGAAACTAGGTAAAAAAGCAAGACCCATAGATATTCCCTCTGCAAGAGACTCATTTTAGACCCCAAAACACCTCCTGATTTAAAGTGAGGGGGTGGAAAACCATTTATCATGCTAATGGACATCAAAAGAAAGCTGGGGTGGCAATCCTTACATCAGACAAATTAGATTTTAAACTAAAGACTGCTTTAATAAGAGATGAGAAAGGACACTATATCATAATTAAAGGGTCTATCCAACAAGAAGATGTAACAATTGTAAATATTTATGCCCCTAACAAAGGAACAGCCAATTATATAAGCCAATTAATAAAAAAAAATAAAGAAACGCGTAGATAACAATACAATAACAGTAGGGGATTTTAGCACCCCACTCACTGCAATGGAAAGACCATCTAAACATAAGACCAATATGGAAACAAGGGCTCTGAATGACACACTGGATCAGATGGACTTAACAGATATATTCAGAGCATTCCATCCTAAAGCAACAGAATACATATTCTTCTCTAGGGAACATGGAACATTCTCCAGAATAGATCCCATCCTGGGTCACAAATCAGGTCTCAACTGGTACCAAAAGACTGGGATCATTCCCTGAATATTTTCAGACCACAATGCTTGAAACTTGAACTCAATCACAAGAGGAACATTGGAAAGAACTCAAATACATGAGGCTAAAGAGCATCCTACTAAAGAATGAATGGGTCAACCAGGAAATTAAAGAAGAGTAAAAAATTCATGGAAACAAATAAAAATGAAAACACAACTGTTCAAAACCTTTGGGATGCAGCAAAGGCAGTCCTAAGAGGGAAGTACATAGCAATACAAGCCTTTCTCAAGAAATAAGAAAGGTCTCAAACACACAACCTAACCTTACACCTAAAGGTGCCAGAGAAAGAATAGCAAATAAAGCATAAACCCAGCAAGAGAAGAGAAATCAAATCAATGAAAGAGAAACAAAAGAATAGAACAGATCAATTAAACTAGGAGCTGGTTCTTTGAAAGAATTAATAAGGGGCTCCTGGGTGGCTCAGATGGTTAAGCATCTGCCTTCAGCTCAGGTCATGATCTCCAGTTCTTGGGATCGAGCCCCATGTTAGGCTCCCAGCTTGGCAGGGAGTCTGCTTCTCCCTCTCCCCCAGTCTCTCCCCCTGCTTGTGCTCTCTGTCTCTCTGTCACTCTAGTGAATAAATAAAAACTTAAAAAAAAAAAAGAATTAGAAAGAATTAATAAGACTGATAAACCCCTGGCCAGACTTACCAAAAAGAAAAGAGAAAGGACCCAAATAAATAAAATCATGAATTTAAGAGCTATCACAACCAACACCGCAGAAATAAAAACAATTATAAAAACATATTATGAGCAACTATATGCCAACAAATTAGGCAGTCTGGAAGAAAGGGATGCATTCATTCTGAGAGATGTATAAACTACCAAAACTGAAACAGGAAGAAATAGAAAACCTGAACAGACCCATAACCAGTAAGGAAATTGAAGCAGTCATCAAAAATCTCCCAACAAAGAGTCCAGGGCCAGATGGCTTCCCAGGGTAATTCTGCCAAATATTTAAAGAAAAACTGATACCTATTCTTCTGAAGCTGTTTCAAAAAACAGAAATGGAAGGAAAACTTCCAAACTCTTTCTATGAGGCCAGCATTACCTTGATCCCAAAACCAGATAAAGACCCTACCAAAAAGGAGAATTCCAGACGAATATCCCTGATGAACAATGTAAGAATTCTCACCAAAATACTGCCAACAGGATCCAACAGTACATTAAAAGGATTATTCACCACAACCAAGTGGGATTTATTCCTGGGCTGCAAGGTCGGTTCAACATCCACAAATCAAAGAAAGAACATGAATCATATGATCCTCTCAATAGATGCAGAAAAAGCATTTGACTAACTATAGTTATAGCTATAACTATAGCATTCTTTCTTGATTAAAACTCTTCATAGTGTAGGAATACAGGGAACATAACCCAATTATCATAAAAGCCATATACAAAAAGCCAACAGCGAATATTATTTTCAATGGAGACAAACTGAGAGCTTTTCCCCTGAAGTCAGGAACATGGCAGAGATGTCCATTATCACCACTGCTATTCAACACAGTATTAGAAGTCCTAGCCTCAGCAAACAGACAACAAAAAGAAATAAAAAGCATCCGAAATGGCAAAGAAGTCAAACTCTCACTCTTTGCAGATGACACGATACTCTATATCGAAAACCCAGAAGATTCCATCCCAAAATTGCTAGAACTCATACAGGAATAAAGCAAAATGGCAGGATAGAAAACCAGTGTATAGAAATCAGTTGCATTTCTGTACACTAACAATCAGACAGAAGAAAGAGAAATTAGAAGTCAATCCCATTTACAATTGCACCCAAAACCATAAGATACCTAGGAATAAACCTAACCAAGGTGGCAAAGAATCTGTACTCAGAAAACTATAGAATACTCATGAAATAAATTGAGAAAGACACAAAGAAATGGAAAAATGTTCTATGCTTATGGATTGGAAGAACAAATATTGTGAAAATGTCTATGCTACCTAGAGCAATGTACACATTCAATGCAATCCCTATCAAAATACCATTAATTTTTTTCAAAGAAATGGAACGAATAACCCTAAAATTTACATGGAACCAGAAAAGACCCCGAGTAGCCACAGGAATGTTGAAAAACAAAAGCAAAACTGATGGCATCACAATTTTGGACTTCAAGCTCTATTACAAAGCTATAGTCATCAAGACAGTATGGTAGTGGCACAAAAATAGACACATAGATAAATGGAACAGAATAGAGAACCCAGAAATGGACCTTCAACTCTATGGTCAACTAATCTTCAACAAAGCAGGAAAGAATATCCAATGGAAAAAAATACAGTCTCTTCAACAAATGGTCTAGGGAAAACTGGACAGCCACAGGCAGAAGAATCAAACTAGACCATTTCCTTACACCATACACAAAAACAGACTCAAAATGGATGAAAGACCTAAATGTGAAACAGCAATCCATCAAAATCCCACAGCAACTTTTTGCTAGACATGTCTCCAAAGGCAAGGGAAACAAAGACAAAAATGAACCAATGGGATGTCATCAAGGTAAAAAGCTTTTATATAGTAAAGGAAACGGTGAACAAAACCAAAAGACAACCAACAGAATGGAAGAAGATATTTGCAAATGACGTATCAGATAAAGGGCTAGTATCCAAAAATCTATTATGAACTTATCACACTCAACATCCAAGAAACAAAGAATCCAGTCAAGAAATGGGCAGAAGATAAAGACATTTCTCCAAAGACACACAAATGGCTGACAGACATGTGAAAAAATATTCAACAACACTCAGCATCTGGGAAATACAAATCAAAACCACAATGAGATACCACCTCACACCAGTCAGAATGGCTAAAATTAAGAAGTTAGGAAACGACAGGTGTTGCCGAGGATGCGAGAAAGGGGAACCCTCTTACACTGTTGGTAGGAATGCAAGCTGGTGTAGCCACTCTGGAAAACAGTACAGGGGTTCCTCAAAAAGTTGAAAATAGAGCTACCTTATAACCCCGCAATTGCACTACCGGGTATTTACCCCAAAGATACAAATGTAGTGATCCAAAGGGGCACCCGCACCCCAGTATTCATAGCAGCAATGTCCACAATTGCCAAACTATGGGAAGAGCCTAGATGTCCATCGACAAATGAATGGATAAAGAAGATGTGGTGTATATATATATATATATATATATATATATACAATGGAATACTACTCAGCCATTTAAAAAAATGAAATTTGCAACAACATGGATGGAACTAGAGGGTATTATGCTAAGCAAAATAAGTGAATCAGAGAAAGACAACTATCATATGATCTCACTTACATGTGGAATTTAAGAAACAAAACAGAGGATCATAGGGGAAGAGAGCAAAAAATAAAACAAGATGAAATTAGAGAGGGAGACAAACCATGAGACTGTTAATAATAGGCAACAAACTGAGGGTTGCTGCAGGGGTGGGAGGTGGGGGAATGGGGTAACTGGGTGACGGACATTAAGGAGGGCATGTGACGTAATGAGCACTGGGTATTATATAAAGCTGATTAATCACTGATCTCTACCTCGAAACCAATAATACATTATATGTTAATTGAATTCAAATTTTTAAAATGGAAAAAAAAGTAGACAAATAATTACAATACGGTATATATTAAATGCTGTGGGAAAGATATGCATTGTCTTCAGTGGGAGCCCAGAACAGGGTCATCTAATTCTATAAGAGACTGAGGAAGGTTTAAAGGCAAGTTTTCTAGAAGAAATAATGACACTATGTCACGTCTTTTTTTTTTTTTAAAGATTTTATTTATTTATTTATTTGACACAGAGAGAAAGAGATTACAAGTAGGCAGAGAGGCAGGCAGAGAGAGAGAGGAGGGAGCAGGCTCCCTGCCGAGCAGGGAGCCCGATGCGGGCCTCGATCCCAGGACCCTGAGATCATGACCTGAGCCGAAGACAGAGGCTTTAACCCACTGAGCCACCCAGGCGCCCACTATGCCAAGTCTTGAAGGACAGACATGCTGCATTTACCAGACAAAAGAGGTTAAAGACAGAGGTGTAAAAATATAGATGGTACGAAAAACAGCAAGTAGTTTGAAGTGAAGTATAAAGTATATGTGGGAGTGTTGTGGAAGATGAGTCTAGTAAATCAGAGTCCAGATTAGGACCAACCTGCCAAGGCACACACATTTTCAAATAGGTTATCTTTTTTTTTCTAGATTGATTGATTGATTTGAGACAGAGAGAGAGAGAGAGAGAGAGAGAGAGAGAGAGAGAGAGAGAGAGAGAATCCCAAGCACCCAGCACAGGGCAGATCTCAAAACCCCAAGATCATGACCTGAGCTGAAATCAAGAGTCGGTTGCTCAACCCACTGCACCACCCATACGCCCCTCCAATAGGTTATCTCTTTTAAAGAGAAAATGGTTGAACTGGATGTGGCATGCTTGGCTGAAAAATACTGGTGAAATTTAGCACAGTAAATCAGTTCTCACCATTGACACATTACGATTTGTCTCAACAGGTGTATATTTTCTGAACAGCATCCAAACTGGTGCAAACAAGAAATTCAATAGAGGGCGCCTGGGTGGCTCAGTGGGTTAATGCCTCTGCTTTCGGCTCAGGTCATGATCTCAGGGTCCTGGGATCGAGGCCCGCATCGGGCTC
>LNAC01000086.1:4809457-4823768 GCA_002007465.1 Ailurus styani | reverse complement strand
AAAAAAAAAAAAAAGAAAGAAATTCAATAGAGAAGTTGAGTTATTTGAGCTAAAGAAACAAATGTGAAATGTGTGAAAACAAAACAACATTCATTGATCCTTAAATTAATTATACAAATCAGAAATCCTGGAGATACTTTAAAAAGGAATCTAAGCATTTTCCTTTTCTTTGTCTCATCTTCAAACTGATTCATTCACATGGAGAATGAAACAATGTAAGGGTGACTCTTAGCCAACATTTCATTATGATGTTTCCCTTAAAAAGTCTCAGGCATCAAAGTTAAAGTTAAAAAAAAGTTTTAAAAAAGTTAAATTTTAAGAAAATAGTAAAAAAAATAACAATTCACATTTGCAGGAATTATCTGGAACATTCCAAAAAACAAGTAATGGGGATAAGTTTCCCAACATGGCCATGGCTAAAGTGAAAACTGAGGCAGTTGAAATAGTAATGGTGGGCGCCTGGGTGGCTCAGTGGGTTAAGCCTCTGCCTTCAGCTCAGGTCATGATCTCAGGGTCCTGGGATCGAGGCCCGAATCGGGCTCTCTGCTCAGCAGAGAGCCTGCTTCCTCTTCTCTCTCTGCCTGCCTCTCTGCCTACTTGTGATCTCTCTCTCTCTCTGTCAAATAAAAAGAAAGAGAGAAAGAGAGAAAGAGAGAGAGAAAGAAAGAAAGAAAGAAAGAAAGAAAGAAAGAAAGAAAGAAAGAAAGAAAGAGAAAGTAATGGAATTAGAAAAGAAAGGTCACTGTACATCTTCTAATTAGATGTTCATATTCACAATACTTCAGTACGATTTTAAGAGTCTCTCAAGCATGTAATAGAATTTCACTGAGTTGGAACCTCTTCATTCAAATATTTTGGCGTGCTACCAAAGTCTTTCAAGGTTACAAGAGAATAGAGATATGTTCTGATACCCATTTACTTTGATCCATTTGACTGACCACACCATGGAAAGAGTGTACAAGGGCTTTGGAATAAGATCTAAACTAGAATCCCAAGTCCATCACTTACTACTTATCGACTTTGGCAAGATGCTTAACTCTCTTTGAGATTTAGCTGCCTAAGCTATAAAATAAGGATAACAATGTTTATCATGAAAGGTTGCTATAAGGATTACCTAGCATGTACCTGGCATACAATAGGCATCAACAAATTTTATTTTCTAACCTCTAACTCAAGCTCTTAAAAAATTCATGTACAGAGATGAAGTCATTATATTTTAGAAGTAGGTTAGCTTATTTGCCATGACAAAAAATTAACAGCCCAAGAAATACTATGAGTTCTTTTAAAATTCTATCATGATTTACCAAAATGTATAAGGGAACTAGAGTAAATGAAAAAGGAGAAGGGCATATTACTATAAAGTATCAAAGGCATTATTGGTATAAGATGTGCTTATTTTAAAATTATGACCTCAGGTTAGAGATTCTGGTGTTATTTGGTAGTTTCAAAACACTGCCAGTTACAATTACAGGGCATGCATGATCCTACTTTACTCATGAAAGTAATACTCACATGAGAAATAAAATGCACTACCACATTAGAGAGGTAGTAGAGCGTAGTGATTAAGAGAATGAGCTTTGGGGAGTTGTCCTAAGAAATTTGGACTTTTGGGCGCCTGGGTGGCTCAGTGGGTTAAAGCCTCTGCCTTCAGCTTAGGTCATGATCTCAGGGTCCTGGGATCGAGGCCCACATCGGGCTCTCTGCTCAGCGGGGAGCCTGCTTCCTCCTCTCTCTCTGCCTGCCTCTCTGCCTACTTGTGACCTCTCTCTCTCTGTGTCAAATAAATAAATTAAAAATCTTAAAAAAAAAAAAAAAAAGAAATTTGGACTTTATCCCTAAACTGACTGAAAGCCAGTTAGGATATTNGAATTAAAAATCTTAAAAAAAAAAAAAAGAAATTTGGACTTTATCCCTAAACTGACTGAAAGCCAGTTAGGATATTTAATAAGAGCTTTTCTAATTGTTTCCCACCTATCCTAAAGGGAATTGCACATTCTCTTTTCTAACCTACTACTTACCTAGTATATATCCTTATTATATATAATAACACACATACACACAGAGGCCAGTATATCCTATTTAGCCTTATCAGTATATTTTGGATTACTTTCTCCCATCCCACTCCCAATGAAGATGCTGCAACATTAGTAGCAGATGGGCTACTACATTAGTTTAGCAATTTATGGACTACTGTAGTAACTACATTACAGTGGTGACAGAATAATGGCTTCCAAAGATGTCTACATCCCAGCCCCAGAACCTGCGAATATGTTGCTATACCTTAAATGGCAAAAAATGACTTTGCAAATGTGATTAAATTAAGGACCTTGAGTTGAGGAGATTATCCTAGATTATTAGAGTATGCCCAACCTAATCACCTGAGTTCTCAAAAGCAGGCGCCTTTGGGAGATGTGACTATGGAAGAATGCTCAAAGATATAAAGTTACTAGCTTTGAAGGTACAGAAAAGGGGCCATGAGACTAGGAATGCTAGGGAATGCTTGAAAGGGGTCATGAGCCATATAAACTGGAAAAAACAAGGAAACTGACTCTCTCCTAGACAGTCAGAAAGAAACGCAGACCTGCCAATCTTAATTTTAGCCCAGTGAGACTTATGTTAGAATTCTAATCTATAGAACAAGATAATATATTTATTTAATGTTTTAAGCCACTTAATTTGTGGTGCTTTGTTATAGTAGCAATAGAAAACCAACAGATGGCTAATATATTAGTTAATAAACTGGTGTCTGAAGTGCCTTTAAAAACTCTTGCCTAAGATCTTTGGCTCCTCTGAAGACTCTATTAGAAATGTAAAAAAGCAAGTTAGAAACTGGGAAAACATATTCACAATACATATATCTGACAAAGGATTCATATACAGAAAATGTGATACAAAAATCAGTAGGAAAAAGACAATCCATTTTAAAATGGGCAAAAGACTTGTAGAGGCACATTACAAAAGATGATATCCAACAGGCCAACAAGCTCTTGACAAGTGCTCAACATCATTACTCAATGGAAAAACACAAATTAAAACCTCAGTGAGACACCACTACACACCAAACCAGAATGACTAAAATTATAGACTGACAATATGGGCAACAATATGAAATGACAGGAACTCTCAGATATTGTTGGTAGGAATATAAAATAGTCCAACCATTTAAAAAATTGTTCGCAGCTTCTAATAAATTTAAATACAGACTACCCTATGACCTAGCAATTCTACACCTAAACATATATCCAAAAGAAATGAGTGCATTATGTCCATCAAAAGACACATACAAGATGGGTAACTGGGGTGGTGCAGTCGATTATGTGTCTGACTCTTGGTTTCAACTCAGGTCATGATCTCAGGGTCCAGGGATTGAGCCCTGTGTCAGGCTCTGCGCTCAGCATGGAGCCTGCTTAAGATTCTCTTCTCTCTCTGCCTTTCCCCCAATGCTCTCTCTCTAAATAAAATCTCTAAAAGAAAAAAAAAAGAGACATATACAAGAACATCCACAGAATCTTTTTTCATAAAAGTCCGAAACCAAAAACAATCCAAATGCCCACTAACAGGAAAATGAGCAAATAGATTACATTATATTCACACAATGGAATATTACATATCAATAAAAAAGAATGAACTATTGATATAAACAATATAAACACAGATGACTCTCAAAAGCAGTACACCAAGGGAACCTGGGTGGCTCAGATGGTTAAGCATCTGTCTTCAGCTCGGGCCGTGATCCCAGGGTCCTGGGATCCAGTCCTGCATCAGGTTCCCTGCTCAGTGGGGAGCCTGCTTCTCCCTCTGCCTCTGCTTCTCTCTCTGCCTCTTATGAATAAATTAAAAAAAAATCTTAAATTACCTCAAGTGAAAGAAGCCAGATGCTAGAGCATATACTCCGTGACTCTATTTACATAAAGTTCAAGGACATGCAAATTAACATATGGAAATAGAAGTCAGAACAGTAGATATCTTTGGGGGCGCATGGGTGGCTCAGTTGGTTGAACATCTGCCTTCAGTTCTGGTCATGATCCCAGGGTTCTGGGATCAAGCCCTGTATCAGGCTCTCTGCTCAGCGGAAAGCCTGCTTCTCCCTCTCCCTCTGCCTGCCGCTCTGCCTACTTGTGCTTTCTCTGTGAAACAAATAAAATCTTAAAAAAAAGAAAAAAGAAAAAATAGTAGTAGTTATCTTTGGTGGGGAATGTTTCCTAAAAAAGAATATAAGGGAACTTTCTGGGTTAATTAAAATTTTCTGTATCTTTATCTGGGTGATGGTTATATGGGTAAAATCTCACTGAGCTGTATGTATATTTAACATTTGAACATTTTACTGTATATGAAATAATACCTCAATTTTTAAAAAGAATGAATTGGGAGGTAGAAACCTCTTGTCTGCTGTGCTCCAGATACACTTTGCCCATCAAATACTCCTATGTAAGTAATTTGCTTTAGTATTATTCATACTGTTTCTGGAACTGGAACATCTATCCAAGTCATCAGGCAAGTTAAGGACCAAACAAATGTTCACAGGTAGAGGAAAAGTAAGAATACAAAATGATAATAATGAATAAGAGATAACACGGTAATTGAAGGGAGAACCAAAATAATCTGTTTAAGGATATCTATAGCTAAATAAGGGGAATGTTTGGACTGCTAAGGGAGGTTAAGGTATGTTAAATGAATGGAGCTACAGCAATAACGATGGACATGATAATAACAGAAATGAGACTAGATGCTCTAATTTTAATATTTATTTTTTCAGAAGATAATTGTCAATTATTATCTTATTCTGGCGCCAGTCTAAAATACTTAAAATAAGTCACAACTGAGGCCATAAGAACCAAATGAAGAGTCATTATAGCAGCCTGCTTTCTGCCTTAGGCTATATCTTATGAGGCTTTCTACTGGTTACTTTTACTTTCTACCAGGCTACTTTCCTGGCCATCTCATTTCCTCACTTCCTGTTCACTGACTACACGGACTACTCAGTTATCCATGGTTTCTGCTTCTCTGGTGAGCCTGTCTCGGGGTCTGGCTACTAGGCTGGACATGTTCATTCAAAGTATAGTCATAAACACCACAACTGCATACAAACAAAGACTAAGAAATATTAATGAAAAAATGAAAACACTTTTTCTTTTGGGTGATGTTACTATCACATTTCTTTTTCAACAAATTAGAAAAAAAAGACCATCAGTATTTCTGGCAATGTCTGAAAAACTGGAACTAAAATGAAGAGTAATAAGTAAGTTATAAGCTGGTTATAAAATGATTTCCAAAGGTCTTTTTCACAGCACATTGATTTTATGTCTGTTTCATTACCAATTGTAATTGCTATCATCTTAAAGGTTATTAACCTAGTATGCAATCCACTTACTTTTCTCTAGACAAAAAATGTAACATACTTAAGATCATTTCAGATGACTTTGACTTAGTCTGGCAGTGAGAGACTGTAGGTAAGATCATACTAAAACTTAAGGCTACTCCATGCAAAGAATTTTCAATGGTCCTTTTCACGAGGAAATGACTTTGTATCTCTGATATTCTACTTCAGTAAAAATGGACTTAGAATGGACTTAGACATAATAAAAATCTTTAATAGACTTTTTCCTGCTCTATTGGAACTATTTTTTGTTTTGACTATTTTACAACTCATTTTATTTTTCTTGTTGCTAATTATCTACTTTTTATTTGTGCAACTACAAATAGAATTTGTAAATTTAGGGGTAAAGAGAAAAATTAAATCTCACAGGAGAAAAAATTAAATCTTGTGAAAAAGGTTTCTTTTGGGATGGTTCTATTTTAGATCATACAATTTTAAATTACTGATTTATGGCATAATGATTAAAAGCATATAGATCTGAAGTCAAGATATTGTTCTATCATTTACAAATTCTGTGATCTTTGTCAAAATATTTCTCAAATATTCACTTATAAAATGAGGTTAGAGTTCCTCATAGGTTGTGGAGAGTTTTAAATGACATAATATAAATTAATTACACAGAGCCTGGTATATTATAAATGCCCTATAAATGAAAATTATTGTTGTCTCTCAAATTCCACCAATGTTAATAGCAAATTTTATGGCCTCATAAAAATTAATGACTAAGCCATAATCATGTGAAGCTTGGAAAATTCTAAGAGTCCTAATATCAAACACTAAGTAGTAACCAGGCAGGCAGAATTCAGCTTTAAACAACTTGTCTTTGCTTTTCAATTTATTCTCCTAGTTTTATTATGGGACAAGGAGTATTAAACTCATTTGAATTCATTATCATCTCTCTATATAAATAATTTTGCTGGCTTAAAAAATATTAACTTAAAACAAATATTAGGTTCTTATTCTCCCTTCAATTTAATAGCATTTCTACTTTTCTAATAGACTTACCAGAAAAATAACCAGAGGTGCCATCTTTGATTCTCCTATATATCTGTTATGAGCACCCCTTCCTTTCATAAAATGTGTATGTCTAGACTACACTATAGTAGAAAAATAAACAAAAAGAGAAAGAGATTTTAGACAAAGGGACTGGGTGGTTCCAAAGCAGCTATAACTGGGATGGTAAATTAAAATGAAATCAGGCTTACCAGAAGAACTGGCAATTGCTCAGGGACATAAGATGAGAAAAAATATGAAAAAGTAACATTTTTAAGTCTTCTTAATTCTTCCTCACTGTACTTGATAATCTTTTCTTCATAACACTGAACTCAACTGTTAGTCTATGCTTAACTATAAAATTATTTATGTAATGCCTTTCTCTGCTGCTAAAAGCTCTGATGAACAATGATCTGAGAACGATACCTACCGCATAATAAATTCTCAGTAAACATTTACTGAATGAATTTAAAAATGACTAAATTTAGTGGGTTTAGGCTCCAAGTGAGAACACAATATACCTCATAAATTACTAATGTCCCTACTGTCCCTAACATGCTTCAGCCAATGCCAAAGTTCCTAATTCTTTCTGTAAAATCTCTCTCAACTCCAAAAAGTACATCTCAAGTAATTATTAAGGACTTTTGATCACAAAATTAAAATACTGACAATCTTATGCACGTATTTACTAAATTTCCTTGGGATTTGTTAATCAAATCTTTATTTCCAGACAAAGTTTGTTTGTATACATGTGTGTGTCTCTCTCATACACACACACACACACAATTTTTTCAGTGGGGAGACTTATCTCAGTGAAAAATTCAATCAACTACATACACGAAAAAGTCTTAGCAAAACATGCATGCTGTTCAAGGCATTTAAAATAAAGCATTCATTCATTCATCAAACATTCTCACATGCTTAGCTTGCACCAGATATTGCTGAATCCCAGAAATCCAGAAGAGTAAGACTGAGCCCTGCTTTCAAGAAGCTCAGATGGAACAGACACTTAAAAACAGATGACAGTTAAAATGTACAGTGATAAGAATGCAATCACAAAAGCAAGAATAAAGTATAGAAGTAACACAAAGAAAGATTGTTAGATCAGCAAAAACATCTCTCCTGTAATCATTGTCCATTTTTGTTCCTATGTTTACCTACTCCAAATCTCTTGTTTATTGTTAAACTGCTTGATATTCTAACATGCAGATAATAAGTGCTCAATAAATCTTTTAAAAGAAGTAAACCTGTTATTTTTTTTAAGATTTTATTTATTTATTTGACAGAGAGAGTGGGCATGAGCAGAGGAAAGGGGAGAAAGAGAAGCAGACTCCCCACAGAGCAGGGAGCCGAATGTGGGGCTCGATCCTGGGACTCAAGGACCATGACCTGAGCGTAAGGAAGACGCTTAATTGACTGAGCCACCTAGGTGCCCCTAAACCCTTTATTTTGAAAATACTTTAAGATAATATGGCAGAATTTGAGCAATGTCCACAATAACCAAACTATGGAAAGAGCCTAGATGCCCGTCGACAGATGAATGGATAAAGAAGATGTGGTATATATATATATACAATGGGATATTCCTCAGCCATCAAAAAATGAAATCTTGCCATTTGCAACAATGTGGATAGAACTAGAGGATATTATGCTGAGCAAAATAAGTCAATCAGAGAAAGACAATTATTGTATGATCTCACTCATATGTGGAATTCAAGAAACAAAACAGGATCATAGGGAAAGGGAGGGAAAAATAAAACAAAAAAGGGAGACAAACCACAAGAGACTCTTAATCATAGGAAACGAACAGAGGGTTGCTGGAGGGGAGGGAGTGGGGGGATGGGTTAACTGGGTGATGGACATTAAGGAGGGCACATGATGTAATGATGCACTTATATAAGGCTGATGAATCACTGACCTCTACCTCTGAAACTAATAGTATACTATATGTTAGGTAATTGAATTCAAATTTAAAAAAGAAAAAAGATATTGCAGAATTTATAAAAGTATTACAATGAACTCCTATGTACCCTTAACCTAAGATTTACTAACATTTTGTCATATTTTATCTGTCTATACTCATAAAAAGTGTACATAAAATAAAGTAATAACATTATTGTTATTTTGTTGAACTATTTAAGAGTAAATTACTGAGACTATGACCTTTTACCCTTAAATTCTTTAGCATTTATCTTCCAAGCAGGGACATTCTCTTATATTATCACAATGCAGTGATCAAATTCAGAAAACTTACATTAGTACAATATTATCTAATATACAGGCCTTATTCAAATTTCACTGATTTGCCCAATACTGCCCTTTATACTTTCTTATCCTCATGCTGCAAATCCCATATTTCACTTAGCTGTTAATCTGGAAGTTCCTCAGCCTTTCTGTCATGACTTTACCATTTCTGAAACTTTAACATTTTTGAGTTGTTTCACAGAACCCCCTCAATTTGTTGTGAGTTTTTTTGTGATTGTTTTCTCATCTGATTCAGGTTATGCACCTAAAGCAGTAATCCTGTATAACTGATGTTTCTTTTTCAGTGTATCACACCAGGAAGAACCAGTTGTTAGTTTGTATCATTATTAATCATGTTAACTTTAATTACTTGAAAAAGATGGTACTGCCAGGTTTCTGTGTTGTTACCATTTTTTTTCTATTTGTAATTAATCAGTAATCTGTCAGAAGATACTTTGAGACTATATAATTATTGCCCAAACTTCCACCCAGTATCTTCAGCATTCACTGATGACTCTTATCTTAATCATTACGATGATGGTTGCAAAATAGTGATTAAATAAAAAAAACCAACCCTATCATTCTGTTTACATTTATTAGTTGGCAATTAAGTTTTTCTTTAAATTTCAGTTAGTAAACATATGAATATTAGTTTCACGTGTATAATATAGTGATTCAACACCTTCATACATCACTGGCTCATCACAACGCATTCCTTAATCCCAATCACCTATTTCACCCAACCCCCACCCCCTCCCTTCTGGTAACCATCAGTGTATTCTCTACAGTTGAATCAGCTCTTGGCTGGGCAATTCTACTCCTTAAAAAAAAAAAGCTTTCCCTTCCCATACCATTTGTTTGTTTGCTTGTTAGTAACAGTACAAACTTGAGGATTCTTTTTTTCCTACCATGTATTGTAACCCAATTCTATCATTTCCCACTCCCCCCCCCTTTTTTTAAGATTTTATTTATCCATTTGAGAGAGAGAGAGAGAGAGAGAGAGAGCACAAGCAAGGGGAGAAGCAGAGGAAGAGGGAAAAGCAGACTCCCTGCTGAGCTGGGAGCTGGACATGGGGCTGGATTCCAGGACCTAGAGATCATGACCTGAACTGAAGGCAGATGCTTAACCATCTGAGCCACCCAGGCACCCCAAATTCTGTCATTTTTCATTTGGAAGTTCAAATTGTCCTGGCTTGGCCAAATGCCTTCTATGTTATTTTGACACAATTCCCTCATTTTTTGGATACTTTCTTACTTTCTGGCATGACAAGATGTGCCAGACTTGTATTCTCCTTGCCTCATCCCAGAAATGGTAATTTCTCCAAGAAGTCTTCATCCTTCAGTGAGGAAAGATTTTTAGAAACCAAAACCTCAGAAGTCGATGTGTTTGCTGCTACTTAAGACTCACCACTTCCAGACCCTTTCGGAAGATAAAACATGTGAAATCTTTTGTTTGTTTTAATTATGCTGATACCTAACTCCATTCTCATACCACAGGATTCTTCCTTATCTTTCCCCATCCAAAACTGTATCTTTCTTCCACATGAGAACCCTCACCCAACAATACAATTTCAATAAATTTCCTCATTTGCTTAATCCCAAAAGGCATACAAAAATAACTTTAGAATTGCTATACTCATACCACCTACCAATAATAAACAGTAAAAAAGTAAATGAAAGTAAATAAAGTTAGTAAAGTAAGGTTCAAGATTTCATTGAATTTCCTTTTGTTTTCAAACTGGGGACATAGAATGAAAATAACATTCAAAGTTAATTGGATAAATACTTTCAGTTTCCTCTTCTGTGGTTATGTTCTCTGTTTGATAAAGGATACAGTATTTTTTTTATTATTACGACTTTTTCTTTTTACACAAGATTTCATTTCACAGCAAAACTGAGCAAAAGGTACAGATATTTCCCATATAACCCCTACTCACCCACATGCATAGCCTACCTTAATATCAATATCCCTAGAGACACATTTGTTACAACTGATATATCTACATTAACACCACATTATCAACCAAAGTCCATAGTTTACATTATAGTTCACTCTTGGGTGTTGTACATTCTATGGATTTGGACAAATTTATAATGGCATGTACCCACCATTACAGTATCATAGAAATACAGAATAGTTTCACAGTGCTAAAAATCTCTGTGCTCTGCCAATTTATCTCTCCCTCTCCCCAACTCCTGGCAACCCTGATTGTTTTACTCATCTTTTCACTGTCTCTGTAGTTTTGCCTTTTCCAGAACATCATAGAGCTGGAATTGTATAGCATGTAGCCTTTTCAGACTGGCTTCTTTCACTTACTAATAGACATTTTAGGTTCCTCTTTGTTTTTTCATACTTTGATAGCTCACTTATATCGTTTCACTGTCTGGATATTTCATGGTCCAGAGATACCACAGTTTACCTATTCACTACTACAGGACTTCTTGTTTGCTTCCAAGTATTGGCATTATAAATAAAGCAGGTATAAACAACTGTGTGATTTTTGTGTGGACATAATTTTTCAGCTCTTTTGGGTAAATAACAGAAAGCATCACTGCTGAATTGTATGGTGAGATTATGTTGAGTTTTTGTATGAAACCACCAAACTGTCTTCCAAAGTGGCTGCTCCATTCTGCATTTCTAGCATTAATGAATGAGGGTTCGTATTGCTCCACATCCTCAAAAGTATTTGGATTTTGGCCATCCCAACAGATGTATAGTGGGATCTCATTGTTATTTTAATTTGCATTTTTCTGATGATAGGTGATGTGGAGCATCTTTTCATATTTTTTACCATCTATACATCTTCTTTGGTGAGGTGTCTATTAAGGTCCTTGGTCCATTTTTTAACCAAGTTATTTTCTTAATATTGAATTTTATACTCACATTTTATACACAAGGAGTTTTTTATATATTTTGGATAACAATTCTTTATCAGATGTTATCTTCTGCAATTTATTTTTCTTTGTATTTAAAGCCAGGGTCTCTCCTCCTAATTTCCACTACTCCTGTTCTGCCTGATCTAATTATATTTTTGGAGTATGTGAAATCCTAACATCGTTCCAAAAATAAAAACAGGTGTTAAACCCTCCTGTATCCTTTTACATTTATACTTCTACACTCTGCATCTTTTAAAGAATATATGGGTTTTATGTTTAAAGTTTATATGGGATTTTTAAAAAGATTTTATTCACTTATTTGACAGAGAGAGAGACAGCAAGAGCGGGAACACAAGCAGGGGTAGTGGGAGAGGGAGAAACAGGCTCTGCACTGAGCAGGGAGTGTGATGCAGGGCTTGACCCCAGGACCCCAGGATCATGACCTGAGCCGAAGGCAGACACTTAATGACTGAGCCACTCAGGTGTCCCATGGGATTTTAATTTGTAATTAATAGCCATGTGTCCATTTAATTTTGAATCACTGGGTATTTATCTTCATAGAAAATTCTTTAAAAATGTGAATGTTGAGGGGCGCCTGGGTGGCTCAGTCAGTTAAGCAACTGCCTTCAGCTCGGGTCATAATCCCAGAGTCCTGGGATGAAACCCCAAGTTGGGCTCCCTGCTCAGGGGGGGTTTTTTGCTTCTCCCTCTCCCTCTGGTTCTCCCTCCACTTGTATTCTCTCTCTTCTAATAAATAAAATCTTTTTATTTTTTTAAAGATTTTATTTATTTATTTGACAGAGAGAGAGATCAGAAGTAGGCAGAGAGGCAGGCAGAGGGAGAGGGGGAAGCAGGCTCCCCGCTGAGCAGAGAGCCCAATGCAGGGCTCGATCCCAGGGCCCTAAGATCATGACCTGAGCTGAAGGCAGAGGCTTAACCCACTGAACCACCCAGGCGCCCCAATAAATAAAATCTTAAAAAAAATGTGCATGTTGAGTCAAAGGGCAATTGCCTATATAGTTTTGTTAGATATTGACAAATTTACCAACAAAAATTTTGTATTCTCACCAGCAATGTGTGAAGAGTGCAGATTTCTACCATAGCCTTACCAAGAATACACTGTCAAGCATTTCACTTTTTGCCAATCTAACAAATGAGAAATAATATATCAGTATAGTTCTCCTTTGCATTTCTCTTATTATGAGTGAACTGAGTATCTTTTCTTAAATATGTTGGCCATTTTTAATAATTTTTGGAGAATTTTTTGTCTGTCTCTGATGACTTATTTCTATCGGATTTTTGGTCCTTTTTATCCTCAATATTTAAAGGTCCTGCTGAGGCGCCCCTCAGTGGCTCAGTCAGTTAAGCACAGAAGTTAGGGATAGTGTACACCTGTAGTGTACATCATAAATATTTTCACCATTTGGTCTTTTGCTTTGGACTTTGTTTATGGTGTTTTTTGTTTTTTTGGGTTTTTGTGGGGTTTTTTGCCAAGCTTAAGTTTTAATTTAATTGGCCAACATTTTCCTTTATTACATCGGGTTGTTGAATCACACGTTACAAAAACTTTCCCTACACCCTGGATATAGAAGAATTTACATGTATTTTCTTCTAGTACTTACAAGATTTTAGTTTTTATAGTTAGGTCCCTGATCAACTTAGAACTTACTCTTATGTATGATTTAAGGTATACATATATCCATTCTATTCTTCTGAATACCATGTATTAAAATATTCATCTTTCTCCCAGTGATCAGAGATAAATCTTTATCATATGCACTGAACTCTAATATGGACTTTGGTCTATTTATGCCTTTTTATTTCTTTTTTAAAGATTTTATTTACTTATTTACTTCAGAGTGAGAGACAGCATGAGTCAGGGGGAGGGTAAGTGGGGAGGAAAAGGGAGGATTCCATGCTGAGTGCAGAGCCCCACAGGTGGTGAATCTCACCACCCTGAGATCAAGACCTGGGCCAAAACCAGAAGTCTGATGCTCAACCAACTGGGCCACCCAGGTGCCCCTACTTATGCCTTTAAAAAAAAAATTCCACTGTAGGGGCACCTGGGTGGCTCAGGTGGCTAAGTGTCTGCCTTCGGCTTAGGTCATGATGCTAGGATCCTGGGGTCGAGCCCCACATAGGGCTCCCTGCTCAGTGGAGAGCCTGCTTCTCCCTCTCCCTCTGCTGCTCCTCCTTGGCTTGTGCTCTCTCTCTCACTGTCTCTCTCTGTCAAATAAACAAACAAATAAATAAATAAAATTTTAAAAAATTCCACTGTCTATCTATTGGAATACGAGTACTATATATACCATATTACCAATGCAAGTTTTAGAGTATATTTTACATATAGGAGGACTAGTTTATCCTTATAGCTCTTGCTTTTTAAAGATTTCCTAGGGCGCCTGGGTGGCTCAGTGGGTCAAAGCCTCTGCCTTCGGCTCAGGTCATAATCTCAGGGTCCTGGGATCGAGACCCGCTTCGGGCTCCCTGCTCAGTGAGGAGCCTGCTTCCTCCTCTCTCTCTGCTTGCCTCTCTGTCTACTTGTGATCTCTCTCAGTCAAATAAATAAATAAATCTTTAAAGATTTCCTAGATATCTTTGAATGTTTATATTTTCATATGAACTTTGGTATCCACTTGTCTTAATGAAAACAACTTACTGATTTTCCTATTAGTATCATTTATTTTTTTAATTTTTTTATTTTTTTAAAGATTTTATTTATTCATTTGACACAGAGAGAGAGATTACAAGTAGGCAGAGAGGCAGGCAGAGAGAGAGGAGAGAGGAGGAAGCAGGCTCCCTGCTGAGCAGAGAGCCCGA
>LNAC01000086.1:4767714-4796705 GCA_002007465.1 Ailurus styani | reverse complement strand
AACATCCCTCCGCAGAGCAGACTTCTAAAAGTTCTGATTTTGTGCTCTACTGCTCTATCACTTGCTGGGAGCAAGATGAGGTAGGCTCCCTCTCCCACAGTCTAAATCCCGTATATTGCCTTGGATTCCCTTCTCCATATGTCCTTCCTTTCGGAAAGTGGTCGCTCTTATGTTCACAGAATTGCTGCTATTCTTTTCTTTGATCTCCTATTAAGTTTGTAGGTGTTCAGAACAGTTTGGTAACTATTTAAAATAGCTGAATTTCTGGGATCAGATGAAATTTGGGTCTCCTGTTCCTCCACCATTTTGGTACTCCCCCCACATTTAATGCTTTTTAAAGGGAATTCTACTTTATATGATATCAAGATCACTACCCCTACTTTCTTATGATTTCTAACTTTTCTGAACCATTTTGTTTTAGTTGTATCTTTTGTATAAAGCATAAAGTTTGGTTTTGTTTAGTAAGCAAATGTGAAAATGTTTTTCTTTTGACCGTTAAACTCATTTGTATTGATTGATATGACTAATGTGTTTAATCTCAATCATATTGTCTTACAACAATTGTTACACATATTTTATATTTAATGTATTTCTGTAAGTGATGTCTTTTTTACTCTTTAAAAAACTTCTTTTGGTATGCAGAAATGGCACTTTTTATTCTAAGGGTTTCTTTTGTACTTAGGCATTGTACGGTACTCTGAGTCCCCCTTTTTTTCTTACTTGACCTTTTAGAAGCCAATTTGTTACTTTTAAATTGTATTCTTTAGTACGCAACTTATTACCTAGGCAACTGTCAATGAACTTATTCTACTTAGGCCTTTCCTTCTCTTATTTAAACTTTTTCAAATTTTTATTTGTCAGAGAGAGAGAGAAAGAGAGAGAGAGAGAGCACGCACAAGCAGGGGAAGCAGCAGTCAGAGCAGGTAGAGGGAAAAGCAGGTTCCCCGCTGAGGAAGGAGCTCCATGCAGGACCTGATCCCAGGCCCCCGGGACCATGATCTGAGCTGAAGGCACACATTTAACCGACTGACCAACTTAGGTGTCCCTCCTTCTCTTATTTAAAAAAAACTTCATTTTTTCTACTTATTACACCATATAATGTCTCCATATATTAACCTTCAACCCTATCAAACTTGTATTAGGCTTAGATCTATAGTTAAATATATTAAGGCTCATCATCAGACATTTTCCTGAAGTTTTCCCAGTATTCACTTAGTTGGATGAACATCATTCTCTAGTACAATATAATCAGCAGAACTTTCTGTGATGATGGACATGTTCTATATCTGCATTGCCCAATAGGGTAGCCACAAGCCACATATGAGTATTGAGCACTTGAGATGTGGCTAGTATGACAGAGGAATTGAATTTTACATTTTATCTAATTTTAATTTAAATCGCCACATGTGGCTAGTAGCTACTAAATTGGTACAGTGCTCACAGATTCATGAGGAAGGAGTCATGTATAATAGTCAGTGAGACTTGCATGTTTAAAACTGTCTTTCTACACCCCGGATATCTGAAAAACAACTTGTTTAGAATAGAATATCTGTGGCTCACACTAAAAATGCTGTTCCACTGGTGCCCTTCTTTGTATTGCTGAGGTCTAATGCTATTCTAAACAACTTGTTTAGAATAGAATATCTGTGGCTCACACTAAAAATGCTGTTCCACTGGTGCCCTTCTTTGTATTGCTGAGGTCTAATGCTGGCCTAATTTATTTCCCCTAGTCAGTAACAGGGCCTTTTTCACTCAAGCTTTAAGGATTTTTTTTCGTTTTTAAAATCCAATAGTTTTACAAGGCTATGTTTCAGAGTTAACCATTCCAAGTCAGTTTTAGGAGGCAAAATGGACCTTTCAATACAAATTCATTTCTTTCTTCTTTCATTTCTAAAAAGTTTCTTGAATTATAATTTTAAATGTAAGTTCTATTTCATTGTTTTGTTTTTCTTCTCCAGGGACTCCAGTGTTGTTTATGAGGTCTTCTCTGCCTCTCTTCCATTTCTATCATCTTCTCTCTGGCCCTCTTCTTCATCTAACTTTCATTCTTTTGCTTATTTCTCTGCCTTCTTAAGTACCCCTTATTAAATATTCAATACATTGTAATTCAGCCTCAATATTTTTCCTAAGTTTAATCAATTCTAATTTTAATTCTTTTGGAAGAAGAGGGTGTTGTTTCTGAATTTTTGATTCATTTCTTTGAGGATAGTTAATTTAGCTAGGAGATTTATGCTATAGTTCCCTTCTGCTTTGTAACTAGTTGTGGGGGAAAGATAACCACGAGCCAAAAAATTTTGACTTGCATTTTTTGTTTTTTTGTTTTTTACAGTAATTTTATATGGATGTAGACTGCTTCTTTGGTCCCTTTTGTGGAAAGAGAGATGTGAGGGGGCTTAAAAATTCCTAGTTCAAGACTGCCCCCTTCTGTCGGAATAGTGAGGTTCAGTGCCCTCTTCATATATACTTACTTGGGCAATAGAGGGAGTGAAGGGGGAAGGGTCTGGTAAGTTTTATAGGTCATCTGTTTCCACAGGATCTTAATTCCTCCCTCTAGCTTCCTTCTTTCCCTTCACTGACATACCTCCAAAGGGTCCCTCCCCCTTTCTTTTTTTTAAATACATTTTTTTTTTTTAAAGAAAGAGAGGAGAGAGAATCCCAAGCAGGCTCCACATTCAGCACAGACCCTGATACAGGGCTCAAATCCCAGGATGCTGAGATCATAACCTGTGCAAAAATCAAGAATCAAACACTTAACCAACTGAGCCACTCAGGCACCCCAGCCTCATCCCCTTTCTATGTATCTCTTTTCCAGAAGTGGTACCTTTCCAAAAATGCCATCTTAGATGTTATACACCTTAAAGTCTTTACCTTTAGCCATACTGTAATCTACCAGATCTTAGACTGCTTTCAGAAATTTTGCATTTAATATGCAGCTTTTTTTTTTCAGACTTAGGCTGTCGACTCCTCTCCTCTTTTTCATGCAGTTTTTCAAACTTCCCCAACTCTAAAACATCAAAAATAGTTCTGTTGGAAATTGGTGTTTTTACTTATTTAAAAATGTTCTGAAGTTCATAGTATTCTTTCTCACAGTAAGGCTGAAAGTATTGAATAAGCATGGTACTATGTACTTTTCTTTCTTAATCTATCCTTTTCTGGGAGGATGAGTGGACATATTCTAATTTAGGAGGATACTATTATCCTAGGGCAACCAGGAAGTCCCACAAATCTTTTTATTCTTATTGTTACTACTGATTGTGACTTGTCAGTATTTTATAAACATTCTTAAAACATCCCTGGAAATAGGGGCACCTAGGTAGTACAGTCGGTTAAGCCTCCAACTCTTGGATTCAGCTCAGGTCATGATCTCAGGGTCCTGAGAGCAAGCCCAGGCTCAGTGTGGAGTCTGCATTAGAATCTCTCTCCCTCTGCCCCTACCTGTCTACACTCTTTTTCTCTAAAAATAAATAAATCTTAACCAACTGAGCCACCCAGGCACCCCTAATAAATAAATCTTAAATAAAAGAAAAAAAAATCCCAGGAAATAAAGCAAAGAGCTAAGTTTGTGGACAAGTCATCCTTATGAAGTAATTTCTTAAAACAAAAAACTTTCTTAAAACATTATGCATATGAGAAATGGATTCCGAAATTGAAGTCTCTCATATCCAATGATTAATTACGGTAGAATTTGATATGACACATTATGGCTTATTGATTTGTAGTCATTAAAAGTCCCTTCTACCTATGTATAAATAATACGTTTGGCTAAAACAAGAAATTGTGTTTAGAAGGTTATATATAAAAGAAACAAACTAGAATCAACTCTGTTTATTTTTCTTGTTGTGATGATAATGCAAGAACATGACAGATTTTTCCCATCTTAGGCTCTGGTTAAGTTCATTTATCCATCCTTATCGTCCATACCTTATTATCCACTTATTGAAGAACCACTTAATTGCCAGTCAATAGGGATACAAAGATAACCAAGACACAGTCCCTGTCCCACAGACAAGGTAAAGGAATATGAGTAAGTTACAAAAGGTTAGATATAATACAATATCCTTTTAAAAAGTCTGAAAATATGCAAACCATATTATATATACTTTTAAGTATACACATATATATAGTATAAATACAAAAACGCCTGAGATAAATTAAGTGTAGAGGTTAACTCTAGGAGGATGAGCTGGGAGGATGAGGGGAATAAAATCAGGCAGGAATACAAATGGAGCTTCAATTTTATCTAGTAGTTTATTTCCTTAAAAAAGAAAAAAATTTGAAACAAATATTGCAAAGTACTAACATCTGACAAAGTTGAGTGGTAAGACACATGGGTATATTTGTTATATTATCTCTGTTCTTTTCTGTATGCTTGAAATATTCTGATTTTTATAAAACTGTATTCAAAATGTAGTCCAATGTACTGGAGTTTTAAATCAGAAGTTTCTGAATATGTTCAAGTTGTATAGTAATGCAAAATTAAGAACCGATTTTAGATATGAAAGAGAAAAATAACCCATATGAATACTGTACATCATTTTTAGATGAAGTGTTACACATACCTGTGAGTGCTAAATAAGAAGCAATGTACCGCTTTTCCAGTCCATCTCTAACACTCTGAATTGCACCAAAAATTGGAGGTATAATCATAATCAGGTTACTCACTGTATTCCCTATAGGAGAAGAACACAAGAAAATAATCATATTAGTCAATATCACTTTAAATAAAAATACATGAACTTGGCCCTAAATAAAAATTAAATAGGTGACTTCTGAGAAAGATGGTGGAAACATATTTACCAGGTGCTAAAGGAAAATAATTCCCTACTCAAAAAAACCCTCTGTAAAACAATCCAATTAGGGGCGCCTGGGTGGCTCAGTTGGTTAAGCAACAGCCTTCAGCTCAGACCCTGATCCTGGAGTCCCAGGACTGAGTCAGGCTCCCTGCTCAGCAGGAAGTCTGCTTCTCCCTCTGACCCTCCCTCCCCCCTCTCGTGCTCTCTCTCTCAAATAAATAAATAAAATCTTTAAAATAAAAAGGTCCAATTAAAATAAAGTTAACTTTTGACAAGTAAAGACTTTTCTTTTTTTTTTTTTTAAGATTTTATTTAGTTGTCAGAGTGAGAGAGAGAGAATGAGCAAGCACAAATGGGGGAGAGCATAATGCAGGAGAAGCAGGCTCCCCACTGAGTAAGGAGCCCCTTGCAAAACTCGATCGCACGACCTGGGAATCATGACCCGAGCCAAAGGTAACTGAGACAACTTAGGTGTACCAAAACTAAGATTTTTCAGTCAGAACATCCACTAAAGAAATTTCCTTTTTTTTTTTTTAAAATATTTTATTCATTTATTTGACAGAGAGAGAAAAAACAAGCAGGGGGAGCTGCGGAGGCAGAGGGAGAAGCAGGCTCCCTGCAGAGCAGGGAGCCCAATGAGGGGCTTGATCCCAGGACCCCAGGATCATGACCTGAGCCAAAGGTTGATGCTTAATCAACTGAGCCACCCAGGTGCCCCTTAAAGATAATTCTAAAGATAAAAACAAAAAGTATCTCAAAAAGAACCTTAAAGATTCAGCAAAAAATGAGTTGGAGAAGGCAGGCATTGAGACTGAAAGAATAGTCCACAGATACACTAATGACAAGACAAAATACAGAATTGTGTTACTTTTGTCTCTCGAATCAAATAGCAACAAGTTGGGGTATGCATTTTGCATGTCTTTTTGAAATTTCATTTTATGATAATATATTTAATTTCTTGTTTCTAGCAATGGATCTTCATCTGATTTTTGTTCCTTTCTTTACAAAAACAAAAACAAACCTCAAACACAAAAAGCAAAGAAATAACAAACACTCAAAAGCAGAAATAAGTAGTAAAATGGGGAAAGAAATGGATAAACTATTTTATAAATTGATTCTGGGTAGAATAAAGTGGGACAAAACATTCAAAATTCCAAATGAATAATTTTCAACACCGGACTTATAACAAGACAAGTATCAATTAATGGACATATATAGAACACTCCACTATATAGCATATACATTCTTCTCAAATACACATGGAACATTTGGACAGACCATATGTTAGACTACAAGTTCTCAACAGACTTGAAAAGATAGAGAACACACAAAATAATTCCTCCAAGCACAAAAAAATGAAGTTAAAAATAACCAAACAAAAATTCACAAGTCTGTGGAAATTAAATTGACATATTCTTTCCTTTCCTTTATTTTTGGGGGCTATTTGGCATCCCAATATCACTCTCCCTTTTTTCTTAATAAAAGAAGCCCAATTTTTAACCTGAATATATTGCTACTTAGCTAAGAAAATGACATTTCCAAGAACTCTTTGCAGCTTGGAATGGCCATGAGACTTGAGTTCAAGATAAATGGAAGTCTGTCATGGTACCTTCAAGAAAAATGGAGGTTACACCCTTCTTGTCTCCTCTTCTCCTTTTCTACTATAGGGAATGTGGATGCAATAGCTAAAGCCGTCTTGGTCTCTGAGGGGACACTGGGAATCTAAGCCTATGCTGGGGAGGAAGACCTTCCTCTGACCTATGGTCCTTTTAACTGGACTAAGAATCAAACTGACAGGGGTGCCTGGGTGGCTCAGTCAGTTAAGAATCCAACTCCTGATTTTCACTCAGGTCACGATATCAGGGTCATGGGATCAAGCCCTATGTAGGGTTCTGTGCTCAGCACAGAGTCTGCTTAAGATTCTCTCTCCCTCTCCCTCTGACCTTCACCGTACTCATGCTCTCTCTCTCATTTAAAAAAAAAAAATCAAATTCACATGGGACAGATTTATAGGAGAAAATCAAATTTAACAGGTATATGTATGGGGAATCCACACAGACATGAATTTCCAAAGACAATGATGCAACATGAAGCTTATATGAACTAAGGATAGGGGTAGAGTCAGAGAACACAAAGGGGAGAAAGACCATCAGCAAGAAGGAAAGGAGATGTTTGGAAAAACAAGGATGCCCTATTATGCCAGTAAGTTATGAAGGTAAAGGGGAGTCTTTCTTAATAGCTCTCTACCTGTAATAGACTCTCCTTTTCATTGTAAATTTAGGGAGTTGCGGGGAGACAGAGAGTTTTTCCTGTATCTGCTGAGTTTTAATTACTTTTTAAAAGATTTGTTTATTTTAGTGGTTGGGGGGGGCTAGAAGGAGAGGGAGAAAGAGAATCCAAGCAGACTCCTAGCTGAGTGTGGAGCCCAACACAGGGCTCGATCTCAGGATCCAGAGATCATGACCTGAGCTGAAATCAAGAGTCCAACACTTAACCAAATGAGCAACCAAGGCACCCCTTAATTACTTTTAACTCAAAATAATCTTTATACCAAGATGGCCCATCTTGGGCAGCCTACCCTAGGCCTCTACCCCAAAATGGCTAAGCAACAAAATAGAGAAGCTTGTGTCCCTGATACCACAGACCTGCCATCCAAACCCCAAACTGCCTCTCTGCAGACTGAAATAAATCTACATCTTCTTTAAGGCACTAATTTTCACGTATTTGTTACTCACAGCTAAACCTAATCTTAACTGATGCAAAAGATGTTCTTTATCAGTGCACCTTATTTCATTTGAATTAAAAGTGCTAACAGCCTTTTCTCTGTGAATACAAAGCCTGATACCACCTTGAAACTAAAAGACAAATGCCTGTCTTTGAGTCATTACACATCTTTGGTGAATTTAATGCTGTTACATGAATGATAAACCTAAATTAATACAAGTGCTTTTAATGAAGAATGTTATCATTTTTATTTTAATATAATGTTAGAATGCAAAGATAAGTATAAACATGAAGTTAATATCTTATGTCAGCTCCCCCCTTTTTTTATTGAGGGAGAGGAAAGGNTGGGGGTGGGTTGAAGGCTGGGGGGTGGGGCAGAGGGAGAAAGAGAGAGAATCCTAAGGAGGCTCCCCACTGAGCCTGGAGCCTGATACATAGCTCAATCTCACAGCCCTGATATCATGACCTGAGCCGAAATCCAGAGTCAGAAGCTTAAACAACTGAGCTACCCAGAAACCCAGGTCAGCTCCTTTTTAAATTATAGTCTATACATAATGTTCCATCAATTTCAGGTGTATAACAGTGATTTGACAAGTCTATACCTTATGCTGTGCTCACTACAAGTATACCCACCACCATCTGTCACCATAGGATGCTAATAACAATACTATTTCCTATGTTGTAACTTTCATCCCCGAAACTTATTCATTCCATAACTGGAAGTCTGTAACTCCTACTTCACCCACTTTGCCCATTCTCCCTGGCAACCATAGTTTGTACTCTGTATTTATGGATCTGTTTCTACTGTTTCTTTGTTTTTTAGATTCCATATAAGTGAAATCATATGGTATTTGTTTCTCTGATTTATTTCATTTAGCCTAATCCTATCTAGGCCCATCCATGTTGTCACAAATGGCAAGATAACATTGGTTTTTATGGCTGAGCAATATTCCATTATATACACACACACACACACACACACACACACACACAATATCTTTTGTATCCATTCATCTATTAATGGACACTTGGGCTACTTCCATCCTACGGCTGTTGTTAATAATGCTGTGATAAACACAGAAGTGCATGTATCTTTTCAAATTAGTGTTTTCATTTTCTTTGGGTAAATGCCCAGTAGTGGGATTACTGGATCATATAATATTACTAACTATTCTTTAATATATTTCTTAACTTGGGGGTATTTTTTTTTAAGTAATCTCTACATCTCTACCACACTGAAATCAAGAGTTGCGTGCTTTACTAACTGAGCCAGTCAGGTGCCCCAATATCTCTAACTTTTTGAGGAACCTCCATGCTGTTTTCCAAAGTGGCTGCACCAATTTACATTCCCACCAACAGTGTACGAGGCTTCCCTCTTCTCCACATCCTCGCCAACACTTTTAATTTCTTGTCTTATTAATTCTAGTCACTCTTGTCTTTTTACTTTATGGTTGCCTTCACTGTGCAAAAGCTTTTCATTTTTATGTAGTCCCAATAGTTTATTTTTGCTTTTGTTTCCCTTGCCTGAGGTGACTGATCTAGAAAAATGTTGCTAAGGGTAATGTCAAAGAAATTGCTGCCTATGTTTTCTTCTAGAAGTTTTATGATTTTAGTTCTTACATTTAGGTCTTTAATCCATTTTGAGCTTATTTTTGTGTACGGTATAAGAAAGTGGTTCAGTTTCATTCCTTTGTCTGTAGCTAACCAGTTTTCCCAGCAAGATTTACGAAGGGGTTGTCTTTTTCCCATTATATATTCTTGCCCAGATTAGTTGACCAGATAAGCATGGGTTTCTTTCTGGGATCTCTATTCTGTTCCATTAATCGATGTATTTGTTTTTGTGCCAGTACCATACTGTTTTGATAAACACCATATTCTTAAGCAACCACCTGATCAAAGAAGAAATCACATGAGAAAAGTAGAAAATACTTAGAGACAAATTAAAATGAACACAACATCCCAAAATTCATGGGATGCAACAAAAGCAACACTAAGGTGAAATTTATAGCTATAAACACTTACATTAGAAAATAAGATGGGTGGGGTGCCTGGGAGGTTCAATCAGTTAAGCGACTGCCTTAGGCTCGGGTCATGATCCCAGAGTTCTGGGATGGAGCTGCGCAATGGGCTCCTTGCTCAGTGGGCAGCCTGCTTCCCCCTCTGTCCCTCCCCCCCAACTGTGCTCATTCTCTCTCTCTCTCTCTCTCTCTCTCTCTCTCTTTTTCTCTCTCTCTCTCTCAAATAAATAAAATCTTTAAAAAAAAATTTAAAAAAAAAAAGGAAAATCCACAAGATTAGGGCACCTAGGTGGCTTAGTCAGTTAAGCAACTGACTCTTGATTTTGGCTCAGGTCACAATCTCAAAGTCATGAGATCAACCCCAGCACTGGGTTCCACACTGAGCATGGAGCCTGCCTGGGATTCTCTCTCTCTCACTCTCTTTCTCGCCCTCTGTCCCTCCCCCTCCCCCACTCATAGTCTCTCAATCTCTAAAAACAAACAAAAAACAAGAAAGATCTCCAAGCTGAAATGAAATAATGCTAACTAGTAACATGAATATATATAAAAATAAACAACACACTGGTGAAGGTAAGCATATATCTAAGTCTGAATAATATTGTTATATGCTGGTATATTAATCACTTACCTCTATCACTTATAAAGGTGAAAGAACGAAAGTAATAAAAATAACTATAGCTGCAAACAAAACAAAAACAAAAAACTATAGCTGCAAATCACATATCCAATAAAGTGTTAGTATCCAAAATATAAAAAGGACTAATATACCACCCAAGAAACCAAATAATCCAGTTAAAAAATGGGCAGAAAATATGAACAGACATTTCTCCAAAAGAGACATACAGATGGCCAACAGACACATGAAAAGATGCTCAATACCACTCATCATCAGGGAAATGCAAATCAAAACCACAATGAGATATCACCTCACAGCTGCCAGAATGACTAAAATCAACACAAGAAACAACAGGTGTTGGCAAGGATGTGGAGGAAAAGGAACCTTCACACACTGCTGGTGGGAATGCAAACTAGTGAAGCCACTGTGGAAAACAGTATGGAGGTTCCTCAGAAAGTTAAAAATAGAACTACCTTACAATCTAGTAATCACACTACTATTTACCCAAAGAATATGAAAACACTGGGGTGCCTGGGCGGCTCAGTTGGTTAAGCATCTGCCTTCGGCTCAGGTCATGATCCCAGGGTCCTGGGATAGAGCCCCGAATCTGGCTCCCTGCTTAGCAGGGAGCCTGCTTCTCCCTCTCCCTCTGCCTGCCACTCCCCGTCCATGTGCTCTCTCTCTGTCAAATAAATAAATATAAAAATATAATATTTTTAGGGGCCCCTGGGTGGCTCAGTGGGTTAAAGCCACTGCCTTCAGCTCAGGTCATGATCTCAGGGTCCTGGGATCGAGCCCCGCATCGGGCTCTCTGCTCAGTGGGGAGCCTGCTTCCTCCTCTCTCTCTCTCTCTCTCTCTCTCTCTGCCTCTCTGCCTCTCTGCCTACTTGTAATCTCTGTGTCAAAAAAATAATAAAATCTTTAAAAATATATATTTTTATATTTATATTATCAAATGTTAACATTAAAATTATGAAATATAATACACTATTACAAAATATTAAAATAATAATTAAAAATTTTTAAAGAATATGAAAACACTAATTTGAAGAGATATATGCATGCTATGTTTATTACAGCATAATTAACAATAGCCAAATTATGGCAGGAGCCCAAGTGTCCACCCATAGATGATGGAATAAATGATAGATGTAGCATATATATACACAAGGGAATATTTTTCAGCCATAACAAAGAATGAAATCTGCCATATGCAACAACATGGATGGATCTAGAGTACAAATCTAAGTGAAATAAGCCAGTCAGAGAAAGACAAATACCATATGATTTCACTCATATGTGGAATTTAAGAAAAAAATGAGCAAAGGGAAACAAGAGAGAAAGAGAGAAAAACCATGAAACAAACTCCTAACAACAGAGAACAAACTGATGGTTACCAGAGGGGAGGTGGGGGAGGAATGGGCTAAATGGGGAATGGGGATTAAGAATGTGCTTATCAGAAAGGGCAATGAATAATGTATAGAATTGTTAAATCACTACAATGTACATCTGGAACTAATATAACATTGTATGTTAACCATACCGGAATTAAAACAAAATTTTAAAAACTATAATAATTTATTAATGAATAGACAATAAAAACAGGTAAACCGTTATACCAAAAACTTACAAGGAAGAAAATAAAAGGGTAGATTTTTAGTAAGCAAAGTTGTTACCAGCAGAAAAAAAGACTGCTACATTTATAAGTTGTCTTAGGTAAGCCTCATGGGAACCACAAAGCAAAAACCTACAGAAAAATAAAGAGGAGGGAATCAAAGCATAAAACTATAAAAATCATCAATTCACAAAATAAGGCAGCAAGAGGAAGAAAGGAATAAGGAAACTATGTAACAGCCCAAAAACAAAAAGATGGCATTAGTATGTCCTTAACTACCAATAATTACTCTAAATGTAAATGGATTAAATTCTGCAATTAAAAGGCACACAGTGGCTAGATGGATAAAAAATAAGACCTGACTATATGCTTGGTGGCTACCACAGATTCACTTCAGCTTTAAGGACACACATATGCTCAAAGTGACAGTATGGAAAAAAAATATTCCATGCAAGGGAAACCAAAAGAGAGAAGGGGTAGCTATACTCAGACAAAATAGACTTTAAGACAAAAACTGTAAAAAAGACAAAGAAGATCATTATGTAATAACAAAGGTTTAATTCATCAAAAGGATATAGTAACTGTAAATATGTATGCACCCAACATCAGAGCACTTAAATATATTAAGAAATACTAACAGATCTGAAGGAAGAAATAGACAATACAATAGTAGGAGACTTCAATACCCCACTTTCAACATGAATAGTAAATCCAGACAGAGAACTAATATGGAAAAGTTGGACTTAAACTACACTTGACACCAAAAGGACCTAACAGATATATATATAGACCATTCCATCCAACCAAGAGCAGCAGAATACACACTCTCCGGGACAGATCATATGTCACAAAACAAATCTTAGCAGAAATTTTAAAAGTGAAATCATATAAAGTATCTTTTCTGACCACAGTGGTATAAAACTAGAAATTAATAACATGGAGGAAAACTAGAAATTCACAAATATGCGGAACTTAAACAACATATTCCTGAACAACAAATGGAGCAAAGAAGAAATCAAAAGGTACATTAAAAAATATCTTGAAATAATGAAAATGGAAACACAATATACCAAAACTTATGGGATGCAGCTAAAATAGTTCTAAAAGGAAAGTTTATAGCAATAAATACCTGTGTTAAGAAAAAAAGAAAAGGTATTAAGAAATACCTGTGTTAATCTTGGGGCACCTGGGGCTCAGTCAGTTGAACATCAGGCTCTTAATTTTAGCTCTGGTTGTGATCTCAGGGTTATGGGATGGAGCCTAGCATTAGGCTCCGTGCTTAGTGGAATCTGCTTGAGATATGCTCTCCCTTTCCCTCTGTCCTCCCCCTCCACAAGCATGATCTCCCTCCGTCTCTCAAATAAATAATCTTTAAAAAAGAAAAAAAAAAAACCTCAAATAAACAACCTAACTTTATACCTCAAAGAACTAGAAAAAACGTGAGCCCAAAGTTAGGAGAAGGAAAGAAATAAAAATCAGAGTGGGAATAAATGAATTAGATCATGACCTGGGCCAAAGGCAGAAGCTTAACGACTGAGCCACCCAGGTGCCCCAGAGCTGGCTTTTTAAAAGATAAAAACTGACAAACCCTCAGCTACACTAACTCAGAAAAAAAGCAAGAGAATTCAAATAAATAAAATCAGAACTAAAAGAGGACATTACAACTAATACCACAGAAACATAAAGGATCATGAGAGACTACTATGAACAATTAATTATATGCCAACAAATTGAAAAACCTAAAAGAAATGGATAAATCCCTAGATACATACAATCCAAGACTGAATCAGGAAAAAAAAAAGAAAATCTTAATAAAACAATAACAAGTAAGGATATTGAATCAGTAATCAAAACCTCCCAACACAGAAAAGCTGAGGACAAGCAGTTTCCTCTATGAATTCTACTAAATACTCAAAAGAATTAACAGCAAACCTCAAACTGTTCCTAAAAAATAGAGACGGGAATACTTCCAGACTTGTATTTATAAATCCAGCTTATCCTGATACCAAATATTATGTGACATCATACATATCTGGAATCTAAAAAAGCAAAATTTAGAGAAATAGAGAATAGAATGGTAGTTACCAAGGGTTGGGGGTGGGGAACTGGAGAATGAGGACATACTGGTCAAGGTGTACAAACTTCCAGTTATAGGATTAACAAGTTCTGGAGATTTAATGTACAGCATGGTGATTATAGCTAGTAATACTATATTAGATATTCAGAAGTTGCTAAGAAAGCTCATCTTAAATGTTCTCACCACACACACACACACACACACACACACACACACACACACAAATGGTAATTATGTGACAGGTAATTGTGTGACAGGTAATTATGTAATGCCATGCTGGTAATCATTTTACAATATGTTTATGAAATCAACACACTGTATACCTTAAGCTTATATAACATTACACAGTAGACCCTTGAATAACACAGGTTTGGACCACACAGGTCCAATAAATATAATACAGCACTGTACATACATTTTCTTTTCCTTATGAGTTTCTTACTTTTTTTCTCTAGCTTACTGTATTGTAAAAGTACATTATATAATACATATAACACAAAATGTGTTAATCAACTGTTATATTATTGGTAAGGCGTCTGGTCAACAGTAAGCTACTAATAGTTATATCCTGGGGGAGTCAAAAGTTATACATGGCTTTTTGACTGCACGGGCAGATCAGTACTCCTCAACTCCTTATTATTCAGGGGTCAACTGTTTTCAATTATATCTCAATAAAACCAGAGACAAAAATTTTAATAAAAATTTATTTCCAAGTAACTTAACTGAATCCTAGAACAAAATTCAAGGATATTTCTGGTATACAAAAATTATCCAGCACCCAACAAGGTAAAAAACACAATGTCTGGCATCCAATCAAAGACTACCAAGTATATAAGGTGCCTGGGTGCCTCGGTAGGTTGGGCATCCAACTTTTGGGTTTTGCTCAGGTCATGGTCTTGGAATTGTGGGATGGAGCCTCACACCAGGGTCTGTGCTCAGCAGAAAGTTCGCTCAAGGACTTTCCCTCCTCCCTCTGTCCTTCCCCCCTGCTTGCACATGTGCACTCTCTCTCTCTCCCCCTTTAAAATAAATAAATAAATCTAAAAAAAATATTAGCAACCACACAAAGAAACACAGTCCATAATGAGACAAATAATCCAGTGAAACAAATTAAGAACTGACACATATGTTAGAATTAGCAGACAAGAATTAAAACATTTCATATAAAAGTCTAGAAAATACAAACTAACCTATAGTATCAGAAAATAGAACAGTTGTTGTGGGGTAGAGCTGAGGTGGAGGCAATAGAGGGTTGGAAAGGTAGCATTTACAAAAAGACATGAGAATACTTGGAGGCGATGGGTATTTTCAGTATCCTGATTGTGGTGATGGTTTCACATGTGTATATATGTCAAAACTTAATTTATACACCTCAAGTATGCACACTCTGTTGTATATCAACTATACTTCAATAAAACTGTTTTTAAAAAAAAGTTTTGTCTCTGGGGAGTAGAATTAGAGGGTAGAGAGAAAAGAGGGAAAGGTTATTTAATTTACCCGAGTACTCAAAGTAAATAAATGGCAGAGCCAAGATCTTATTCCAGGTCTATCTGTCCTTATAATCAATGTTCTTACCCTTAAATGTACTAGCACAATGTTTGTGTAAATAAGGTCCTTATTAATATTTTTAAAATTACACCAAAGAGGGTGTGCCTAGGTGGCTCAGTCAGTCGGGCTTGATTTCAACTAAGGTCATGATCTCGAGGTTGTGAGATCAAATCCTGTGTCAGGCTCCACACTCAGTGTGGAGTCTGCTTGGAATTCTCTCCCTCTACTCCTTCCCCCACTGATGCTCTCCCTCTAAAATAAATAAAATCTTTTAAAAAATTAAATCAGAGTATTCTATTAAAAATGTTTTAAGTAAATTCCCAATTGTACAAATAGCAAAGTAATTTGCCTAGGTGGAATGTGAAAACATAAGGTGGGGAACTAGACAGACTGATAGTTATATATCCAAACAACAGTTTTCAATAGCTCTAAGTAAACCTGCAGAAGATGCTATTCCAGAGGGTCCTAGGATTCAAACTAAAGAAAATCTTTACTGATGGCTGAGATAAAGGAATCGAAATATGCCCAAAGGTAGAGATAATATTAAATTCAGCTGAGATGTCAATACTATGAAAGTCAGAAACACATTTCAAATGACCTGGAGACAGGGGGTAGGAGAGTCTTATAAACTACATAGTTAAGGACAATGCAAAGTTTTACAAATTAGAATGAGAAACTGCAAACCACAAATATAGGCTGCTGTGACAGACAGAATAAGGACAACTGTAAGAGAAAGATCCAAAGAGAGAAAGATGACATTTTTGGGGAAAATCTGAATATACTACCTCAAAGCAAAATTTAGAGGTAAAAATAGGAAGAGATGGATAGTGGTCATTCTTCTCTCCACTTTAATTCAGCTTCTCTTTGGAATGTTTACCTATTCATGGCACCCTACTTTAAACAAACACAGATCCTAAGTATCGAGAGAAGAGACTAAAGTAAAGGAATCATTCACTTAATTAATAAAAGAGGTCATATGAGAACGGCATGATTGCAGTCTTCAAATATCTGAAGGATTGTTAAACTATGGGTGAACGAGGCTTCCAGCAGCTGTAAAATATCAAAATTAAAATCAATGAAGTAAAATAAAAAAAAAAATCAATGAAGTAACAGAGAAGTAGATTTCCACTCAATATAAGGCAAAACATTCTAAAATTAGAGCTGTCCAAAGAAAGCATAATTAGCTGCCTTATTAGACTATGAACTTTTGTTGGACAGGGGCCATGTCTTACTCATATTTATAATGCTTTTCACTTGGTACAATACCAAGGACAGAGTAGGCACTAAGGAAAGTCTGGTAGAATGAATAAATCCATATATGCATGGTCAATGAAACCAGAGTTTAGTAGTTTCTCCCTTATCCTCTAGTATTATTCATAAAATTACATGTTTCTTTCTCTTTTCATTTAATAATGGTTATAGTAGATGGTAACTTGTTTTGCTAATAAGCTTTACATGCAGAGAGAGGTGAAACAATGAATGAATGAAGAAAGAAAAGACAAAGTTTTACAGGATATTAGACATAGCCTTTTTTTAAAAAGCATTAAAAATATCTTAATTTTAAAAGAAAGTAAAACTGAATATGAAAATAACTAAAAGAGGGGCACCTGGGTGGCTCAGTCAGTTAAGCATCTGCCTTCCACTCAGGTGTCCTAGGACCGAGACCCACATTAGGCTCCCTGCTCAGCAGGGAGTCTGCTTCTCCCTCTCCTTTTGCCCCTTTCGCCCCTACTCCGCACAGGCTCTCCCTCTCACACTCTCTCACAAATAAATAAAATCTTTAAAAAAAAAAATGACTAAAAGAAAGATAAGAGACCTGGATTTTTACATGTTTTTTATAGCATCCTTTTTGTTTTTTCTTAAGATTTTACTTATTTATTTGAGAGTGTGTGTGTGAGCAGAGGAGTGGGGAAGGGCGGGATGGAGCAGAGGGAGAAGGACAAGCAAGACTCCATGCTGAGTAGGGAGCATACCAGGCTTGATCCCATGACTCTGAGATCATGACCTAAGCTGAAATCAAAAGTCAGACCCTTAACCAACTGAGCCACCCAGGAGCCCCTATAGCAAACGCACCCTTGCTGTGAAACATAAAGAAATTCATACTCCAAAATTTCCTCCCACCTCTCTTCCCCTACTTACTTATTTTTATTAGTCATTTCCACATTGTCAAGACCTATGTATTTCACATTGTCAAGGATTTACATTTAGTTCTGCAAACCACATTTTCTACCTTTGTGGGTTTTCTTAATAACTGCTATATCAAGATATAATTCACATATCATAAAACTTACCCTTTTCATGTATACAATTCAGTGGTTTTTAACATATTTACAGATTTGTGCAACCATCATGACTAATTTTAGAACATTTTCATCAGCCCAAAATGAAACACCAGATCCATTAGCAGTCACTCCCCATCTCTCCTCCCCACAGTCCCTGGCAACCACTAATCCACTTGCCGTGTCTATGGATTCGGCTATTTTAGATATTTCACAAATATGAAATCATACAATATGTAGTCTTTTGTGTCTAGCTTCTCTCACTTAGCATGTTTTCAAGGCTCATCCATTTTGCAGCATGCATGTATCTATAACTTCTTTTTTATTGCAAATAGTCCACTGGGTGGATATACCACATCTTATTTATATATTCATCATTTAAGACATTTGGGTTCGGGCACCTGGGTGGCTCAGTGGGTTAAAGACTCTACCTTTGGCTCAGGTAACGATCTCAGGGTCCTGGGATCGAGACCTGCATCGGGTTCTCTGCTCTGCGGGGAGCCTGCTTCCTCCTCTCTCTCTGCCTGCCTGTCTGCCTACTTGTAATCTCTCTGTGTCAAAATAAATAAATAAAAATCTTAAAAAAAAAAAGACATTTGGGTTGTTTCCCACTCTTTGACTATTAAAAATAATGTGCTATGAACATTCATAATACAATTTTTTTGTATAGATGTGTTTTCAATTCTCTAGGGTATATACCTAGGACAGGAATTCCTGCATCATATGGTAATTCTATATTCAGCCTTCTTTTTAGCCTCAAGTCTCTACTTAAATGGATATAGTAACTACCACTAGTCTTTTCCCCCATGACTGTTCTTCCCATTTTGCCTTTATTGTTTTTAACCATGATCTACTTGTTTAGATTTCATAATCCATCTTCACGTAATTTTTCAGGGAATTATACATATTGTATTCCCTGACATCTTGAGTGTTTGAGAATATTGTGCTCTGCCTTTATTCTCAAAAGATGACTTAGCTATAAAATTTTGGAATCTCTCTTTTCCTTCAAAAGTTTCTAAGTATTGCGCTGTTGTCTTCCAGATTGAACATTACAATGGAGCAGTTTGAAGCTAGCATGAATTTGTTCCCTTGTAGAAGACTTGCTTTCTTGCCTAGACTCCTGAAGTATTACTGCATTATACTTCAAACTGTGTATCTGGGTAGATAATAGGCCTTGAGATCAGATAATGATGCTGCACCTGTTGTATCACTCTATACAGCTAAGAAAACATAATAATAAAGACATTTTTGATTCCTGAGTCAGACTGACAACCTGAATCTGTAGCTGCAAGCTGTAGTGCTACACATGTAATTTTCAGTAGCATCAAAACACATCATATACCTAGATACAAATCTAACAAAGAGGTTTAAAACTAAAAATTCCTGACAGGTTTTTTGGGTACAAGTTGAGAAACTGATTCTAAACTTTATATGAAAATTCAAAAGGCCAAGAAGAACCCAAACAACCTCAAATAACAACAAAGTTAGAGTATTTAGAGATATCAAGGTCTATTACCAAGGATAGACAAAAAGATCCCAAGAACCAACTTGTACGGTCACCTGACTTATGACAAATATGGCCCTGCAGTGTAGTATAGAAAAAATGGTCTTTTCAATATACTTTTCAATAAAGTATAAAAAAATGATCTGGATCAACTAGATACTTACATGGGAAAAAACAAATCTGGGCCCCAAACTCACACTTTTTATACAAAAATAAATTCGAGATGTACTGCAGATCTAAACATGAAAGGTAAAACAATATAACTTTTAGAAGAAAACACGGGAAAATAACTTGATGACCTTGGAGTGGAAATGAGTTTTTAAACATGACACCAAAAGGTTTAACTACAAAGGCAAAAAAAACTATAAAGTCAAGATGAATAAAAGTTTGTTTTTAAAAAGTTGACTTAAAGAATAGATACTAAATTGTAAATAGTTACATAAATATTAGCTAATTTAGCTTTACTGAACAAAAAGAATGCACATAAAATGATCATGGACTGAAAATTTCTACTTTAAAAATGGTATAAGTCAGCGTGCCAGGGTGGCTCAGTTAGTGAAGCATCTGTCTTCAGCTCAGGTCATGATCTCGGGGTCCTGGAACTGAGTCCTGAGTCAGGCTCCCTGCTCAACAAGGAGCCTGCTTCTCTCTCTCCTTCTGTCCCTCCCCCTACCCACTCATGTATACTCTCTCAAATAAATACTTTTAAAAAATGGTGTAAGTCAAGGACCAATCAAACTCTAAGTAGAAGTAATTTAGCTTTTATTTTCTATCATTCATTTATATTAATATTTTAAATTATAAAAACAATATAGCCACATTGTAGAAAATACAGGAGAATAAAGAAAAAAAGCCATTATTTTGCCATCTTAAAATATCCATTTTTATTGTTTTGGTGTTTGGGAAACCCTCACCAGAGGGTAATCTGAACAAGAAAAGTTCATTACCTATGAGAGACTAGGAATAATAAGGGATTGGCTAATAAGAAGAGAACTCTTTAGAATATAGGAAAAGCAGAAGTAAGGAATGGCCACTATTCCTAGGTTGGAGATAAAATACTAAAAGAAGAGTCCCAGCTAAGACTGCGATCTAGACCTTGCAGGAGAGGGCATGACCACAGCTCACAGAACAGCAGAAAAGTTGCTGTAGTGCCACAACCGCAGAGCTTACTGAAAGTCATACCCTTAAGAACGCATTCTTCATATGCCCTCTAGGGAGCCACGGAAAGCTGATCACATGGAGGGGGGAGCTACTGGCCAGCAGGTGCTGCTGATCGCAGTGTTCTGCAGGAGCTATCACTGTAAAATTTGACCAAGCTTTAAGATCTGTGCACTAGAAGCTTCACGCACTGTCCCAGACACACTAGATAAGCCACTTGACTGCCAGAGCCAGGCACTGGAGAAGCTACCAGGCCAGCACCCCAGAACCAAGAAGGAAAACTCCTCCCTCTTGCAATGTCTCTCGAGTGCCCTCTACTGGCAAAGTTTAACATTCAGCCAGCTAGCAAAGGAAACCTAGTTAAAGGTCCATTTTCACAGAGCATGCAATGAATCAATTTGGAGCTGAGGGATAAGTTGGTAACTAGCACAACTATAAAACTGTTTTCATTAATCATGGCTGGGCATAACTATGGTTGCTGAAGGTCCCCCCAAACACCAAAATAATAAGAATGGGTTTTTTAAGATGGTAAAATGGTCTTTTCTCTTTTTTCTGTATTTTCTACAATGCAGTTGTACTGTTTTTATAGTTTAGAACTAAAATATTAATAATATAAATGAATGATAGAAAATAAAGGCTAAATTACTTCTACTCAGAGTTTAATTGGGTTTGGGATGCTCCCAGAAAATTCAATTAAAACTTTTTTACTAGAAGTGGGGCGCCTGGGTGGCTCAGCTGTTAAGCGTCTGCCTTCGGCTCAGGTCACGATCCCAGGGTCCTGAGATCAAGCCCCGCATTGGGCTCCCTGCTCCTTGTGAAGCCTGCTTCTCCCTCTCCCACTCCCCCTGTTTGTGTTCCCTCTATCCTTGTTTCTCTCTCTGTCAAATAAATTTAAAAAATCTTTTAAAAATCTTTTTTTATCAGATGTAAAAACTAGAGATTCATTCATTTTTTAAAAAATATTTTATTTATTTGACACAGAGAGAGAGAGAGAGAGAGAGATCACAAGTAAGCTGAGAGGCAGGCAGAGAGACAGGAGGAAGCAGGCTCCCCGCCAAGCAGGGAGCCCAATGTGGGCCTTGATCCCAGGACCCTGAGATCATGACCTGAGCCGAAGGCAGAGGCTTTAACTCATTGAGCCACCCAGGCGCCCTAGGGATTCATTCATATACCATACAATAAGTATACTAAAACATTAAAGCAAAAAAAATTTTTTTTTCATAGAGGGAATCCTACTTCTATATAGACTTAAGGAACTTTTTTAAATCTGAAAACTACAATATTTTCATACCCCAAACACAATTTCTTTGTATTCTCCCACCAAAAATTACAGATATTAACAACATTCCCATACTTTAGAGATTTCTTAATAAGTAAAACCAAATTTTGGTAAATAAAAAGAAAACTGTAGTATCAAAAGTAAAGGAAAGAAAGAGGGAAAAGGCAATATGCAAACAAATTTGAAACAACTCTCAATGGAGAAACAGTAGGAAGATGTTTGCCTCAGAATGACAGTAGGTGGAGCCAGTGTGCTCAGCAGTCTTGGTTCTCCCAAATTTTGCCTGACATAAGAAAGCCCTGGAGCAACTGGGGACAATTGAGAGCTCAACTGTACAAGTGTATAACCACCACCCAAAACGAAAGGTAAAAAAAATAGAAGCATTAAAACCTGGTGAAACTGAAAAAATTACTGCTTCATTGCCACTGTGAAGAGCCCTCCTGCATATTCAGCAAATGATCTTTGTGAGAGCAGTAACTGGTTTAAGCTTGAAAGCAACCTGACACTCTTCCCAAGACAAATTCATTTTGTGAAATATTTTACTGCTTATACAAGTGTTCAAATAATGTAAAAGATACCCAGAACTTCAGAGACTTTGGAGCTGAAAGAAGACAGGCAGATCATCTAATTTAATCTTCTCAATTTATATCAGGCAACATTTTATTTATACCACTTTCTAGCTGTGTTAACTTGGGAAACTTCTTTATGCTTAAGACTTAGTTTCCTGGGACTCCTTGGTGGCTCAGTTGGTTAAGCGTCTGCCTTCAGCTGAGGTCATGATCCCGGGGTCCAGGCTCCTTGCTCAGCGGGGAGCCTGCCTCTCCCTCTGTCTGCCGCTCCCCCTGCTTGTGCTCTCTCGCTCTGTGACAAGTAAATAAAAAAAAAATCTTAAAAAAAAAAAACTTAGTTTCTTGACCTGTAAAATGGGGGGGGGCAAAATATTTAAATTCTTTAAAGAAGTATGATGAAACAATAAATAGGACCCAAAAAGACAAAGATGACAAAGATGACCCAAAATGACAAAGATCCACTGAACATTATACAGGAATTTCCACAATCTTGCTATGCTCAGAATTAGGGGCTGGAATTTAAGAAACAGAAGAGATGAACATAGGGAAAGGGAGGGAAAAATAAAATAAAATGAAATCAAACAGGGAGACAAACCATAACAGACTCTTAACTATAGGAAACAAAACTGAGGGTTGCTGGAGGGGAGGTGAGAAGGGAGAGAGGGTACTGGGTGATGGGCATTAAGGAGGGCACTTGATGTAATGAGCAATGGGTATTAGCAACTGATGAATCACTAAACTCTACCTATGAAACTAATAATATACTATATGTTAATTAATGGATATAAAATAAATATAAAATAAAATAAAAATTAAGTGCTGCCTGGGAATTGTCCTGGTACCTAGGTCAGCTCAGAACAGTTGTCAAGGGGCGCCTGGGTGGCTCAGTGGGTTAAGCCTCTGCCTTCAGCTCAGGTCATGATCTCAGGGTCCTGGGATCGAGCCCCGCATCGGGCTCTCTGCTGCTCAGCAGGGAGCCTGCTTCCCCCTCTCTCTCTGCCTGCCTGTCTGCCTACTTGTGATCTCTCTGTCAAATAAGTAAATAAAATCTTAAAAAAAAAAAGGAACAGTTGACAAAAAGAAGGAAGTTTGCCTTCTAATTCAGAACAATAACAAAGAAAAAAAAGAAAATTGTAATATATGCTGTTTCACCCAGAGTTTAAAAAATCATATAACTGCATATTACAGTATTAGGTACTCTTTTTTTAAGACAGATATCAGAATAAAAACAGGAAACCAACACAGGTATGTCTTACTTTAAAGAATTATAAGCACAAATTCAGTTCAATTTGACAAACATTTATTAAGTAATTCCTAGGGGCAAGGTACTGAGATGGGAGATGGGAAGAAAGGTTTATTTATTAGCAAGTGGATAACCCTGGTTCCTGTTCTGAGAAAATATATATACAACTTAGTAGGAAAGACAAATAGCAAGGGAGAACGGGAGGACCAATGAGCACCCAACATACTCAGGGGAAGGGAGGGAACCCAACAAGAGATTCGGTAAGGAGCTAGCACTGGAGCCATGCCCTGAACGAAGGAAAGATAAAAAGTATTTATGTCACTACTAATATGAGAGTCATTCTATTTTCTTTAGAATGCATATAGTAGCTTCAAAAAATTAATTTATAAAAACTGGTTTTTGGGTGCCTGGGTGGCTCAGTGGGTTAAAGCCTCTGCTTTCGGCTCAGGTCATGATCTCAGGGTCCTGGGATCGAGGCCCACATCGGGCTCCCTGCTCAGCGGGGAGCCTGCTTCCCCCTCTCTCTCTCTGCCTGCCTCTCTGCCTCCTTGTGATCTCTATCCCTCTGTGAAATAAATAAATAAATAAATAAAATCTTAAAAAAAAAAAAAACTGGTTTTACACATTATCTTTTAAAACATACATTCTATTTTCATTTCACTGCATGTATAATAAAAATAAAACTTAAAACCATTTATGATAAAATATTTAAAATGTTCATATTAAGTTCAAGAGGAAGTACATTTTAGGTTTGGGAAGAAAGGCCAAGTACACAGTGGTCTCTTAAAGAGATAACAGAAGACCTTGGGAGCCTCGCATTAGTTACGGCTCAGGTAAACTATAGTCCATTAAGATGGAGATCACAGGGAAAGGGAAAGACTCATAGCAAAAAAAGAATTATTATCTTTACATAATGCTACTTTGAAGAAGGCTCAAAGATGAGGGCTGAACAGTGAGAATAAACAATTAACAGAAAAGAATGATACAGAAGACATGAATTAGAAGAACAAGGGAACTAAGATGGTTCTGATCTCCCTGGAGAAATACTTAGTGAAATGAAGATTTCAGATTTATCCAAAGGTCAAAAAAGGGGAAGTTTCCAAACCATATTAAGGATGAAGAGGCATTCTGAAATAACAAAATCAGAAAATGATTTTGATAATCCCTACTTCCTCTCCACTTTCTTTTTTTTTAAAGATTTTTTATTTATTCTTTTGACACAGAGAGAGAGATTACAAGTAGGCAGAGAGGCAGGCAGAGAGAGAGGAGAGAGGAGGAAGCAGGCTCCCTGCTGAGCAGAGAGCCCGATGTGGGCCTCGATCCCAGGACCCTGGGATCATGACCTGAGCCGAAGGCAGCGGCTTTAACCCACTGAGCCACCCAGGCGCCCTCCTCTCCACTTTCGTTAAAACTTTCTTTTCAGGGCCCAACTCAGTAAGTTTTTCTTAGTCACCATACTGAAAATGATCACTCCCTCTTCTTTCAGAACTGACTGTTATAACCCCTCATCTGGCACTTAGCACAAATTGCCCTACATAAAGAGCTCTTTTTTCACTAAATCAAAATGTAAGTATTTATTACATCTATCTCCTTAAGCTAAATTTCTTAAGAGCAGCAGCCTTATATTTATTCACTCATTCAAAAGCAAGTATTTACTGAACACCTACTATGAAAAGCACTATAAAGGAATACAAAGGAAAACCAGACAGACTCTGCACTCATGCAAATTAAACTAGTGCCAAATTTACAAAATATTAAAGATATTCAAAAAACTAATAGACATTATATTAGAAGTAGTTCAATTATGATGTAATGGAGTAATTCTTTACTCACAAATTAACCTCATTTATCAGATTTATCCTTAACTCAAAACTAGTCTCACTATAATTTTTCACTCAGTCTTCATTTACTTAGAACTGAACTGCATCAGTTAAAAATCATGAATATTCCAGAAGGAAACAATCAACAAAACTAAAAGGCAGCCAGTGTAATGAGAGAAGATATTTGCAAATGACATATCTGATAAAGGTTTAGTATCCAAAATCTATAAAGAACTTATCAAACTCAACACCCAAAGAACAAATAATCCAGTTAAGAAATGGGCAGAAGACATGAATAGACACTTTTCCAAAGAAGACATATAGATGGCTAACAGGCACATGAAAAGATGTTCAACATCACTCATCATCAGGAAAATACAAATCAAAACCACAATGAGATACCACCTTATACCTGTCAGAATGGCTAAAGTTAACAATACAGGAAACAACAGATGTTGGTGGGGATGCAGAGAAAGGGGAACCCTCTTACACTGTTGGTGGGAATGCAAACTGGTGCAGCCATCTGGAAAACAAAATAGAGGTTCCTCAAAAGTTAAAAATAGAACTACCCTATGACCCAGCAATTGCACTACTAGGTATTTGCCCAAAGCATACAAAAATACTAACTTGAAAGGATACATGCACCCTGATGTTTACAACAGCATTATCAACAAGAGCCAAATTATGGAAAGAGCCCAGGTGTCCACAGACAAATGAGTGGGTAAAGAAGGTATGGTATATAAATATATATTATAGATAGATAGACAGACTAAGCAACCCAATTGCCCCAAGCACCAGATGTTTTATGTAAGTGTTGAATCACTAAATNCGTAGTCAGTAGAGAGTATGCTTCTCTCACCCTCAGCTCCTCCCCCCATGCTCTAGTTCTCTTTCTTTTTCTCTCTCTCAAAATAAATAAATCTTTAAAAGGAAAAAACAAAACAAGACAAAAAGTATAGGGGGACCTGGGTGGCTCAGTCAGTTAAGCACCTGCCTTTGGCCCAGGTCATGATTCCAGGGTTCTAGGATCAAACCCCAAGCCATGCTCCCTGCTCGGTGGGGAGCCTCCTTCTCCCTCTGCCCCTCCCCCTACTCATGCACAGGCACATGCACTCTCTCCCTCTCTTTCTCACTCTCTAATAAAAAAAATCTTTAAAAATCAATCAATAATAAAAACTTGGAATAAAAAAAGCAATTAGGTAAATAACAAAGGTTTCACAATAAATTGACATAGTAGTCAAATAATTGACTAGTAGTAGACTAGTGAGTTGTAATCTACAGAAGACATCCAAGTGCAGAAACAATAACCATGAAACAGTACAAAAGTTGCTAGACAGGGTAAATTGGTATTTCTCCTAAGAACAGGTTCCTGGTGCAATCTACCATAAAGAATATTTATTTCCTGAATTTGTACCTCAAAATATATCACCATGGGGTGGGGGAGGAGGAATCTTTAAAGTGTTTAGAGAAACTTCCTTCCTTCCTTCCAGCCTCCCTTCCTTCCTCCCTCCCTTCCTCCCTTCCTTCCAGATTATATTTATTTATTTGACAGAGAGAGAAAGACAGTGAGAGAGGGAACACTGAAGCAGGGGGAGTGAGAGAGGGAGAAGCAGGCTTCCCGCTGAGCAGGGAGCCAAATATGGGGCTCGATCCCAGGACCCTGGAATGATGACCTGAGTCGAAGGCTTAACCAACTGAGACACCCAGGCGCCCCTGGAGAAACTTTAAATAACTGGGATATTAAACTGCCTGTGTAACATCCCAGTTATTTACTGATAGTACAATGATCTACTCCTCTTGTAGGAAAAGTTGACAAAAACAGAGCAAATTGAAATTCGTTATCTATTTTGCGCCAGATGCTATAAAATGACCTTTAATTACACAGACTGTATAATCCACAAAAAAAGAATAATATAACAGGTGCTAAGAGCAAGATGGTGGATGAGTAGGAGACCTAAATTTCGTCTGGTCCCAGGAATTCAGCTAGATAGTTATCAAACTATTCTGAACACCTACAAACTCAAAAAGAGATCAAAGAAAAGAATAGCAGCAATTCTGTGAACACAAAAGAGACCATGTTCTGGAAGTCACGACTTGCGGAGAAGTGAATCTGAGGCAAAACATGGGAAGACAGACTGTGGCGGGGCAGGGAGCCTCCATCAGCCGGCTCCCGGCATGTGATAGAGCAGTAGAGCACAAAATCAGAACTTTTAGAAGTCTGCTCTGCGGAGGGATGTTGTTCCAGTGGCTAAGCAGGGGTGGAATCCTCACAAGGACAGTGTGGTCTCACGACCTTCAGGGTCACAGAAAGACCGGGGGTACCTGAGTGTGGCAGAGCTCCCAGATGTTGGAGCAGGGAAGTTGGCTGCAAAGACAAAGCTGAGGAGTGGGCTGTCAGCTTGGGGTTGCCATAAACTGTGATCTGTGTCACAGTCAGGCCCCTGCTCAAAGAGCAGGGGCCCAAAAAGTGGCAGATGCAAGGAGATTTCCCTTCCTCCCCTGGGAAGAGCAGCAAAGGAACGGCAGCCCAAGAATCAACTGGGTTTGGAGAGTCCAAACGGGGCTGTGCGCCAGAGACAGAAATGCTCGATCATAGGCCAGGTGAGCACAGAGTGTGGCTGGAGACCAGGGAGACAGGAGTGACTGAATGCTTTTCTCTGAGGGCACACTGAGGAGTGGGGCCCCAGTTCTTGGCTCCTCTGGGGCCGGAGATTGAGGCCACCATTTTCATTCTCGTCCTCCAAAGCTGTACGGAAAGCTTTTAGGAACAAAAGCTACCCAGAGCAAAACCAAGCAGATTACTTAGTCCAGCCCCTGGCAACAGCGGTGCAATTCTGCCTCGGACAAAGACATTTGAGAATCACTGGAATAGGCCCCTGCCCCAGAAGATCAGCAAGAGCATCCAGCCAAGACCAAGTTTACCAATCAATGAAAACTGCAAAACTCCAGCACTAGGGGAATACAGAACATAGAATTCATGGCTTTTTTCCTGTGATTCTTTAGTCCTTCAAGTTAATTTTTTAAATTTTCTTTGTTTTTTTCTTTTTCTGTTTTTTGAATTGTTCTTCTTTTCCTCTTTTAACCAACATTTATCCTTTTTAACAATCATTTCTAACCTTCACTTTTACAGTCATATTCTATCCCTTCATTGTATTTAATCTTATTTTTTGTATATATATGTTTTTCTTTCTTTAAAATATTGGGATACATTTTTATCTAACAGAACAAAACATGGCCTAAATCTAGTGTATGTCTTTGTTCTAGTCTCCTGCCAGATCACATTCTCTCCTTTTTTTTTTCTTTTAAAGATTTGATTTATTTATTAGAGACAAAGCATGAGAAGGGAGAAGGTCAGAGAGAGAAGCAGACTCCCCATGAAGCTGGGAGCCCGATGTGGGACTTGATCCCAGGACTCTGGGATCATGACCTGAGCCAAAGGCAGTCGCTTAACCAACTGAGCCACCCAGGCACCCTCTCCTTTTTTTCTTTGTTTTACTTTTTTTCTTTCATTTTACAAACAACCTCTTATCTTATCAATTCCGTTTTTAAAAACTTTTTAAATTTTCATCTTCATAGCCATAGTCTACCCCTTCATCATATTTACCCTTATTTTTGTACATATATAAGTTTTTCTTTCATTAAAATTTTCAGAGGCAGCTTCTTCTAATAGACCAAAATGCACCCAAAATCTAGTGTGTGGCCCTGTTCTCTTCACCAGCCTGATCATATTCCTTTTTTTTTTTTTTTT
>LNAC01000086.1:4741788-4765116 GCA_002007465.1 Ailurus styani | reverse complement strand
ATAAAGATCAGAGCAGAAATCAATGAAATAGAAACCAAAAGAACAGTGGAACAAATCAATGAAACTAGGAGCTGGTTCTTTGAAAGAATTAATAAGATTGATAAACCCCTGGCCAGACTTATCAAAAAGAAAAGAGAAAGGACCCAAATTAATAAAATCATGAATGAAAGAGGAGAGATCACACCCAACACCAAAGAAATACAAACAAGTATAAGAACATATTATGAGCAACTATATGCCAGCCAATTAGACCATCTGGAAGAAATGGATGCTTTCCTAGAGACATATAAACTACCAAAACTGAACCAGGAAGAAATAGAAAATCTGAACAGAGCCATAACTAATAAGGAAACCGAAGCAGTTATCAAAAATCTCTCAACATGGAACCTAAGGAATAACATGAAGGACATTAGGAGAAGGAAAGGAAAAGTGAATTGGGAGACATCAGAGGGGAAGACAAACCATGAGAGGCTGTGGACTCTGAGAAACAAACTGAGGGTTTTAGAGCGGAGGGGTATGGGTGGATATGTGAGCCTGGTGGTGGGTATTAAGGAGGGCACGTATTGCATGGAGCACTGGGTGTGGTACATAAACAACGACTCTTGGAACATTGAAAAAATTAAATTAAAAGAAAAAATCTCCCAACAATCAAGAGCCCAGGGCCAGATGGCTTCCCAGGGGAATTCTACCAAACATTTAAAGAAGAATTAATGCCTATTCTCCTGAAACTGTTCCAAAAAATGGAAATGGAAGGAAAACTTCCAAACTCATTTTATGAGGCCAGCGTTACCTCGATCCCAAAACCAGACAAAAACCCATCAAAAAGGTGAATTACAGACCAACAGTCCTGATGAACACGGATGCAGAAATTCTCACCAAAATACTAGCCAGTAGGATCCAACAGTACATTAAAAGGATTATTCACTACGACCAAGTGGGATTTATTCCTGGACTGCAAGGTTGGTTCAACATCTGCAAACCAATCAATGTGATACACTACATTAATCAAAGAAAGAACAAGAACCATATGATCCTCTTGATAGATGCAGAAAAAGTATTTGACAAAGTACAGCATCCTTTCTTGATCAAAACTCTTCACAGTGTAGCGATAGAGGGTACATACCTCAATATCATAAAAGCCATCTATGAGAAACCCTCAGTGAATATCATTCTCAATGGGAAAAAACTGAGAGCTTTTCCCCTAAGGTCGGAGACACGGCAGGGTTGTCCACTATCACCAGTGCTGTTCAACATAGTACTAGAAGTCTTAGTCTCAGCGATCAGACAACAAAAAGAAATAAAAGGCATCTGAATCAGCAAAGACAAAGTCAAACTCTCACTCTTTGCAGATGATATGATACTTTATATGGAAAACCCAAACGATTCCACCCCAAAACTGCTAGAACTCATACAGGAAAGTGTCAGGATATAGAATCAATGCACAGAAATCAGTTGGATTTCTATACACCAACAACAAGACAGAAGAAAGAGAAATTAAGGAGTCGATCCCATTTACAATTGCACCCAACATGCTAAGATACCTAGGAATAAATCTACCCAAAGAGGCAAAGAATCTGTACTCAGAAAACTATAGGGTACTCATGAAAGAAGTTGAAGAAGACACAAAGACATGGAAAAACGTTCCATGCTCATGGATTGGAAGAACAAATAGTGTGAAAATGTCTATGCTCCCTAGGGCAGTCTACACATTCAATGCAATCCCTATCAAAATACCATCAACATTTTTCAAAGAAATCCTAAAATTTACATAGATCCAGAAAAGACCCTGAATAGCCAGAGGAATGTTGAAAAAGAAAAGCAAAGCTGGTGGCACAAAAAAGTAAAAGAACATATGTTCCATGTGTTATTTCACATGAAGGGGTGAACAAATATTTTTTTCACTTTTGATACAGAAATGTAGGCTCGAAGTATTTTTTTTAATTTAAAGTAAGCTCATATGGAATAAAAATAAAGTTTATCTTCTAAATCCCTATTTTAATAGAAGTATCTATTACAGTCATTGAGAAAATCAGGTCACAAAATATTACATAAGGCATAGTCATATATTTATTTTTAAAATATGTGTGTGTGCAGAGAGAAAAAGAGAGAGAGAGAGAGAGAAAAGACAGTATGGAGGATATATAGCAAACAATTAACTGCTCCTAAGAAATAGTCCATGAGGTCACAGGTGTGGGTTGAGGGTGAGGTGACTCAGGAGTTGGTAGCACGGAATCTAAGCCACTGTCTATGCAGATGAATTATGCCTCATGGGCCTGCTTGGGCCAGGTCTGATTTTTACATTTCATTTTGTAATGTAATGCTGAACAGAGTGATTACTGGTGCTTTCCATTTTCTTTTTCTGCTTCTTTGTATTTTCTACATTTCCCTTCACAACATTGTGAAGAGCTGAACTATTTACATACTTCCCCATGTCTAAACTGACACTTCATGAAGATTTCACCAGTTTCTCCTAGGCTGAGCACTGCGCCTGGCATATTGAAAGTAATCAATCAATATTTGCTGACTGATTCAAAATTTTCCACAATAAGAAAGTAATTACTCTCTAATAAGAAAAACAGGAAAAGTGGTTTCCAAAAAGGAAATCCATATGAACATAACTTTATGAACATATGAACATAATTTTAACATCAATAAAAAATACAACATACCATAATGGAAGTTCATAGAAAATGATATCAATTCATTAACCCTTGGCTTGGTATAATTGATGAAAATTTCACAGAAGAGATAATATTTCAGTGTGACTTAAAGGGTAAATAGGAGTTAAATAAGTGCAGAGAACAATATTCGAGGCAGAGAGAGCACATGAATGTACAAAGCAAGAAAGAACATGGTGTGCCTAGGAAACCATGACAAGTAACTTTTATTAAGTCTAGGAGGCAAGTTATATTGGGAGCTACATACAGATACTCTGATAAACTAGAACTAATTAATATAAACACGGACAACACGTCTATGATCTCCCTACCAAACTGCACAAAGTCTGAACTCTTCCAGAGAGAGCAAATGGGGAACAAATGATGCACAGAAATGATAAAGAGAAGAATAACTTTAAGATGAGCTTGAAAGACTGGATACGGTAGGAAGGGAACAAATAAGATATAACTGCAATAATCCAAGTAAGTGATGATAAGGATCTGAACTAAGAGGGCTGTGAGATGGGAGAGAGGGAAGAGAAAGCATGAATGACTAATTTAAGAGAGTTTTCTATGATGATGAATATATTCCCAATTGGTTACACAAAAGACAACCAAAAGCATGCAAATATATAACTTTGCTGAAAAACTAATAAAATGTCCAAAATGTTAAGAAAGTTACCCACTTTATTTCCATAGAAGGAGGAAATAACTAAATATGCAGGACCATCATCATAAATATTCCTGAAACAGATTTTTCATTATAATTAAATTAGGTGCTTAGCGTGGTGGTTGACACAGTGTCAATAAATATGACCTATTATGTTAATATTGTTTTTAACATTGTCAAAAAAGGCCATAAAAAGAAGTAATTTTTCCCTAGAAATCTGTACATTTTTAACAAGTAGTGGTTCCAGCTTAAAACCCTTTTATTAAAATTTTAAATTTTTAATTGAAGTATAGTCAACATATAATGTTAGTTTCAGGCGTGCAACACAGTGATTGAACAATTTTATACATTACTGAATGCTTCCCATGATAAGTATATTACGATATTATTAACTGTATTCCCTATGCTGTATGCCTCCTTAAAATCTTTGATGACATCTCAGAATTTAAGTCTTCCCTGTTGCTTAGGGATAAATAATTTCACCAGATCTAATTATTGAAAAAGTCATTTAAAAAACGAGGAAGCACATAAAACTGTTCAGCAATGGTAGGGCGGTCACCAATGAGGATTTTAAACATGTCTGTGCAGAGCAGGGCGCATTATCAGAAACAAGTTCTTTTTACTTCTAACATCTAAATTGTTACTTCCTCAGTGAAGCCTTAAATAAGCAAGCAGGAAATCACCTAGACACTGTGAGAGTTGGGCTTACTACTCCCCTAACTGCCAATACCACTCTGTTGATTATCTTTCTTTTCTTCACTAGTCTTTCTAGTTGTCAAGGATGATGTCTTAATGCCAATTCCAAAGACAGACCTTATACCTTGTACATAGTAGGTGCTCTGAATATAATCATGTACAATAGGGTCAATTTACAGCCAGACTGGGAAAACTCCATCTCCATCTCTGAGGACATGTGGGTATCTGGCTCTTGGATAAAATCAGGTCAATTAGATTTATGATGTGCTGTTTCAAGTCCAAAACTCCCAAGTGACCTGTAAACCAGTTTGTTTACTGACATGTTTTCACCTGATAGAACTGATTAGCCAGACTGGCTTGATTACATGACCAGAGCAACATAAAAATACCCCACTATGAACTGCCTTGAGCTCGCCACAACCCAGGATTTATCACACACGTTTTGGAGGTTCAATCCACGGATGAAATGAACCTGTGTACAAATTAGGATTCTAGACTGTTTCCCCTTGATGTCCCCCACATTCTTAATGCTTTGCCACTCTCTCTTTCTCTTGCTATACCATATTCTTTAAATAAAAGCCTTATGTGAATATGCTCTATTGAGACTCATGAGTCCTTTCAAATACCCAAACCTGTTAGATCTTTGCAATATTATTTTCTGTACACTTTTATGAATGTAAAAATAAGCCATATGGCTCAGTTCATATCTTTGTCAATCTTAATAAAACAAAAATTTCTATATTTTATACTGCTTTATAGTCTGTAAATACTTTCACATACACTAACATTAAATTCCCAAAGTAACCCTGTTAAGGAGTAGACTAGAAAAGCCCGGATTCAAAAGATTAAATGACTTGTCCACTTTTGCTCAACCAGGAAGGGGCTGAACAGGATTCCAGCCCAAGGCATAGGTCTATCAATTAAACTAGGCTGCCTCCCAAGTCTGCAGCAATTACATGTCTATGCTATCATTTGAGGACTTAAGGTAATAGCTCTACATCTCGATGAGGCTTACTGAAACAAGTTACAAAGGCAACCGTATCCATCAATCTAGTAAAGAGGTTAATAACAATACATAATGTTGCTATCAAGAGGTTGAATGTAGGGCACCTGGGTGGCTCAGTGGGTTAAAGCCTCTGCCTTCGGCTCAGGTCACGATCTCAGGGTCCTGGGGTCGAGGCCCATATCAGGCTCCCTGCTCAGCGGGGAGCCTGCTTCCTCCTCTCTCTCTGCCTGCCTCTCTGCCTACTTGTGATCTCTATCTGTCAAATAAATAAATAAAATCTTAAAAAAAAAAAAAAGGTTCAATGTATTCATTCCTTCATTCCACAATTACATGAGCACCAAATATGAGGTTCGGATACTGTGTTAGGGAGAGCTTAGTTGTAACAAAAAAGGAGATTTTTAAAATACAAAAATGAATGTTTTCTCAGTTCATGGATGAAAAGGAAGTCTAAATTTAAGTGCATAATCTGATATTCTAAATTCTTATGAAAACCCTTATCCAACATTTTATACGGTACCTTTGAGTGCATAAGATCATTACTTTGTCCAACTTAACCCTCAAAGCCAACCTATAAGGTATTTTTAATCAAATTTGACAGCTAAAGAAAGTGAAATCAAAATTAAGCAATTTGTCCTGATATATACAAGATTACACAGCTTGAACAAGGCAAAGCAGGATTCAAATGCAAGGGTACTAATAACCTGTTTTCTTTCCATTTTATAAACTATTTCTTATTCTTAAGTTGATTTAGATTGAAATGTCCTATTTCATTTCTTTTTTAAATTCACAAAATGAGGGGGACCTGGGTGGCTCAGTTGGTTGAGTATCTTTCTTCAGCTCAGGTCAGGATGCCAGGGTCCTGGGACTGAGCCCCACATTGGGCTCCCTGCTTAGCAGAGAGTCTGCTTCTCCCTCTCCCTCTGCCCCTCCCTCATCATGCTGTCTCTCACACCCTCTCTCAAATAAATAAAATCTTCAAAAAAAAAAATCCACAAAATGAGGGGCTCCTGGGTGGTGCAGTCAGTTAAGAATCTGACCCTTGGCTTTGGCTCAGGTTGTGATCTCGGGATCATGAGATGGAGCCCCATGTTGGGCTCCAAGCTCAGCAAGGAGTCTGCTAAAGTTTCTCTCTCTCTCTCTCCCTCCACCCCTCACTGCCCTCGCTCTCTCTCCAAAGTGGATGAATGAATCTTAAAAAAAAAAAAATCCACAAAATGAAAACAAATTAAGTAAAACATTGTATTTTATCATAATAATTATGAATAATTTAGAATTTAAAGTAATTTAAATGTCTTAGTGATTTTATTCTCTTTCTAACTGATGGTTATAAATATGTTTCTTAAATATTTATTGAATTATATATCTTTAACTTCCAGGTAATTTCACACAGTTTTCTCATCGCACTGGGCATGGGGCCTGCTTAAGATTCTCTCTCTCCCACTCCCTCACCCAGCCCCCAAAGAACTGTTCTAGTTCTACCCAAATAACTTTGGGTCAATTTCCAATGGAATAAGACTTTTTTTCAAGGTATTCATCACCCAAGTATCAGCTTTTAAAGGTCTAAAAAAAAACCGCTTTAAAGCAAACCAGAGAAAATGAGATAGGTCAGCCAAGACGAGTGTCCCATGTAGCAAACAAAGGTTTCTCTGTGATCAATGAAAACAGCTAGAACAGCAATGCTCTTACACCCACGCGTACATATAACTGGAGTATTTCCATGGTCTTTTCCATTATAACCTTTAATCTAAATACTGACTTTATTTTAAAGTTGATTTCTATTTAAAAAAAGAATGAGAATGAAATAGTGAAAAAAATCACACAAATTAGATAATAAAAGAAAAAGAATAAAGCAGAAGAGTACTAGTATCTATTGAATTATATGCTTGGAATCAAACTAGTGACATTATTTACATAATATTTCTAATATAAAATATTAGAGCTAATATATAAATATTAGAGCTTTCTAATACAAAATATTAGCTCCCCTTGTGAGCTGTGTCTTATCCTTCTTATTTTACATATCAGCGAATTGAGCCAGAGCAAGATCAAGGAATTTTCCTAGTGTCCTATAGCTCCCAAGTGGGAATATCTAGATTCAATCTCATGTCATTTTCTCTTTAACAAGCTGTGTTCCTACCATCATAGCATGCAAAAAGGAAAGAAAGAGAGTAAGAGAGACACAATCATAAGTATTGGTCTATCCTAATAAATCTTTAGAACCAAGCAAGCCATGTAATTCTGGCAACTACACTAGACTCATCTGAATGTCTATAGAATTTACTCATCTGTGATCCATTATGACTAAAGAAATGATACTGTCTTAAGGCAATTCTTTCACTGCTGAAACAAATCACTTATCTTTTCTGCTAGTCACCTTTTCACATTTTAAGTTTATACCTCACATAGTACATAACCTATTGGGAAAAAAATCCATCATATAACATTGCAAAGTACTATACGTATAGTAGACATTTAGTAAATATTTGTTGAATACTTTGTATATTCACAATGCCCTGAAATCAATTAAGTACCTGAATAGTTGATAATATGATCAGCCTTCAGTAACACCAGACTTCAACAAAAGTTCTGGTTTTAGGGGTGCCTGGCTGGCTCAGTTGGAAGAGCATGTGACTCTTGGGATAGTGAGTTCGAGCCCCATGATGGGTGTATAATTTAAATAAATAAACAAAAAAAATTCTGGTTTTGTAGTTCAGTCTGGAAAAAGGTCTGCTTTAATCGATCATGATCAAGACATACTACTGGTTATCTGAGTTGATTCATCATTTCTTTAGTATCTCCACTAGTAAAGGTTTCAAAATGACAACCAAGCAAAAATAAATCTTTTTTATTTTATAGATTACAATGGGCAGAATAAGCCAAGCAATTTCTCATTGGTTTAACTAACATTTACTGAGAACTTAATCTGTATTAGATACTGTGTTAAGTGCTATGGATACTGAGTTAAAGCTAAAAAGTTTTTAACTTGAGGCATTATCAATCTGGTGGAGAATACAGACATATATACAAGTAATTACAATACTATGTGAAACGTATACATATCATCCATTCAATAAATATTTGCTGAAAGCCTCATGTAGTAAACACTGTAACAAGCCCTGGGATACAGCAATGAACAAGTTCCTAGGGCCCCTCCTTTCATTGACTTTACAACCTAACATGGCCTCAAAGACTTTTCAAGTCTACAGAAAAATGAAATCATCAAAAATCGTAAGAACACTTAAGGAAACACGCAGCCATAAAGAACGACAAAACAAACAACAGAAACAGACAAAGATGAAAGATATTAAAATTAATGGATATAAGATATTAAATGTTTGATACATTTAGGAAATAAAAGGAAGCAAAAAAATTATCACAAATTGTCAAGTAGATTTGAAAAAGAAAACCTTTAGAAATAAAAAATATAATAATTGAAAATGCTAAAGAGAAAAAATGAAGGTGAAAGAAAAAAATAATAAAAGGCTGAATCAACCAAGTAAAGAGAGATGAGAGAGATAAAGCAGGACATTCCAGATTAGAAAGAATAATGTATGCAAACACAGGAAACTACGAAGCTGCATTCTGTGTTCAAGGAAATAAAAGCTGAATTATATTGCTGAAGTATACAGTGCAAGTGTTTAGAAAGGCAAGACATTACATCAGAAAACTCATCAAGGGCCAGTTTGTGAAAGTCTTTATCCATTATACTTCTCAACTCAATATTCCACATGTGCCAATACTCACTATCTGAAGTTCTGATCTTATATATCTGTAAGTATACATTTTTATGTGTATATATATAGTTAATAGTAGTTCTAGCTTTTGAAATGTATAAATCATTAGCTAAAATAAAGAAAAAGCTATTGAGCAATATGACAGACACTCCAAAAATCCTCTCATTCCAAGCACATAGATATGCTGAATAAAGTTTAATAATATATTTTTCAATGCACAGTTCAACTCCCCCAAAGACTAAAGGTAATTCCCAGAGAGAAAAATTGAGAAGAACCAGAAAATCAATATGGTGGCTGGGTTATGACTGTCCTACAGAAAGAGGTAGGGCAGTGAATTGCCTGTCTCATTATCATAGAAAGTAGAACTTCAAATGCTCACACAGGAATAGGAGATAAGGCACTGGACCATAGAAGGATGGGAACTGAATCTGAGATCATCTACATGAAATGCTTGAGAGACTATCTACTCAATAGTTAAATGAAATAGAAAAGCAACCACTCAGTAGCACAGAATAACAGTAAGAAAATTATTCCATAGTGATCTAGTTTAAGAGAGAAAACAAAACAATTACCTCGTTTGGAAGTACAAACACAAGGTTTGTGACAAGCATATTCTAAAGCGGCCACCAGGGGGCGCCAGGGTAGCTCAGCCGGTTGACCAGCGACTTCATTCGGGCTCAGGTCTTGGCCTTAATCTCAGGAGGCCATGGGATCCAGCAGAGCAGCCACTCCGCGCTCAGGCAGAGTCAGCTTGTCCCTCTCCCTCCCATTCACTCTCTGCCCCTCACCGTGCTTGTGGACACTCTCTCTCCCTCTAAAAGAAATTTTAAAAATACTTTTAAAAAATAAATAGGGGTACCTGGGTGGTACAGTCAGTTGGGTTATCCAACTCTTGGTTTCAGCTCAGGTCCTGATCTTGGAGGCATGGAATTTGGCCCATCGTGGGGCTCTGAGCTCAGTGAGGAATCTGCTTGAGACTCTCTCCCTCGGCCCCTCCCCACCACTGCCCCCTCACCCGCTGTCTCTCTCTCTTAAATAAATAAGTAAATAAATAAATAAAGTGGCCACCAGGATCCTTACCTCCTAGTATCCAAGCCCTTGTGTAACTCCCTTCCTTTGTATGCAGGCAGAACTGGTGACTTGCATCTAACCAACAGAATATAGCAAGGTGGTAAGATATACATAATTACATGTAATATTATATGAAATTGCAGCACCCATCTTGCTGGAGTCTCTTACTCCCTTGCTGGCAGTGAAGAAGCAAGCTACCACACATTGTTGGGTTGCCTATTTTGGGGGGTCTCATGTAACAAGGAACCAAGGGCAGACTCCAGGAGCTAAGAGTAGCCTCCATCCAAAAGTCAGCAAGAAACTGAAGCCTCAATCCTACAACCACCAGGAACCAAATTCTCCTAGTAAAGTCTTCCCTCTTCAAGCTTCAGATGAGACCACAGCCCCAGTCAACACCTTGATTTCAGCCTTGTAAATCTCTAAGCAAATGAAACAGCTAAGCCAGGCCCACACTCCTAACTCAGAGAAAATGTGAGACTATAAATATGTGTTACTTTAAGCCACTACGTATGTGGAAATTTGTCATGCAGCAAAGACTAATACAAGGTGGAACTACATACTGAATAACATGCACTTGCGCGCTCTCTCTCTCTCTCTCTCTTTCATTCTATCTCTGGCAAATAAATAAGCAAATAACATGTAAGTTAGGAGGAGCATACACAAAATTAAATCAGCTTCTTTCAACTACCTAAAAGGAGAGAAGAAATAAGTTTGGACTTTAAGTCAAACATGTATTCAAAAAATATTTAAATAAACACCCAAATTAGAACAAACCAGTAGCTTCCAAACCAGTAGAGGGGAGAAGGGAATAAAAAAACCTATCACTGCCAAAAGTAGGCAAGAAATATAGATGCAGAATAAAAAGCATTATAAAAAAAGGGTGGAAATATGGGGCGCCCAGATGGCTCAGTCGGTTGGGTGTCTGCCTTCAGCTGAAGTCATGATTCCATGGTCCCGGGACTGAGCCCCACATCAGGCTTCCTGCTCAGCAGGGAGCCTGCCTCTCCCTCTCCCTTTGCTTGCTGCTCTCCCTGCTTGTGCTCTATCTGTCAAATAAATAAATAAAATCTTAAAAAAAGGGGGGGGGTGTGGAAATGAAAATGTATCAGTAATCACAGAAAGCAGAAAATGAGACTGAAATTTAAAAATAAAAATAAAAGAAATAGCCATCTGCTATTTACAAGATAAACACTTTAAACATAAGGGCATATAATGGCTGACAGTAAAAGCCTGGGGAAAAAATAGGCCAAGCAAAAGAAACAAAATAGATTTTAAAGCATAAATTCAATATACAACTTAAATTTCAGGTGATTTTTAGAATTAGTGCCATTATTTTTGTCCAATTTCTTAAAGAAGCAAACCATTTACTGATGGTACACATGGCTTTGTACGAGTCTCATAGTTGGTAGAGCAATTTTATGAAGATGCCTACACAGCATGCTTACTAAATAATTAAGGAAGACTTCTGACAGAGAGCAATAATAAGAAAGATAGGCTGTATACAGACAGGATTTACACGTCCACCCAAGATAGAGAAATAAGGACCATATTTACTCTCCTACCTGAAACAACCAATGAAGCAATAAAGGTGCAAAAGGAAACTTTCTGGGGTTATGAGCATATTCAAATCTTGGTTGTGGTGATAGGTTCATGGGAGTACATCTGTCAAAATTGAGCAAATCATACACTGTAAATATGTATAGTTTTTTTTTGCACAGCAAAGGAAACCAACAACAAAATGAAAAGGCAACCTAATAGTAAGAGAAGATATTTGCAAAAGATATATCTGATAAGGGGTTAATATCCAAAATATACTTTTTTTTTTTTTTTTAAGATTTTATTTATTCATTTGACACAGAGAGAGAGATTACAAGTAGGCAGAGAGGCAGGCAGAGAGAGGAGGAAGCAGGCTCCCCGCTGAGCAGAGAGCCCGACGTGGGCCTCGATCCCAGGACCCTGAGATCATGACCTGAGCCGAAGGCAGCGGCTTTAACCCACTGAGCCACCCAGGCGCCCAATATCCAAAATATACTTAAAAACTCACACAACACCAAAGAACCCCAAACAATCCAATTAAAAAGACCTGAATAGACCTTTCTCCAAAAAAGAATAGATGGCCAACAGATGCATGAAAAGACTCTCAACATCACTAACCATCAAAACAATAAGGAGATTATCACCTCACACTAGCCAGAGTGGCTAATATAAGAAAGATAAGAAATAACAAGTGTTGGTGAGGATATAGAGAAAAGGGAACCCATCAACTCTTGTTAGGAATGTAAATTGGTGCAGCCACTATGGAAAACAGTATGGAAGTTCCTCCAAAAATAAAAAATAGAAATGCCATAAAATCCAGTATTCCTACTTCTGGGTAGAAAAAGAAAACAAAAAAACTAATTTATTTTTTTTAAGATTTTATTTATTTATTTGTCAGTGAGAGCCTTTTAAATCTTTTCAATTTTAACTTCTAATACAGTAAATACCAAAAGATTTAACTCTTCAGGGTCCTCAATAATTTTCAAATGTATAAAGGAGGTCATGAGACCAAAAAACTGAGAACTTCTGATCTACTAAAAGTAAAAGTTGAATATGGGCATGCTCCGCAATCTAACCATTATACTATTCAATAGATACGGGAACTCTTAATTTGTGTGTACTAAAATATGTATAAGAAGGTTATAACATTATTTATAATAGCAAAATCCTGAAAACAAAAAACGTTCAATAACTGAAAATGGATAAATCAATATATTAATACAGTAGAATTCTAAACAGTAAAAATAGGAGCACCCAGGTGTCTCAGTAGTTAAGTGTCTGCTTTTGGCTCAGGTCACGATCCTGGGGTGTGGGATTGAGCCCCGCATTGGGCTCCCTGCTCCTTGGGAAAGCCTGCTTCTCCCTCACCCACTCCCCTTGCTGGTGTTCCCTCTCTCGCTCTATCTCTCTCTGTCAAATAAATAAAATCTTTAAAAAAATAAAATAAAACTTAAAAAAATAAACAGTAAAAATAAATGAACTATATCTAAACCCATCAAGAGAGATAATTCTTGGGAACATGGATGATACATATTTGACCACAGTGAGTTAGAAAAGCAAGTTGAGGGCGCCTGGGTGGCTCAGTGGGTTAAAGCCTCTGCTTTCGGCTCAGGTCATGATCTCAGGTCCTGGGATCGAGGCCCGCATCGGGCTCCCTGCTCAGCGGGGAGCCTGCTTCCCTCTCTCTCTCTGCCNCCCTGCTCAGCGGGGAGCATGCTTCCCTCTCTCTCTCTGCCTGCCTCTCTGCCTCCTTGTGATCTCTCTCCCTCTGTGAAATAAATAAATAAAATCTTAAAAAAAAAAAAGAAAAAAAGAAAAGCAAGTTGAAGAAAAAACACACACACACAGAGTACAATTCCACTTACATAAACTATAAAACAACTAAACCTAAACAGTGTATTTTTAGAAATGCATAGGGTAAAAAGCTAGGGAATGATGAACACTAAATTAAGGATAGTAGTTATCTCTGGAGAAAAAGAAGAAATGGGATGAGGGAAAGCCACAGAGGGGGCTAAACGTTTATTTAATGAATGTTCTTAAAGAAAGAACAATCCTCCTTTATCAAGGTCATAATTCTCTTCAAATGTCAAGCTCTAAGTTGGACATTTCTTTTTTTTTTTAAAGATTTTACTTATTTGACAGAGATACAGAGAGAGAGAGGGAGAAGCAGACTAGACTCCCTGCTGAGCAGGGAGCCTGAGATGGGACATGCAGGGCACAATCCCAGGACCCCAGGATGATGACCCAAGCCAAAGGCAGACACTTAACTGCCACCCAGGGACCCCTAAGTTGGACATTTCTAGAATAGTGAAAGGACACTGAACATGCATCTGATTGGCAAAATTAACTAAAAGAACTCCAGTGATCAAATGGATTATCAGACAACAAAACCAGACTGTCCCGTCTGCTTTAAAAAGGGGATGGGGAGAGGTGTGGGAGGGATTGCTACGCAGCAGGTAAAAGAGCCTCAAACCATAATATTTCATTTCCGAAGACTATCTTACCTAGAAAGTCTCCTTATCGTTTTGTAGAAATGAATGAATTCCAGTCATAAAAGTTTTTACAGCAGTATTAAGATTTTAACAAGCACAATTTTAAGAGTTCTCTGAATCCATTCAGTCTTTCCTCTTGCTGTTAAAACCAGCTTGCTCTGAAATGTTAAAGAACTTTAAGATGGAGTCCATACCTATAATGTGTCAAAGATTTTTCTACTCATGCAACTGAATTATTGCAACCTTGAAGTACTTATTTATTTTCATTGGGTAAAATGCCTTTCGAGTCTTATGAGTGCATTATAGGGATAAATAAAATGATGCCTATAAAGATTCTTTGAAATTTTCAAAGAGAGGGCCTATATTAAACTTTACAGTTATTTTTAAAGTTTCATCCTCTAAGAATAAATTGGAGTAATTTGGCATATTCTGAGTTAACACAACAGGAAATCAAAACTGCTCAAAACTCAACTTTAGACACTATTTCAGTTACTTATTGCTGAATAACAAACCACCCCAAATTTCATGGCTTTAAAAAACAATTTACTATTATCTCTCATGGGAAGAATACAAACAATGGAAAGTGCACCTAGGGCACCTGGGTGGCTCAGTTGGTTAAGCGACTGCCTTCAGCTCAGGTCATGATCCCGGGGTCCCAGGATCGAGTCCCACATCGGGCTCCCAGCTCCATGGGGAGTCTGCTTCTCCCTCTGACCTTCTCCCCTCTCATCTTCTTGCTTACTCTCTCTCTCAAATAAATAGATAAAATGTTTAAAAAAAAACTGCACCAAAATATAAATGTAAAACATAAACAGTCTGTTTTGGCAAGAATACAGTCTATGAAAGGAAAGCAGGAATTACAGGGAATAGGAAAAACAAAGACTGAAGAGTTTAGAATACACTGGATTCCACAATGAGTTAAAAAACTACATAACTACCAGAATAGTGAAAATTGAAGACATACCAAATGTTAGTGAGGAAGTAAATGAAATGCTGTGAATTGAAAACACTATGTAAAACCACTCTGAGAAAAGGTCTGGCAGTTTCTAATAAAATTGAACACACAACTTACCCTCTGACCCAGTTATTCCAATCCTGAGAAATGAAATGAAAATATAAGAAATGAAAATATATTTCTACAACTTGAGAAAGAATGTTCATAGCAGCTTTATTTATAATTGCCAAAACCTGAAAAAAGCCAGGTGTTCAGCAATTGGAAAACTGATAAACTATGGAATATTCATATAATGGAATACTACTCAGCAATAAAAAGGAACTACCAAAACATGCAACAACATTGGTGAAATCTCAAAAACCATATGCTGAATGAAAGAAGTCTTATACCAAACAGTAAATACTGTATGACTCCACTTACATTCAGTTTTAGAACAGGCACATCTAATCTACGGTGGGGGAAAAAAAGTCAGAACAGTGGCTGCCCTAGAAAGAAGGGGAAGGTGGAGATGAGGATTAACAGGGAAGAGGCATGAGGAACTTTCTTGCTTGATAGTAAACTGTTCCATATTCTAATAGAGATTTTGGTTACACAAATGAATGCATACGTTAAAATTTAGCAAATATACCATAAGATCTGTGCATAATATCAAATACAAATTTTATATCTCCAAAAACCCACAAAGAATTGATCTTTAAGGGTGCCTACATGGCTCAGTCAGTTAAGGGTCTACCTTAGGCTCAGGTCATGGGCCCTGGGATCAAGTCTGCATCAGGCTCCCGCCTGAGCAGGGAGCCTGCTTCTCCCTCTCCCTCTACCCTTCCCCCTGCTCATGCTCTCTCTTTCTCTCATATAAGTAAATAAAATCTTAAAAAAAAAAGAACTGAGCTTTAATTGATGATATGCATGCTGAAGGATTTCAGCAAAAGTGTGCAGATGTCTGCAATTTACATTGAAATGTATCAAAAAATAAAATGAAATGATAGAAGAATGGATAAATGGGCAGACATACACCAAAACAAGGATAGGGGTGCCTGGGTGGCTCAGTCAGTTAAGCAGCTGCCTTTGACTCAGGTCATGATCCCAGGGTCCTGCTTCTCCCCCTCCCTCTGCCTACCGCTCTCCATGCTTGTGCTCTCTCAAATAAATAAATAAAACCTTTTTAAAAAAGTATAAAACAAGCATAATAAAATGTCAAAATAGAATCTAGGCAATATTCACTGCAGATATTTGCAGATATTCATTGCAAAATACTTGACTGTTTTGAAAATATTCATTAAAAAAAAAAAGGAGTTTCCTTGCCATGTTAAAATTTGGCCTTTATCCTTCAGTTAATAAAAGTCCTCGAAGGGAGAGGTACCTGGGTGGCTCAGTCTGTTAAGTGTCTGACTCCTGTCAAGGCTGTAAGATAGAGCCCCGTGCTGGGCTCTGCACTCAGTAGAGAGTCTGCTTGTCCCTCTCCCTCTGCTCCTTCCTCCTCTTGCACACATGCATACTGTCTCTCTCTCTCAAATGAATAATTTTCTTTAAAAAAAAAAGCTTTTTTTAAAGTCCTCCAAGGCAAACAAAAGCACCTAACTCTATAAGGAGTAATCACTCAAGGTTTAAAGAGGTATCCACTGAGAGAATGTAGCTACAAATGATAAGGGACCATCATGTGCAAAAGCAATCCCACTCAAAACATCTAAAAATTCTGGTATATTCTCAATATATTCAAACAAATGAAAAAAAGGATGAAAGGGAGGAAAAGAGAAGAGAGGAAAGGTCCACTAAAGTGAGGAGTCAAGTAAGTCAAGGAGGAAACCTCCCCCAAAAAAGTTTAAACTTCCTCCAACCTCCCCAAAATCAGTGTTTGCTCTTAAGGCCTTTCAACTGACTGGATGCAGCCCACCCACAACACTGAGATTAATCTTTACTTAAAATCAACTGATTGTAGATGTTGACCACATTTATAAAATACCTTCACAGAAACACCTAGATTAGTATTTCATTAAATTAATGGATATGACAGCCTAGCCAAGTTCACATAAAACTAACCATCACAGATGAGGAGGCCACAACTATAACACAGCATGATTTACTTTTTAGACTTATTTTGACTAGATTCCAGTTCAACTAATATTTATTGAGCACCTTGTATTTGCCAGGCACTTCACCACACTGTGCACTTTCACACATATCATGCCATTTAATTCTCATAACCCTCTTGGATATCATTATTCTCATGTTAAAGAAAATAAGCCAATACAAAGAATGACTAAGTGATTTGCCCAAAGTCATAATATTCAACTAAGCAAAGTTCAAATAGGAATCTTGATCCTGGCTCCAAGTCATTATACTATGAACTTTCCCCACAGTATATATGTAGGACTTTTGTGTCACTATTAACTGCTTCTGCTATCTCTTTTGGGGTCTATCATTTTGCTGGGTCCTAAAATGTTTCTCCATGCCTCTACTTCTTTTATTTATTTTTTAAAAGATTTTATTTATTTATTTGACAGAGAGAGAGAGAGAGAGAGATTACAAGTAGGCAGACAGGCAGAGAGAGGAAGCAGGCTTCCTGCTGAGCAGCAGCCGGAACCCTAGTGTGGGGGGAGGGGGCTCCATCCCAGGGCCCTGAGATCATGACCTGAACCAAAGGTAGAGGCTTTAACCCACTGAGCCACTCAGGCACCCCAACCTCTACTTCTTTTAAATTGCTCTTCTGCACTACCTAAAACTCTCCAGGTCAGGTTTTTTTTTGTTTTTTTTTTTTTAAAGATTTTATTTATTTATTTCACAGAGGGAGAGAGATCACAAGGAGGCAGAGAGGCAGGCAGAGAGAGAGGAGGAAGCAGGCTCCCCACTGAGCAGGGAGCCCGATGCGGGCCTCGATCCCAGGACCCTGAGATCATGACCTGAGCCGAAAGCAGAGGCTTTAACCCACTGAGCCACCCAGGCGCCCTCCAGGTCAGGTTTTTTTCCCAGTAATGGGGAAACAGTTGGCAAAGGAACAGGGTAAACCCAAAATCCAAGGAACAACTTAAAAATTTTAACTGAGCTAATAATTCACTGGGCAAGACTTTCATTTATTTTCTTTGAAGATTTTATTTATTTGTCAGAGAGAGAAAGAGAGGGAGGTAGAGGGAGAAGCAGGCTCCCCGCTGAGCAAGGAGCCAGATGCTGGATTTGATCCCATGATCCCTGGGATCATGACCCATGCTGAAGGCAGATGCTTAAGCGACTGTGCCACCCAGGCGTCCCAAGACTTTCATTTAAATGTTCACTATTCTATGTAGTCAAGCTTAGTAAAGTTCCCCAAATTACCATTTGAGGTATTCATTCTTCTTATTTACCCATATACTAATTACTGCTCCATTAAAAAAAAATCTATCATTTCTTCCAATATGTGCTACCAAATGACAACTCTTCCTAGTTAATATCTTGGACAACATAGGTTATTAAGGCAAGATGAGACTTCAAAACGCTCTTTGCCTTCAAGTATTATTAAGCTCTAATGACTAACTATAGACCTAAGTCTGAAAAGTGGTTTGAGAGGCGCCTCAGTGGTACAGTCAGTTAAGCATCCAACTCTGGATTTCGGCTCAGGTCATGATCTTCAGGTTGTGAGATCAAATCCTGCATCAGGCTCTGTGCTCAGTGGGGAGCCTGCCTGAGATTCTCTCCCTCTCCCTTTGCCCCTCCCTCCACCCTCCTTGCAGGCTTGCTCTCTAAAAATAAACAAGTAAATAAAATCTTTTTTAAAAATTAAGGCAAAACTGTTGGTGATTATTCACTGCACTCTGTAATTCAGTTCATGTACAGACAGCCAAGTGTGTAGCTGAGTTCCCTCCTTGTCTCCTGGTAATGAACGTATGTGACATTTTACAAAAATGAATAAGCAAAAGAGGGAAATAGCCAACAATGATGAAAGTGCAGCAAATAAACAAAAAGTGATAATGTTGGAAGTGAAATTCCAATCAAACATAAACAGAGTTATCAAAGAAATAGCTGACAACGACAATGTTGACTGCTGCCATTCAAGGGACTCTAGATATACAGCCAGACTAACTTAGTGAAGGCAAACTTATCAACATAAATGAAAAAAGTGGTTGTGAGAAAAGGATGAAGATGGACCAGAAGAAATGACGCCAGCAAAAAACTCTGGATTAGAAGAACTCTCAGAGATATTTCACAACATTGAAAGTGCAAAGAGTAAAACGTTGAAGCTGAACCAAACTTAGAGAGGAGTATGATGATTCATCAAGGCATAGAAAAATCACTCATTCCATATCATATGTTACATGACAAGAAAGCCAGCACTGTTCAAACTACTCTTGATAAGTTCTTATACAAAGAAATACATTTTAATTCTCAGTGTTTTTAATGTTTTAAATTAGAGTACTAAATAATAGTTTTGCTATTCTTTTCACTTCTCTAATTTATAACCAACAATAAGAGGGTTTATGGTGTTTGAGAAAAAATTCTGAAGATCATAGAACAATTGTAACTTTTCCTATTGATTATTAAGACTACTTTGCCAGGGGGCACCTGGGTGGCTCAATCATTAAACGTCTGCCTTTGGCTCAGGTCATGATCCTAGAGTCTGGGATCAAGCCCCATATCCAGCTCCCTGCTCAGCGGGGAGCCTGCTTCTCCCTCTCCAGCTCCCCTGTACTTGTGTTCCCTCTCTCACTATCCCTCTCCATCATAAATAAATAAAATCTTAAACAAACAAACAAACAAACCAGACTACTTTGCCAGGTTTTAACTTGCATGGTCACTACCATAAAGAGTGAGGACTGCCTGAACCTATAACTTCTGCCACGCCAAGGGACATATTATTTCACAACTATAATTAAGAAAAAAAAAAACTACCTTTCCCCCTGTCCTTACAATCTGCTCCAAAAAGGAATTTGGAAAAAAAAAAAAGAGAAGAAGAAAAAGAAGAATTTGAACTGATCTTGGGTGATATTAAAAAGGCAGATTTAAAAAAAAAAGGCAGATTTTCAGGTATTTCAGTGACTCAGAACTGCTGCCACATCTGAACATGCAATTCCAGAAATTCACCTTTTTATTATTCAAAATATACACAGCCTACTGCTAAAAGATAGGATTCTTGAATAATTATTCAATTTGTCCTTTGCGATTACTATGTCACCTATCATCATCCCTTACATACAAGGACAAAACAATGAAAATGTGATAGAATATGGCATATAGTAGCTTTAGAATCAGACCTCAACTTGAATACTATCTCTATACCACATTTTGCAACCTTAGGTAAAAAAATCAAAGAGGGGCACCTGGGTGGCCCAGTCGGTTGAGCTACGGACTCTTGATTTCTGGATTTTGGCTCAGGTCATGATCTCAGGGTCTGAGACTGAGCACCCCCATTCCAAGCTCAATAGGGAATCTGCCTAAGATTCTCTCTCTCCCTCTCCCTTTGCCCCTCCCCCCACCCCCCACATGCAAGTAAGTGCTCACTTGCTCTCTTTCGCTCTCCAAAATAATAAATAAATAAATATTTAAAAGAAAAAAAGAATGAAAGAAGATAGATGAAGTGCTTAGCAAAGTGTGGTACACAGTAACCACTTAGATATGGTTATTATCTCCATTCTTATTTTTAATATTTCTATCATTAATGTAAATATTATAACAATGATAAAACTACATCTGCTTTTTTAAAAAAAAAGATTTTATTTATTTATTTGAGAGAGAGCGAGATTGTGAGAAAGCATGAGCAGGGGGAGAGGGAGAAGCAGACTCCCTGCTGAGCAGGAAGCCAGACGTGGGGCTCCATCCCAGGACCCCGGAATCATGACCTGAGTCGAAGGCAGATGCTCCAACCAACTGAGCCACCCAGGCACCCAAAACTACATTTGTTTTAAACACACTATTATTAACCTGCATATTTTTTTTAAATTTTATTTATTTATCAGAGAGAGAGAGAGAGCGCGAGCATAAGCAGGGGGAACAGCAGACAGAGCAGGCCGAGGGAGAAGCAGGCTCCCCGCCTAGCAAGGAGCCTGATGCGGAACTAGATCCCAGGACCCTAGGATCATGACCTGAACTGAAGGCAACCGCTCAACTGACTGAGCCACCTAGGCGTCCCATTAACTAGCATATTTTTCAAAGATCAAGTTCTCTTACTCCAAAATATGATAGATACCCACTGCCTCCTGGGTAAGAAGAGTTGACCTCAACTTCCTCCCAATAATTTTCTCCCAAGGTACATGTGCAAAGGACAACCAACATTCACTTACCCTCTTCTTGCACCCCCTGATTCCTATGTCAAAACCCTCCCTGCAGTCTGCTCGGTTTCCTCCTCTGAGGACAGTAAGACCAAAAGCCATTTCCCATTTTTCAGAGCTATCTGGCAGAACAGTAGTATCTTGCACTCTCATAGCTCACATGACTTAACTGTCAGTTTTCTCTTGATTCTAATCCTTGGTTCTAAACTAGGAGCCATTATTACCTATATCCACCCATAAATATGCAAAGGAGCTAAAGGCCAACTAAAGCCAACCCCTTTTCTTTACTAAACAATTAATTTCCCATAAAATATTCATATGAGTTAGTTGAGCAATGTCTGTTTCAACACTTTCAGCAACCTCTACCTCTTCTGAATCCATCCCATTACTCTTTGGTTTAAAAGTTTCCTTATGTTGAAGCAAAATCTCTCCCCGACAGTTAATTTCCATCCATATACTCTAATTCCACATTCTAGAGAAATACAGAAAGTTTAACTGCTCTATATGACAGCCCATCCAAAATTTGAAGACTCTTGAGTTTCTCTTTTCCATGTTACACATTTCCAGCTCAGAAAGCATAGTTGTAAGTCTCTTCTTCTCATGGACCTTCTCAGGACCACGTATGGGCTTGCCAACATGATCTAACAGCAAACTGGTAAAGCGTTTCCTTGCCAACACATGGGCTGCCAAGTAATTACACTACAAATGATCCCTTTGCCCACATACTTCTATTACTATGTAAAAATTATTACTTTTAACCAATAGTTCTGGATAAGTGACTCTCAGTCTAAATAAATCATGGTTTAAAGGAATGGTTTAAAGTCTTGAGCACTACAAAGAGTTCATGTTTGTTTTTATTTTTGTTTTTCTAATATAGTCAATTATTGTGAAGAGAATAAGGTAGGATCAGCTAGCAGGAAACTCTTGCCTCTTTCTTAGAAAGCCAAACAAATGCCTGGGTAAACGACCCAACAATGAGTAGGTTAGCAAAGAAGAGTTGCTTCGTGTCCTGAGAAAGTGGATCCAATTAAAAGAAGAAATAGCCAAAAAATTCTCTGTACTTTGCCAGAAGCAGGTAGGTACCAGAAAAAGGACCAAACATTGTGCTCTCAAAAATTAACCAAAGTAAACTGCATTTTAAAAAGCGGCACATTGTTCCTAGCCTAGTGGAGTAAGATCTGGCGAAATAACACACACACACACACACACACACACACACACCACCCCCCCCAGGGGGCAACTGGGGCCTGTCTGTCAGGAGCAGCAGCTGGAGAAGGATGTTCCCCAAGTCCTCAGAAGGTGCAATCAGTGGAAGTAGTGTCTTCAGATGAACCCTAACCCTTAGGTAGTCGTAAAGGAGGCAGAGTGGTGCAGGGACATGGTCCCTGTGCTCTAAAGAGCCTGGCACCTTCCCTGGAGGTGACCGAAGAGGTGCGACGAGAACAGACGAAGAGGAAGGGAAAGACCCGGGAGTTTTCACGGTTGGGGTAAGACTAAGCTAGGACCTGTTCCTCTCTCCTGTGCCCTTAGGCCGAAGGTGGTGGCAGCAACAGTAGGAGCAGGTGTCCCGGACCCTCATTCTAACGAGCAGAGTCCTCCACTCTCCCAACCTCCTCTCGGGCCGCCCCAGCCTGCCCCACTCCTCCCCTCTGGCAGGAATTCCCACCCCAGCCCTACCTCTCAGGCCTCCCCTCTGGTCCACGGGGGGGCTCCCCACTTCTCTTCCACTCTCCCAAACTCAACCCCCCACCCAAACCGTCCAGACCCCGACACCGGGTCTGGATTCCCCCATCCGCTCCCCTCCTCAGCAGCGCTCCCATTCCTGCCCCCAGGCCAGGGCTCCCCACTCCACCTCCCCGGTCAGGCCTGGTGCCTCCCTTGGCGGCCAGGTCCGCCCTCCGCCTTCCTCACGCGGCGTCTCCCCTCAGACCGGCGCCCGCCCTCCCCGCCTCCCGCCTCAGGCCCGGGCGCCGGCGCCCGCACTCACAGAACTCGGCGATGTACCAGGTCACCGCGTAGTTCTCCTCGCACCAGTCCAGCGTGGACGTCGTGGGACCCCAGTAGCCCTCGCGGTCCGCGGCCGGAGCCATCGCGCACGCTGCCGGCGCCGCCGCCGCCGCCCAGGCGCTCCTCCACTCGCGGCGCTAGCCTAGGCAGGCTCCCAGGCCGGCTCGGGCCCTTCTCGCGCGCTCACCGCACTCTCCGCCCGCACGCCCTCCCCCGAGGGGCGGGGCCGACGCCGTCAGCGGCAGGGCCCGGCGGGGAAGCCCCGCCCACC
>LNAC01000086.1:4679246-4741003 GCA_002007465.1 Ailurus styani | reverse complement strand
ACCGGCGCCGCCAGGCCGCCCGCGCCCGGCCGCCGCCCCGCCCACCCCGAGGGCACGGGGGTTTTCCTCGGCCCCCTTCTTCCCCTGGCAGGGCTGGGATCTGGCCGCCGGGGCGACAGTTCCGGGCTGCCTGTCCCACTCAGATACGCCCCTGGCTGCAGGTTCGGGGCTCCTTGATAACCCTGAGGCGTTTCTCTGTCTGGACGTGTCTCTCTGTGTCTGTGTGTGTGGTTTGATTTTTAACTAGGGCGGGGTAGGTTGAAGCCTTCGACAAGCCCTGGCTTGAAAAAACCCGTGCAGAGATGCACCTTAGTGTCTTCCTTTGAGGGCAGGCCTCAAACGGAGCCCGGAAACAGATCTCTCCCGGCCCCTGGGAATTGTAGGAAATAAACAGTGATTTTCTGATAAAAGTAGAGGTAAGTGTCTCTTGGGAACAAAGGGAAAGAGCAACAACCCTGGAGGAAAAAAAGGGGGGGGAGGGGCTTTGAGATCCTATAAAAGAATGCAGTCAAAGCACTGAAGCAGAGGTGCTTCAGGTTCGGCTTCCAATCCTCGAAGTTTCCACAGGCTACCTATAATTTTGCCTTACTCTCCAGGCAACCAACAGACTCTCCTACTTCCAGCCTCAGGACTCTAATATTACACAGCGCTGCTGGAGGGATCTTTTAAAAACGCAAATGCAACCTTTCGGGCGCCTTGTGTTCAACTACACAAACTATCCCCTAGCTCAGAATGTGCTGGGTCCATTTCCACCTCAGCCTTTGTCCCTGTTGTTGAGCTGGGACTGCCTTCCTTTCTTCTGTATTTGGCTAACTCCCACTGGCCCTTTAAAATACAGCTCCCTGGGAGCCTGGGTGGCTCTCAGTCAGTTGGGCCTGTCTGCCTTGGGCTGGGGTTGTGATCCCTGGGTGCTCCGCGTGGAGTTTGCTTCTCCTTCTGCCTGTCGCTCCTCTGATTATAGTCTCTCACTCTCAAAAATAAATAAAAAATAAATAAAACCTTAAAAAAAAGTAAGGAAAAAAAAAAAGGGCAAGCTCCCCCCCCTTTGTTCATACCCTCCTGTGACACATCCTGATAAGAAAGCTTCCCATTCATTCTTTATGGTCAAGGCACCCAGGACATGCCTCAGCATGTTTGAAATGAAGTTTGAAATGAAGATCATAGTTAAGGATGATACAATTGCTATTTTCTAAAGGAACTAGTCAGATAAGATGCAATCACAGGTAAAAGAGAAAACAAGGGGAGATGCGCCCACAGCCTCTGGGCAAAGTGACCCTAACAGACAGTAGATGCAAAACCTTTACTTTCAGGGTGCAAACCTAGGAATAGAGGCTTTATTAATAGAAATAGCAGGATATCTGAAAATTTTCTTTCGAACAGCAGACATTGAGCTTTTGCTATGTACCTGGCCCTTGGCTGGGTGCTGGAACATAAGAAATGAATCTTAAAGATCCAAGAGGGCAGTCTCCAGAGAAATAAAAGCCATTGAGGTGTGGGAAAACTTCTATTTCTAACCATTTTTAAAATCTCAACCTCTAAAATGTTTTGTGTATGTTTTTAATATGTATAATAATCATGTATATGTAACTTTTAAATGAATAAATATACGTCTATTTGTTTATTCAAAGTGAACATGCAGAAATACATACTCAAAAGTGATTTGCTGGAGTTGGAGTGCCTGGCTGGCTCAGTCAGTAGAGTATGCGACTCTTGATCTTGGGATTGTGAGTTGAAGCCCCATGTTAGGTGTAGAATTTACTTAGAAAGAAGATCTTAAAAAACAAACAAACAAACAAACAAAAAAACCAATGTGATTTCCTGATGAAATTACAATGAAAACAGCGTAGAGACCAGAAAAATAGAGTGTGATAGTATTTTGCTTGGACTAAATAAAAAATTAGGGTGTTGTGGGACACCTGGGTGGCTCAGTTGGTTAGGGGGCCGCCTTCGGCTCTGGTCATGATCCTGGAGTCCTGGGATCAAGCCCTGCATCTGGCTCCCTGCTCAGGGGGGAGCCTGCTTCTCCCTCTCCCACTCTCTCTCTGCTTGTGCTCTCTCTCTCTGTCAAATAAATACAAATCTTAAAAAAAAAAAAAAGAAAGAAAGAAAGAAATGAGGGTGTTGTGGAAAGAACCCCTGACGCAGCCAAGTAACTGAAGGCAGGAGATAAAGTCTTGACTAAATCAATACCCTGAACATTTCATCACATTTTCATCAACAGTGAAAAAAAAGTCTACCGTGACTAGGACAAAATTTGGGAGAGAAAAATTCATCTGACCAAGAAAACAGGTGCACTACAGTAGTATCACTTCATAGTACCATCAGCAAGGTCTATCTTTCTCTCTTTCTAACAAAAATTTCCCAAGTATAAAAACAATGCATGGACATGTAAGGGACCTTAAAAAGCCAAAACTATCTTGAAAAAGATCAAAGTTGGAGGACTCACACTTCCCAATTTCAATACAAAAAAGCTACACTAATCAAGGGAGTGTAATACTGGCATAAGGATAAACATGTAGATTAAGGGAATAGAAGAGTCTAGAAACAAACCCTTAAGTTTTTGGTCAGTTGATTTCCAAAAAGGATGCTAAGATAATTCAATAGGAAAAGAATAGTCTTTTCAATAAGTGGTGCTGTGACAACTGGATATCCACATGCAAAAGAATGAAATTAGACTCCTTCCTGCCACAGTAAACTAAATGAACTCAAAATGGATCAGAGAGTCACATGTAAGCACTAAAACTATAAAACTCTTAGTTTACATAAAAGTAAATTTTTGTAATCTTGGGTTAGACGGTGGTTTCTTATATAAAATAACAAAAGCACAAGCAACCAAAGAAAAAATAGATCGATAGGGCTTCATCAAAATTAAAAACTTTTGTTGCAAGGAATACCATCCGGAAAGTGAAAAGACAACTCAAAAATGGGAAGAAATGTTTATAAATGATATATCTGATAAGAGACTTGTATTCAGAGTATATAAAGAACTTTTACAACTTAATAAAAACACACACAAGAAAAGAACAATTAAAAATGGGCAAAGCATATGGCTAGACATTTCTCCAAGGAAAATAAATGCCAATAATCACATGAAAAGATGCTCATGTTTGCCATTAGAGAAATGCAAATCAAAACCACAATGAGATGCCACTTCACATACACTAGGGTGACTATAATCAGAAAAATAATAACAAATTTATTATCAGAGACATAGAAAAATTGGAACCTTCATACACTGATGGTATATAAAATGATACGACAACTTTGGGAAACAGTTTGGCACTTCTTCAGAATACTTAGCAGAGTTATCATAGGACCTAACAATTCTACTCTTAGCTATATGTCAAGAAATTTGAAAATGTGGCCACAAAAATTTGTACAAGAATGTTCATAGCAGCTTTATCCATAATAGCCGAAAAGTGGAAACTCATGAATGGATTAATAAAATATAGATTATCCATGCAATGGAATGTTATTTGATAATAAGAAGAAATGAAATACTGATGCATGATACCATATGAATGAATCTTGAAAACATTACACTACATCAAAGAAGCCAAACACAAAAGGGTATATATTTATATAAAACATCCAAAATAGGAAAGTCTTTAGATAGTAAGTAAAGTAAAGTAGATAGAAAGTAAATCAAGGGTTGGCGAAACAGGGAATGGGAAGTGATCGCTAATGTGTACAAGGTTTCTTTTGGGACAATGAAGTGTTCTAAAATTAGACGTGGTAATGCTCGCACAACTCTGAATATGCAAAAAAAAAATAAAATTGTATACTTTATTTTTTTTTAGATTTTTTATTTTTTTAAAGTAATCTCTATACCCCACATGGGGCTCAAACTCAGAGATCAAACCTGAGATCAAGAGTCTCACGCTCCACTGACTGACCCAGCCAGGTGCCCCCAAACTGTATACTTTAAAATGTACAATAAGTATTCTAAATGCTGAAGAGTATGGTAAATTAATTATATCTTAATTAGGCTGGTTTTCTTTTAAGATTTTATATGAGAGAGAGAGAGAGCGCATGCGTGGGCATAGAGGGGCACAGAGGCAGAGGGAAAGGCAGACTCCCCACTAAACAGGGAGCCCGACATGAGGCTCAATCCCAGGACCCTGAGATTGTGACCTGAGCCGAAGTCAGAAACTTAATCAACTGAGCCACCCAGAAACCCCAATAAAGCTGTGCTTTTAAAGAAAGTAATATATTCTTATGTTGGAATATTCAGAAAACTCCAAAGAAATAAAGGAAATCACTCATAATCCCACCAACTAGCAATAACGATTGTTAACATGTAAGTATATTTTTTTCCAGCATTTTATCTATGGATTTTTTTACATGCTAGAACTAATATTGCCTCTCTATTTCATATTTCATAAGCATTTCTCATGCCATTAAAAAGTCCTCGTAAACATATTAATAGTTATATTCGATATTGTAGATATACCACAATGTACTTAATTGTCATATATCCATGTTACTATTCCCTTATTAATGAATATTTATGTTATTTCCAATCCCTGTATTTTGTTTTTAGCTAACAAATGAGAACCCAAATTTCAGAAGCTTTCAACCAGATTCCTAGTGACAACCCTTTTTACTAGTTCCTGAGACAAAAGAAATCCAAGCTGTAAGCCATTTTTTCCACACGAGACATGTTGCACCATTTCATAACTGCAAAGGAAAATTTGAAACAAGAGAAACCAAGTGTGGGGGCACCTGGGTGGCTCAGTTATTAAGCGGCTGCCTTTGACTTGGGTCATGATCCCAGGGTACTGGGAGCAAGCCCCACATCCGGCTCCCTGCTCAGCGGGAAGCCTGCTTCTTCCTCTCCCACTGCTTGTGTTCCCTCTCTTGCTGTGACTCTCTCTGTCAACTAAATAAGTAAAATCTTAAAAAAAAAGAAAAGAAAAGAAAAGAAAAGTAAAGAAAAGAAACCAAGTGTGTAGGCTTACCACAGATTAAGTGATTTTATGATGTACGCTTTACCTCTTGGCCTCTTACGGCAAGGCACATCTGTGGTAGCCTGTCAACACTTAGTAGGTCCTGTACGTGGAAATATTAGCATGTCACCCACTTGGGGACACAACTCCAAGTGGGAAGAGCCCCTGTTCCCAGGCTGGCTGGAGGCCCATCTATGCTCCTACAACCCCAGATTTCCCTCCACTCTAACTTCTCTCACATTTCATGGTAGTCCGTTTAAGAATCCGTCTTCCAGGGCCGCCTGGGTGGTTCAGTGGGTTAAAGCCTCTGCCTTTGGCTCAGGTCATGATCTCAGGGTCCTGGGATTGAGCCCCTGAGCCCCGCATTAGGCTGCCTGCTCAGCAGGGAGCCTGCTTCCTCCTCTCTCCTGCATGCAGCTCTGCTTACTTGTAATCTCTCTCTCTGTCAAATAAATAAATAAAATCTTAAAAAAAAAAAGAAAAAAGAATCCGTCTTCCAGGCTCAGTCTCATTCTGTCTCTGTATCACCAGTCCTTCGTGGGGCCTGACACAGAATTGGTGCTCAAGGAATATTTAAAGAACAAAAACAATAGCAATAGTTGTCAATTATGGTATATTTACCACAAGTCAGGTCCTGTCCTGGGTTCTTTATATTTTATTAACTGAATTAAATCTTACACAACCCAATGAGGTAGATACTATTCTCTCTCCCATTTCACAGTTAAGATCATTAAAGTATGAAGAGGTTAAGTTACTTGCCTAAATATATGTAACTAGTTAGTAGCAGAGCCAGGATTTGAATTTAAGTGGCTAGCTCAGAGCACAGATGCTTAACAGCTACATTAACAAACATTGCTAATGAATCTGTAAAATACTGATAGTGAAAGCAAATGGGTGGCTCAGTTGTTAAGCCTCTGCCTTCAGCTCAAGTCATGATCTCAGGGTCCTGGAATCAAGACCTGCATCGGGCTCCCTGCTCAGAGGGAAGCCTGCTTCTCCCTCTCCCACGCTCCCTGCTTGTGTTCCTTCTCTCGCTGTCTCTGTCTGTCAAATAAATAAAATAAAAATCTTTTTTAAAAAAGCGTGTAGTTTCTTCATTTTTACTCTTTTATAATGTCTTCTACTGCATGACCATGCCACACTGTATTTATCCATTTCCCGAGATGAGTGTAAGTTGTTACCTATTTTTGCTATTATAACCAAGGCTACCTTGAACACTTATTTGCACACATCTGATACACATGTGCAAGAATTTCTTTAGCATATTGCTTGTGAATGGAAGAGCCTGCACATTTTCACATTTATTAGATAATGCCAAATAGCTTTCAGAAGTGGTTGTACCAACTTACATTTCCACAATAAAGTTATATTTCACGATATAAAATATATTTCTACAATAAAAATATAATCCACAATAAATATATATATATAAAGAATCATCTGAAATTTCATCCCTCAGTAGTAAGCACTGACAATATTTTGGTATATGATGGGCCAAACGTCTTTCTGTGTTTGCATGTGTGTTTTATTAAGATATATACATATGTATGCTTTATTAAAATAGAGTTTAATTTTTTTTAGATTTTATTTATTTATTTATTTATTTGACAGAGAGAGAGAGTGAGGACAGAGGGAGAGGGAGAAGCAGACTCTCTGCCAAGCAGAGAACCTGATGTGGGGCTTAATTCCAGGACCCTTGGATCATGACCCTAGCTGAAGGCAGACCCCTAACTGACTGAGTCACCCAGGCACCCCTATTAAAATAGAGTTTAAAAACACAAATCATTTTGGAGTTTTCTTTTTTTTTAATTTTTTGTTTGAGAGAGGGAAAGAGAAAGTATGGAGGGAGGGACAGAAGGAGGAGAGAGAGAATCTTAAGCAGACTCCTCAATGAGCAGGGAGCCCAATGCCAGGTCTCACGACCCTGAGATCATGACTTGAGCTGAGAGCTGAAACCAAGAGTCAGATTCTTAACCGATTGAGCCAACCAGATATCCCTTGGGGTTTCTTGTTTTCACTTATAATACATGACAAACATCAAAGAATAAATTTTTATGCACCTGCTGATGTTTATGCTTCCAGAAACATCACTAGTGTAATCATCACACTCAGTCCCAGACTTTGAGACTCAACTGCTCCTCTGTAGCTGGACCCCAGGTCCCACACTTCGGGCAGAGTTAATGCTTTCTTTTCCTTACTCCCTAGCACCCTGTGCATTTCCCACACTTAGCCTCACTCCCTGTTGACTAGCTTGGACACAGAAGGCAGCTATGAGTTCCTGGAAACAAATGATCACCCACATGCATCTCTATGTTCCTAGGGCCTAGCACCAGATATGTGAAAAAGTCCACAGATACTTCTGAGATTAAGTAAAACATCCACTGTTATGAAGCAATCTGGTATAGCAGTTCAGAGGTTAAGAGTATCAGCTCTGGGGGCGCCTGGGTGGCTCAGTTGGTTAAGAGTCTGCCTTCTGCTCAGGTCATGGTCTCAGGGTCCTGGGATGGAGTCCCATGCCTGGCTCCCTGCTCATCGGGAAGCCTGCTTCTCCCTCTCCCACTCCCCCTGTTTGTGTTCCTGCTCCCACTGTCTCTCTCTGTCAAATAAATAAATTAATTAAATATTTTTTTAAAAAGTGTATCAGCTCTCGGACACCTGGGTGGCTCAGGCAGTTTAGGTCTGATGACCACTCAGGTAATGATCCAGGTCCTGGGTTGGAGCCCTGCATCAGGCTCCCTGCTAAGCAGGGGGCCTGTTTCTTCCCCTCCCTCTGCTGTTCCCCCTGCTTGTGCTTTCTCTCTCTGCCAAATAAATAAATAAAATCTTAAAAAAAAAAAAAAGAGTATCAGCTCTGCGGCTCTGGGGGCACCTGGGTGACTCAATTGGTTAAGTGTCCTGACTCTTGGTTTTGGCTCATGGTTATGATCTTAGGCTCATGGAGTCAAGCTCCATGCTTAGCAGGGACTCTGCTTGAACATTATTCTCTCCCTCTGAACTTCCTCCCACTCACTCCCACTCTCTCTCTCTAAAATAAATAAATCTATAAAAAAAAAAAGAGTACCAGCTCTGGAACATGGCAAATGTGACCTTGTGTTCCAAACTCACTTTTTAATAAGCTATGATTTTGGTCCAATTAACCACCATAAGCCTCAATTTCCCCATCTTCCAGATGGGGAAGCAGGGATGCCTTGCTAGCTCAGTCAGTGGAGTGTGTGACTCTTGATCCTGGGGTTGTGAGTTTGAGCCCCATGTTGGGTGTGGAGAGTACTTAAAAATAAAATCTTTTAAAAAAATGAGGCAGTAATAGTACCCCTTCATGTTCAGATTAAATGAAAAAGATGGTTGCAAAATACAGTGCCTGGGAAATGAAATGAGATCAAAACACTTCACAGTATTGTGGTATTATCATCACTTTGAAGGAAGGAGAAAACCTCCTTGGTGAAGCAAGGGAATCAACCTATCCACTGTGCTTAAGAGAGATGGTGGAGAACGTTAGAAGACCTATTTTCTAAACTAAGCTGAAACTTGGGTTACAGAGAACAAAAAGCCAGTTTGTTTTTTAAGAAGGCTCCGTGCCCAGCATGGAGCCCAACCCAGGGCTTGAACTCATGAGCCTGAGAACAAGGCTTGAGCTGAAATCAATTGTCAGATGCTTAATGGACCAAGCCACCCAAGTTCTCCAAAGCCAATTTTTGTTGACTTGAGCTAAGTAAGCTTCTTTGGTCCCTAGTTTCTCAGCATTTCCTCTCACTGCTCTCTAGCCACAAGCCATCTCCTACCATGTCTTCTACACTCTCCTAGATAATAGAAGAAGAGAAAAAGACAATTTTCAAGGGTCAAAATGAAACATAATAATTATAATAGCTAACACTTACATAAGATTTACTCAGTTCCTGACACTGTTCTGAGTACTCTTCAGTATTACCTTTTAAAATCTAACAACCCCACAGGTGAAGGCTACCCTTTAGCCCTCATTTACCAATAACAAAACTGATGGATTGATTGAATTGGGCAAGACTGATGACACAAAGTCTCCTGTAGGGACTTGCAGTGATTTGGTTAGTAGCAATAGTGATGGAGAGGAGGGACAAATTCACAGATATTTAAGGGGTCGAGTCAAGAGGATTTGGAGAGATATTGGAGAAAGGGATCCAGGAGAAGGGGACAGAGTTTGACCACTCCTGGGTTTCCAGCATTCCCAGTGGCCCAAAGACCAGAAAATTAACCAGCTGTGGCTGGAGGGGTATTCCTTCAGTGCAAGAGGCAGAGAAGGCATTATTGGGCAAGGAAATAGTCTGCGAGGACTTAAAAGGGCAAGAAAGGGGCGCCTGAGGGGCTCAGTCTGTTGAGCATCTGCCTTTGGCTCCAGTGTCTGGTCTCAGGGTCCTGTGATGGAGCCTGCTTCTCCCTCTCCCTCCGCCCCTCCCCACTGCTTGTGCTTTCCCTCTCTCTCAAATAGACACATTAAAAAGAAAAAAAAAAAAGGAAGAGAAAAATGTGGGCAGAATGAGACAGAGTGACTGACCAGTGTGCAGAGATGGGGGAGAGGTGAGGACATTTATCAGGACCTGAGGATGGAAAGATTGAGGTCTAACACACTGAGATAAGGTGTTTGGGCTTTATCCTAGAGACAACAGAAGTGTTCGAGAAAGGGAATAACATGTTTCCATGTGTTAGGGAAAATAGATTTCTGGTTTTTGGATTTTTTTCTTTGTAGGAGGCAGGACAGGAAGAAGACAGAAATTGGGAAAATTAGCCTGATCAACCTTCTAGTTAATTAGGAGACTGTGGCAAATTATCTTGGCAAAAGATAAGACCATCAGGTTAAACTGCAATACAGGTCCTGGGAAGTCTTCATACCAGTCTTTCCAAAAGGAGCTCCAAGGGCACTTGCTTCATGGAAAACACAGAACTGAGGTTTACCAAGTCACCTCCTGAGCACCAAACACACCACACCCTGGAAGGTAAGTTTCCAAGCATATGAACAGGCACTGCCCTTGGGTAAGCACCTGGAAAGTTGTTACAAAATAAATGTCATGGGGTTGAATAGTAGTTGAATAGCCCTAAATTGATTGTTTTGTGTTGAATGAGGTTATGGAAACAGCAACAATAAAAAAGTAACGTAAAGACACTTTCCTGGTGAACGGGAATTCCTCCTTTCAACAGTGTCTACAAATTGAGCCTGCTGTCCTTCAACTTAGAAGAATCATTTACATTTGTGCCTATTTGGGTGCTGGTTTTCTTGTACCCACCCAGATACTGTCAGTTACCATCTAGATGCTGACCCAAATCTCTATCTAACCCATATCTGTCTCCAGAGCTTTAGCCCTGGAGCCCTTTAGCCCCAATCAATTAAGAACATGTTTTGCTGCAGGTGACAGAAAACCAATCCCAGTGGCTTAACTAAATTAAGTTTTATTTTTCTCAGACGGTAGACAGCGCAGGGCCATAAAATAGCTCCACAATGCCAAAATCCTGTTTTTCTTCTCTGCTTCCCTTAGCGCGCTAAGAGCCTTCATCCTCATGGTCACAAAATGGCTGCATCTTGCCCAAGCATCACTACTCTGTTTAGGGCAAGAAGAGGGAAGAAGGACAATGGTAAAAGGCAATTGCCAGCTGGACCCATCCATTGCTATCAGGAAAACAATAGCTTTTTCAGAACCTCCATCCAGTGATGTTCACTTAGAGTTTATTGGGAGGAGCTGGATCTCATGACCAACAATCGAGTCTGGGAAGACTAGCAAGAGAGTCTAGGAGGGTGGGTGTTTTAACGAGGCACATCACTGTCCCAAACAAAGTTGACTTCTGTTAGGGACGAAGGGGAAGAGGATATCGAGTGGGCAACTAGCAGGATACCCCATAGACCTGCATTTCCAACTGTCTTTTGGACAGCTCTCTGTATTTCAGGAGGATCTCAAATTCAGTGTGTCATAAGGTGATCTCATCGTTTTCCTTCCAAATCGGTTTCTTTTCCAGTGGTTTCTTACTACAGTGAAATTTACAACCATTGACCCAGTTTGCTAAAGAAAGCAGCCTTGACTTCTCCCTATTCCCATTCAGCTATATCCAATCAGTTATCACCCCTGGGGGCTTTTCAGTCTGTCCACCTCTCTCCTCCTCTCACTGCCATTGTCTCTGTCCAGGCCCTCATTGCCTGTGCCCTCCCTCAGAGCCCTGAGGAAACCCTTGCCCCTTCCAGTCCCGCTGCTATTCTTTGTACTGCAGCTGCCAGAGGGCTCTTTCTTAAATTCAAAACTATCAGTGCCCTCTTCTGAATCATCACTCAAATTTCAGTGATTTTCCACTACCCGTGGGGAAAAAGTCCAGACTCCTCGATGTGACCGACCAAGTTCTCTGTGACCTGGACCTTACCCACATTTCCGGCCTTATTGCCACATCCCACACTCTAGTCACACTAAAATCCCCCCCCCACTTTTTAAAAAGATTTTATTTATTTATTTGACAGAGGGAGAGAGAGAGCACAAATAGGCAGAGCCTCAAGCAGAAAGAAAAGCAGGTTCCCCACTGAGCAGAGAGCCCAGTATGGGGCTTGATCCCAGGACCCTGAGATCATGACCTGAGCTGAAGGCAGTTGCTTAACAGACTGAACCACCCAGGTGCTCCTAAAATACTTTAAATACTCTTCCCTAGAAGAGTCACTTCTCTCACAGCTGGGCTTTGTGGACGTCTTCCCTTCCCTTCCTGTCCCCTCAGCTAACTTCTTATCTTTCAGGTCTCAGACCACTCCAGGCTTCCTCCAGAAACTCTTCCCAGACCTGCCTTTGTAATTCCTATCATTCTGCAGTGTAGCCATCTGTTTACTTGTCTTCTTCATCAGCTAGATCAGTGGCTCTCAAATATATAAGAATTCCAGAATTGCTGCTTGTTATGTTCCTTCAGAAACCTGCAGGCCCCCCTATCTCTGGTTTCTGGGGGCCCAGGAATCTGCATGTTGGACAAGCAGGCTGGGTCACTGTGAGACCGATCGTCCAGGAGCCAGATCTTGAGAAACACTGAACCAGCCTCTAGGCAACCTCAGGGCAGGGAAAGTGCCTTGAGTCCCATTGTGTCCCTAGTGCCAAACACAGCACCGGGCACAAAGTGGGTCACATTTCCAGCTCCAATCCTTTGTCCTTCTTCTCCACATGCCTCATCCACATAATAATGGTGATTATTGCATATAGTGTAGCACAGACTCTTGTCAGATAGGCAAACAAATGAACAAACAAATAAAAGTGATTCTCCTTCAGTGATTCCGCACTGTCTGCGGGTTCAAATATAAGCTGGATACCAGACCAGAGATTTGAATCCAGCAATGCCTCACGTTATCTCTGTGACTTTGAGCAATTTGCTTTGCTCCCTCACCTCACAAATTAAGTTAATACTTTTACCAACCTCCGAAGGTTACTATTATGAGTAAATGAGATAATGAACTTAAAACACTCAGGACAATGTCTGACACATAGCAAGAACTCAATACAAACTGATCATTTATTATAGTTACTGCTGCTGCTGCTGCTGCTACTACTTATGAAGTGTCTATTATATGTTAACCAGGTATTTAGTCAAGCATTCTCTTTCCAAAGATTTTATTTGTCACAGAGAGAGCACACAAGCAGGGGGAGCTGCAGGCAGAGGCAGAGGGAGAAGCGGGCTCTCCGCTGAGCAGGGAGCCCGATGCTGGACTCTATCCCAGGACCCTGGGATCATGACCTGAGCTGAAGGCAGACACTTGACTGACTGAGCCACCCAGGCATCCTTAAGCAAGCATTTTTATAAGCATTCTTTCATTTAATTCTCACAGTCTAGCAAAGTAAGATCATTTTTCCACTTCGCAGATTAAAATAACAAGGCTTAGGGATGCCTGGGTGGCTCAGATGGCTGGGCATCTGCCTTTGGCTGGGGTCATGATCTCAGGGTTCTGGGCTTGAGCTCCATATTGGGCTCCTTGCTTAGCAGGGAGTCTGTTTCTCTCTTTCCCTCTGTCCCTCCCTCAGCTTGTGCTCACTCTCTCAAGTAAATGGATAAATAAAATATTTGAAAAAATAAAGTAAGGGACATCTGGGCGGCTCAGTTGGCTAAGCTTCTGCCTTTGGCTCAGGTTATGATCCCAGAGTCCTGGGATCGACTCCTGAATCGGGCTCCTTGCTCAGTGGGGAGCATGCTTCTCCCTTGGCCTGCCGCTCACCCTGCTTGTGTGCTCTCTCTCTCTTTCAAATAAATAAATAAAATCTTTTTAAAAGAGAGATAAATCAAGTTTGGCAACCATGTAGAACATGAACATTCAAACACTGCTGGTTGGAATGTCAGATGAGAGACAGTCACCCCAGAGAGCAATGGCTGGTGAAGGTGAAGGTGAAGATGTACGTACAGCATGATTTAACATGATTCACACACTCCTAGGAGCATATCCTAAAAACCCTCACATCTATGTATTAGGAGGCATGAACAGGAGTGTTCGTTGCCATGATTATTTATTGAACAGAAGGATGTTTAAATAAACTGGAGTATAATCACAAAATGAAATTGTATACCACAGGTATATTGAATGAATTCCAAAAGCATAAGATTGAGGGGAAGAAAAAGGAAGTTTGCAGAATAGTCACAGTAGGATACAATTCATATAAAGCTTACACCATGCAAAAAAATACGTATGTACTAGAAGTATTGAAAACACGCATTTGGTTAATAAATTGATAAGCCCCAAATTCGAGATGGCAACGGCCTCTATGGGGTAGATAAGAACGGAATTAGGGAGATTACATGGAGACACTCAACCGTATACGTAATGCCCCATTTCTTAAAGAACAAAAGACCAGAAGCAAATATAGGAAGATACTAAGATGTGTCTAGGCTGGGTAAAGAGTACCTAGGGATTAATTATATTATTCTATTTTTGTGAATGCCATATTTTATAATTTTTTAAAGGCTTCGGTAAGAACATACAGAATAGGGACTTTGGGGTCCAGAAACATCCTAAATCTTTCCAGTGGTTTCACTGGAAACGATGATGGCAGCCGCCTCCCCAAGCCTCTTAGCTGTCTGGGGGGTCTCCCCTTACAGGAACCTCAGTCATTGTCAGAGGGACTGACCCACGCCTGTGGACACAGTCAGCTCTGAAGTCCGGCAAGCACTGGGCACCGGCATGACCTGGTGCGCCACTCCCGGCTGGCTGGGACGTCTGCCTGCAGGTGCCACTGAGCCTAGAGCCAGAGTGGTAGGGAGGTGCCCTTCCTGGAGCTGGGTCCAGCCAGGAACCTCTGCAACTTGACCTCTGCTCCGCCCAGCTCTAGCGCTGAGGGAGAGCTCTCTGTGGGAATCACGTGGACAGCAGCCCCTGCCCCAGGCCCAGCACGCCCTGCACTGAGCCCGCGGTCCCTGCCTTGGCATTGGGAGCGTCAGCCCAGGGAGCTGAGACAGGCGTGCACAGAATTCCCATTCAAAAAAGTTCATCCAGCTTTCTCCTAGTGTTAAGGGCTTGTAAACCATCCGAAAGCCATCAGCACTATCAGATCTGTATCATGCACGTAAAAAGATGTGGTAGTATGTGGTAAGATGGAGATAAGCAGGTTGTGGTGGGGGGTAGGGGGGTGGTAGGGTGAAGCAGGTTACAAAGCGGTATGTGTAAATGTGATCCCATTTTAAGCGCCCACTTAGAAAAAAAGCCAGAAGTGAGTATTATGTAAAGTGGTATTGAGAGAGATTTTTCTTTTATTACTGGCTGTATTTTCTAAATGTTCTCCTATGTTTTAATTGGTTTTTTAAAATATTGTAAGGGTGGGAAACAATTCTTCCTCTATTCTAGGTTCTTGGCTGAGACCCCACCTAATAATTAAAAGGTAGCTTAACAGGAGAAAAACTAGTCCCCACAAAGATATGAAATTCAAAGGCAACCACGCAGTTGAGGCTTATATACCCGGGTAAGCTAAGGACAAGAATGGGGGTCTGGGATTTCAAAGCAGAGGGGCCAGGGAAAGCAATTCACAGGAAGGTAAGAAGAGCAAATGTTTGGCAAAAAAACCTTTGCCCGGCCATGCAGGTAAAGTCTTTCAGATGAAAATGTGATCTTAGGTAGTAGCTCTCTTCCTGGTTATAGGTCCCCTTTCTAAATTCTTTTAGGCAGTTAAGGGGGAGGCAAAAAGCTTTTCCTGATTCTGCTGGGTCTTGATTGCCTTCAGCATAAAATAATACACTTGACAAAGTGGCATGTTTTGGGTGGCATATTCTACCTGCCCCCCTTCGTTAGGTTAAAAAAAAATCACACAGGTAGAAAAAAATTCACCAAGTACCAAACAAGTACTCGAAAAGTAACTTTTCCTCTCGTCCCGGTCCTTAATCCTCCTCCCCCAGAGGAGGACTTCTGCATTCAGAACCAAAGGGACATTTGCAAGGAATGAAGTGTTTGTTCCTGGGCTTGTATCTCCCATGAACAGACTGGGGAACTTAGGGCAGGGAAAGAAGTCGAGTTTTGCAATCAGACAGGGCTCGGAACCACAGCTCTGTGACTCGTGTAGTTTTGAGCAAGTTACCAAACCTTTCTAATTCTGTTTTCTCATCTTTGAGATGGAGATAACCACCCATCCCAATGTTTTGTTGTAAAGATAAGATGAGATCCTGCGTATAAAGCACTTAGTGCTATTGCACACATCTAGACGCCCAGTAACCGCCAGCTGCAGTCATTATAGTAATTATTACTGGTGTGAGCCACGGGACTTTGTGAGATAGGGAAACTGACAGACTGCCTAAAAAACCTGCTTTTCTCCTCCTTTCCCTGCTTCTATTCTTGCTAGAACCTGCAATCCCACTTTGCGCATGCCTCAGAATGCAAATAGAGCATGTCCTCCTTGCAAGGGACAAGGAGTTAATGCTTTTTTAAAACAGATAACATCTAAGGAAGGGCCAGGTGAGAATGAGCAGAAGCAGCTACCATACGTATATTCCAGACCACCCGAGCTAGGCTAGACATCTCGACGATCACACGCCTGGGCTCCAAGCAATAACACCTGAGCCCTCGTCTTTGTTCTAAGGGTTCCTAGATGCCTTGAGAGGACAGGCACACCAGACCACAATCCTCAGTAAAAACCCTGGGACCCCAAACAAAGACCAGACACCCTCTTTTCCTTTGTGGGTCTCCCAGACCTCTGTCTGTAGCTGCACTTTCTCTCTATACCTACAATAAACTCTGCTCTCACTTCCTGCTGGCTGGCCTTTCATTTCCATCCTGCCCACATACCCAGGGGTCCTCTTGACTAGTCCTCGGGACCCCCTCTGGGTCCTAGGACCTGACCTGCCCCCATCATTAGCGCTTTGTTAAGAAATGTATTAAGAAATCCATTCAGAAATGGACTGATAGACCATTCGTCCGGCAGGAAGTCATTTCTGAGATTAAAAACAGCTCTAAAAAACATGTCCCTTGAGGGTGATGGGGGCTTTAAGGAACCACAGACTCTTTTGTAGCTTGGCGGCTGGTGAGTGGGGGAAAGAGTTCAGTATGGGAGAAGGAAGACTGAAACCATGCTCTGTAGCTAAAGCAGTCCACATCGAGCTACGGGCAAACCCAAACATATATGCTCTTAAAAGTCTCAGAGGAGGCAAGCAACCAGCCAGAGGAAAATAAAGAACTGCGCCCAGGAATGAGGAAATTAATATGCACTTGTCCTTTGTGCTGAACCCAGTGTCCTCATCTTCTGCGGGTGAGCAATCCGCTGCATGCACAGACTAATAGTTTAGGGCACAGAATTTAGAGGATTGGATTATTGTCATAGAGATTAGGGGTGGGGGAAGGGCACCGTGGGACCAGGCAAAGGTCTCAATTTACTGAGCCCTGACTAGGTGTAGGGCAATTTATACACATTTTTTTTCTTCCTTTAAATCTTGATCACCTTATGAGGTAGATGTTACTACCTCATTTGCAGATGAAACATTCAGGTTGAGAGAAGCTAACGACTTGATTTAAGTCACACAGTTACTAAGTGATGAGGCTGGAACTCAAACTCAAAGGCTGACTTACTCCAAGCTGCCAGCGTTTTCCACCCCACCATGCTGACTTGCCAACTTCCATGAGGATTTCTGTAGTGGAAAAACAAGGGTTCTCGCTTTAGAAAAGTTGGATTCGATTCTGGAGACTTCCTGTGTGGACCAGGACAAATCATTTGATATCTCTGGATCTTGGTTTTTCTTATTGGCAAAATGGGGTCATGGCACCTGTAGCACTTGGGTGCTGGGCGGATCAAATGGGTCTGACAGTGCCGTTTTGAATAGAAAGAGCTATGGAAATCTCAGCGCTTGTTTTTAGGGGCCAGAGTTTTAGGAGGTCTCTGAAACTATGTCCAAAAAGGTACCAGATGCATAGTAGGCCCTGTGCTTGAGCCTGCAAAGATAAGATGGAGGGAGTGGCTTGGCTGGCCCAGAACAGGAGGGCTGTGCACAAGTATTGGGTACTTTAAAGCAGATGAGTAAACACTAAGTGAAATTAATCCAAGCACAACATGGGAAGTAGTTTGGGTGAAAATGGATTCTTTCATTAAATATTTGTTACTCATTCTGTGTAAGGCCCTGAGCTGAGATCTGGGGAGATAAAGGAGAATAAAACAGGTCCTTTATAACATGAGATAGAGGGATAGATAGATAGGGAGATAGATAGATAGCTGTTCATAGATAGGGCCAGCTCAGTCAGTAGAGTGTGCGACTCTTGATCTTGGGGCTGTGGGTTCAAGCCCCATGTTGGGTATAGAGATTACTTAAAAATAAAATCTTAACAAAATTTAAAGTAATAACATGACATAAAAAGTGCTAAATATCACTAGGGAAAACTTCTCTGGAGCTGCTGGGGAAATAGACATGAGAGACCAGACCCTTGCTCAAAGAGCTCCCATTTGGGAGAGGCATATGCTACATCCCAGGCAAAGCAATCAGGTTCATCAGAGTAGGGCAGAGCTGTGGGTGGTCAGAGGCAGAGGGAAGACTCTTGTCTGGAGGCAAGAGGCTAAGGGATAGGGAAGGTGGGAAGGGGCAGGTGGGAGATTAAGGTCCTTGGCTCTTTGTTCTAATTCAGCGAATGGTCAACATCAGTTTGAACAGTGGACAGTGGTGGGTTTTAGGGATGGAGAGGAGGGGAGAGGGAGGAATGAGGTTGGGAGGGAGGGACTGGTGACAGGCTGGGAAGAATGGGTTATGGGGGTGGGGGGAACACAGGTAGGAGTTGTCTGGAGAGGAGCCTTTGCTTAGAGAATGGGTCAGGGGCGCCTGGGTGGCTCAGTGGGTTAAAGCCTCTGCCTTTGGCTCAGGTCATGATCTCAGGGTCCTGGGATCGAGGCCTGCATCAGGCTCTCTGCTCAGTGGGGAGCCTGCTTCCTCCTCTCTCTCTGCCTGCCTCTCTGCCTACTTGTGATCTAATCTCTGTCTGTGTCAAATAAATAAATAAAATCTTAAAAAAAAAAAAAGAATGGGTCAGATGCTGGGTTTTTGTTCTCACAGACCACTTCATGATATGGGGAGATAAAATGTATAAAATCTTATACTTCTTATTAGATTCATATCCTTAGTCATTTAAATTTTCTGAACCTCAAGTACTTTATAAAATGAGGCTAATTATTTGTACTTCATAGGATTGTTGTAAAGAATGAGTTAAACTGGGATGCTTGGGTGGCTCAGTCGGTTAAGCATCTGCCTTTGGCTCAGGTCATGATCCCAGGGTCCTGGGATTGATCTCAGCAGCAGGCTCCCTGCTCAACGAGGAGCCTGCAGGAGTTTTGTTGTGTCACTGTTTTTTATACCTTATGCATATTTTTTATAAGTATTCTTTTTTACATACTTAATACAATTAAAGAAAAAAACCTGTCCCATCTAACACCAACTGCAATAAATTACACAATAGTTTTGAAAGGAAACAAGGAGCGCCTGTGTGACTCAGTCAGTTAAGGGTCTGACTCTTGATTTCCACTCAGGTCATGATCTCAGGATCCTGAGATCAAGCCCTGGGTGGGCTCTGTGCTGACCATGGAGCCTGCTTGCTCTCCCTCTGCAACGCCCCCCACCCCGTGCCTCCCTACTGGCATGTACGTGCACTCTCGCTCTAAAAAAAAAGCAATAAAAAAAGTTAAAAAAAAAAAGTAAATAAAATAAAAGGAAACAAGCAAATTTAGGACTTAGCATTGAATGATTTGGCTTCTTATGAATTAGCTTCTGGCTTATTAACTATTTGGCAAAATGATGGTTTGAGGAATTATTCATTTGGGCAGCTGGCTTTCTGTGATGTGCTTGTTGGAAAATTGGCCTGGAATCTGGTGTTGAGTAAGATCGGGGCTATTAAGAGGGAGCAGGGTAGCCAAGCCTGGAGGAGCCTAGGGGAGGAGGGGAGGTTTGTGGGAGGCCTGGCTGAGTCCTGAAGAATGAGTAAGCAGTAACCAGTTCTGTCAAGTCCGCTTCTTCACAGCGCCCAGAAATGCCCACTTCCCTCCACTCCACAGCCAGCCCCCAGATCCAGGCTCCTGGCATCTGTCCCCTGGTCCCTGACTGTCGAGGCCTCCTGATGGGTGTCCTGCATCCATTCTGAACCCCCTCAGTGCACCACACCAGAGCCAGAGGGAAATTTCTCGTGTGTAAATCTGATTTATTTTCCCTGCTTGATACCATTCAGTGGCTTTCCATGGCTCATAGGATAATAATCGCAATTAACCTCATCACTTATTGGGACGATGAAAGGAGTTAATGCACGTGAAGCATCTAGAAAAGTGCCTGGCACATAATGCATGCCACACCCACGTTAGCTCTTACAATAGTGACAAGGCTGTTCTCCTCCTTACCTCCACCTTGCACGACGTGTCCTTCTTCACCTGGATCTTTCCCCTAATCTCCAGGTACCCCTCACTTGTCTTCTTGCCATTCTTAGAAGGCACCATGTTCCTTCTTCCTTGAGGAACTAGCTCTTTGGGACTTAGCCACGTGGTGACTTACTTGTTCCTTGAACTCTCTTGAAACCTCCTGCCGGCTTCCATAGACAAGGCGCTTCTCCAGGGCAGGAACAGTCTAATTTCTCTTCCTGTCCTCAGTGCCAAGCTCAAAGTGAGCATCGGCAAGCTTTGTTAAAGAAAAGAATGGGCAGGGGAGCCTGGGTGGCTCGGGTCATGATCCCAGAGTCCCAAGATTGAGTCCCACATCGGGCTCCCAGCTTCATGGGGAGTCTACTTCTCCCTCTGACCTTCTCCCCTCTCATGCTCTCTCTCACGCTCTCTCTCACAAATAAATAAATAAAATCTTAAAAAAGAAAGAAAGAAAGAAAGAAAGAAAAGAAAAGAATGGACACATTGAGGCTCTGAACAGTGGAAGCCAGATCCAGAGTTTACATATTTCCTGCCCCCGTCCTGGTAACACAGCTGATTTCGCTCTGTGCTGGGCTGTCAGCAGCCTGTGTGACCTGGTCACCAGCCCAGGATCCTGGGGGTTACCAGGACATTTCCTGAGGACTCTGCCACTGGGACACACTCAACCGAAGCCTGAGCAGGAGACCCAGGACAAGTAAAGCTAAAGCATCTTTTCATTAGTGATTGGCAAGCTTGAAGAATAAGAGGCAAGAGACTGTGTCTTGGAAGTTGTCCTGTGCCGTTTCACACTTGCCTTCCCCCAGTCTTCAGAAATGGACTGACGGACCGTTTGTGTCTGTGGTGCAGCTCGTTCACGGGTCTTCCCCATGTGTGAGCACCACATGTGCCTTCGGTGAAGAGGGGCACTCAGAGACCAGAGCCAGGAGCCGCTCAGAGCTCAGTGCTCCAGGGGTGGAAACAAGGCAGATACGAGCACCATTCCCATCAACACGGGGTACCGATGGCCCCACTGGGATCTGACCAGTACCGTAGCTGCCCAGAAGGAGTGTCTGGTGCACAGAGAATGCCCGATGTTTGTAGGGCAAATGTATGGCGAGGGTGGGGGTGCTCACATGTCAGCCATCTCCTCCTGCATGGACGAAGCTTTCTGCAGAACTGAGTTTGGAGGCATGGGCAGCTGTTTATCATGTGACAGGGACAGGAAGGGCAGGTGGGGCATCATTTGAAGAAGAGGGAACCACATACACTAAGGCACAGAGGCCTGAAGCAGCACAGGGTTGCTGTGGTATTATTATAAGAATGTCTGAAGGAGCACAAGGAAGTGTGGAGGGGGGCCTGGGGCGTGGGGTAGTAGAAGGTTAGGCTGAAGAGGAAGGCAACTTTATGCCGTGGCAGTGGGGAGGCTTATAAAAGGTTTTCAGCCCAGGAAAGGCATGACGAGATTTTCATTTTAGCAAGGGCACTCTGGCAGTCGGTGTGGGGTTTAGAAGGAAAGAAGAGAGACAGCTCGGAGGCTGTCATATTGGTCCCGGGGGAGAGGACTCGGTCTGACTTAGGGCAACAGCAGGGCTGAGGACAAGAGACTGATTCAAGACTTTTGCATACTAGAACGGACCAGACTAGGGGACTCATCTGTCAACTATGTATTATACTCCTTAATGTTTAAGAAAGCATGTACACGTGTGAGAGAGGAGAGGTATGGAGACGGAGGAGGGCCCATCGTTACCCTTCCATGAGGCCAACACACAGCTGCTCATCACATTGACCGAGGACCCACTTGGCTCATGCACACAGGTGAACACAGTGCAAGGTCCACAGCAGCACGGGTGCAAGCAGCAGGACCGTGGGGTGCTGTAGCAACAGGTGCAGGACGGACAGCTCTAGCTAGTGGTGTGTGTGCGTGTGTGTCTAAGGTTAGAGAGGGAAAGAGAGAGGACCTGGCGAGGGCAACCTGGGGTGGGCTATGGTGAGCCTCCACCACCAGCCTGAGGAGCAGGGATGGGTTGGGTCAGCCCTAGAAGGTCACCAAGGCTTCTGTGCAAGGCAAGGGGCATGGTCTGAGCTGTGCTGTAGGAAGATCAGTCTGGTACCGTGTTTAGTACGGCTGGAGGGACAGGCCCTTCCCAGAGTGGGGAGATCAGTAGGTGGTCCTTGGCATAGCCACCATGACAGATGATGAGGCTCTGGGCAAGTTTTCTAGAAAAAAATGAAATCCAGGGGACAGATGTGTGAAATATTGCCAAGGAAGCCTACGTAAGTAAGAGTCCACAAGTGTTTATTGTCTGTTTGCTGCTTTTGTCTGTTTGCTTCTTATTGTCCATCCACAGGGCCAGGCTCTGTGCTAGGCACAGAGCGTGTGGGCAGCTTCAGGCCCATGTAACAAGGATCCCTGGCTGGGCATGATTGCTGAGCTCACAGGCCAGGAGGGAGAAGAAAGGAAACATTTGTTGCCTTTTGAGTTGGTGCCAGATTCTGTGCCAAAAACTTGATAGACATAATCTCACTTAATCTCAAAGCTATCCTCCAACAGGGGAAGTAAGATGACCTTCCTTTTTCAGATTTGGAAACAGATTCTGAAGAGTAAAGTGACTTGCCCAAGTTCATGCCAGCTAATTAGGGGAACCCTCCAAAGACAGGGCATTGACTCCACTACCAGGAGTCACCATGGAAGCCATCTAGACCTTTCTTGCATTCATTTTCCTCACTGCATATGTAGATGTCAGTAATAATAGTTATCAAGAATTGTTCAAGGCACTTCATATATCCTGACTAATTTAATACTTGCAACCACTCTGTGAGTTAGATGCTATTATTATCTGCATTATATAAACAAGGAAACAGACACAAAGGGGCTAATAACTTATCCAAGTTCCAACCACTGGCAGGTGGAAAAGACAAGTTTTTGACCTAGGCAGTCTGGTTCAAAGCGCATGATCTTAACCAATGCGCTGTACCTGAGTGATAACCAGATGACTCTATAGAGGCAAAAAGCAAGTCACCTAGTTTGCTTGCTTGCGCGATTTTACATCTATATATGTTTATTCCCTCAGCAGTTATGGAGGGTTTTTTGGTGGTTTTTTTTTTTTTTTTTGACATGCCAGAGCCTATGCTCAGAATACCAAGGGTCGAGGGCTCTCTGACAAGAGCCTAACCTCATGTCTGTTGGGGACACACAGCAGTGAATAGTTACAGCGAGGTACAGAGAAGCCACCAGAGGGTTTGAGCAGAGGTCCGACATGATCTAAACTAAGTTTTAACGTGCTCATTCTGCCTGTGGTGTAGACAATAAACCTTAGGAGGGTAAGGGTGGGAGTCAGAAGACCAGTGAAGGTTGGTATAATTGATCAGGACAGAGACACAACGGTGGCCTAGGCAGTTCTATTACAACCAGGGTGTCAATGGATGGACCAAGAGCTCTGATTTAACTCCCTGGGAAGTAGGGAGACCACGGTCTTCCACCAACTCTTGGCTCCACCACCAGCTGACTTTGTTGGGTCTCCAGACAGGTCTTTTCAGCTGAACCAATGTGAGATGCTTGAGTCAGAGTGTCTCTAAGGTTGAGTGTCATGACCCTGCTGACCTTCTGCCAGTAACTTTGCCTAGTCATCTAAATTCTGTACCAGGGCCTCATGGCACCATCTCCCACCTTGTTTTCTGTTATTTTCCCAAATGTTGATTTATTCCAGCCACACTGGCTTCCTTTTTGTTCCTCAGATAGTCAGACTTGTCCTTACCTCAGTGCCTTTTCACTTTTTCCCTCAGCCTACGAAGCACTTTCCCTCGATCATCACGTGGCTGGTCATTCTCAACCTCATCTCAGCTCAAATGTCATCTGCTCAGAGGCCATTTCTAACGACCTTGACTTAGGTAGACTTGCAATCTGCCATATCGTTTCTCCTGTTTACATTTCTCCTAGAATTTACAATAAACTGAAATTATCTTATTTGGTTGTTTGTGTCTTTATTGTCTATCTTCCCAATACAATGTCAGTTCCACAAGAGCAGAGACCTCATCTCTCTTTGTTTGTGACACTTATCCAGTGCTTCCAACAGTGTGTGGTCTGTACATAGTCACTCGATAAATATCTGTTGAACAAATGGGTGAACGAACAGATGGACGAATGAATGAGCCATCTTTCACCTTTTTGTAACATATAAGCTAGAACAGGACATTACCTATTTTCTGAATTAGAATCCCCCTTTTTTTTTAAGATTTTATTTATTTTGAGAGAGAGAGAGTGAGCGAGAGAGAGAGAGCACAAGCCAGGGGAAGAGGCAGAGGGGAGAAGCCAACTCCCCGCTGAGCAGGGACCCCAACGTGGGGCTCATTCCCAAGACCCCAGGATCATGACCCGAGCCAAAGGCAGACACTTAACCGACTGAGCCCCCCAGGTACCCCAGAATCCCTTTTTCATTTAAATGACTAAAACACAGATCTAAAGGAGGAGATGAATATACATCCTCCTGAATTGTTATTTTCTTAAATCATGGAGTCATAGACTATTTAGATTAGGTGGGAACCGTCTTAATCTTTAGTCAGCTAGACCTGGGTTTCAATGCCAGCTCTGTTGCTTGCCATCTCCACGAGCACATATAAGTCACTGAAACGTAACCTTTTTTTTTTTTTTGAGAGAGAGAGAGAGAGAGAGCATGAGCAGGTGGGAGGGGAGGGGGGACAGAGGGAGAGAGAGAGAATCTTTTCTTTTCTTTTCTTTTTTGAGAGAGAGAATCTTAAGCAGATTCCTTGTGAAGCATGGAGCCCATCACAGGGCTCGATCTCATGACCCTGAGATCATGACCTGAACCAAAAATCAAGTCAGACACTTAACCGTCTGAGCCACCCAGGTGCCCCAAGTAACTTAACCTCTTGAGTCTCGCTTTCTGCAGCTATAAAATGAGGATAATAATGCCTGCCTTGGAGGAAGCTTTAAATCAGATATTAGATACAAAGTGCCTGAGACACAGTTGGTCCCATCAGTAGACGTTAATTCCTCTTCCCTCCTCGGAGGGACTGCAGAGGTCCTGAAGACCAATATATGTTGAACAAATGGTGAGACCTACTCCAAGGCCCTCCTTCTGCAGACGAGGCAACTACCAAAGAGGCAAAGAGACCCTCCAGGTGAATGTCAGAGTGTGGCTTGGAACATGGCTTAATTCACAGCCCAGTGCTCTCTTATCCTCCCTACACTCTCCTGCTTCGGTTTTCTTCACCGTTCCACGAAGCATTCCAGTCCCGTCCTAGTTTTTGTATGCATGCACACAGCTCCTTGAACCTCAGGGGGATTTCTAGGCTGGGAGGAGGCCTGTGCCAGAGCTAGTAAACAATGCTAAATACTTCACGAACTTTGTAAAAAGTGTTTACACACAGGCTTACTACCGGCTTAGAGAGGTAATCGGTCTCTGAACTAAGTTCTCACTGGCTACAAGTACAGGCAGAGCCACACTGTTCTATTCACCAGCCCCAAACTGGATTCCTGCATCATTCTGTTCAGCACACAGTGCTCCCTGATGCCACGCCAATGCCTGGTCGTGACCCCCAAGGACCAGTGAGACCCGTGCAGGGGTGGAGGCAGTGACCGCACAATGTACTCTGAGCGGAGACAGAGAGATGCAGGAAGCTGAGGGAGCCCAGAAGAGGGCCCCTAGCCCAACCTGGTAGAAGGCAGAGAGGGCTTCCTGGAGGAGGTAACATCTGAATTTTACTTACATCTGAAGTTTATTTTTTTTTTTCTATATGAGGAACAGTCTCTTGTTATGGTAACATGGCTTTTACCAAACCTGGAAAACATGTGGTTGAGAGGACATGAACGACCCTAAAAGCACTTTAATTTTTGCTTTCTTGGAGGTTTGGGTAATCCTGATGGGCCCATGGGATCCTAATGTGGGCATTTGTATCCTAATGTGGCCATGTCATATGTGGTCATGCCTAATGTGGTCATGCCATATGTATGGCCCTAAAAGGAAAATAAAACAAAGAGTATCTTTTTGCAAAAATCTCATGATGTAAAAATTATAGGGTTTACCAAAGATATAGATGTGGTGATCTGAAGGGGCACTTGCACCCCAGTGCTCATAGCAGCAATGTCCACAGCAGTCAAACTGTGGAAAGAGCCCAGATGTCCATTGACAGATGAATGGATAAAGAAGATGTGGTATATTATATGATATATATGTTATATATATCATATATATACACATGTACATATATAACAGAATATTACACAGCCATCAAAAATGAAATCTTGCCATTTGCAACGTTGTGAATGGAACTAGAGGGTATTATGCTGAGCGAAATAAGTCAGTCAGAGAAAGACAATTATCATATGATCTCACTCATGTGTAGAATTCAAGAAACAAAACAGAAGATCATAGGGGTAGAGAGGAAAAAATAAAACAAGACAAAACCAGAGAGGAAGACAATGATAAGAGACTCTTAACCATAGGAAACAAATTGTGGGTTGCTAGAGGGGAAAGGGGTGGGGGGATGGGGTAAGTGGGTCATGGACATTAAGGAAGTCACATGATATAATGAGCACTGGGTAGTATAAAATACTCATGAATCACTAACCTCTACCTCTGAAACTAATAATACATTATATGTTAATTAATTGAATTTAAATAAAATAAGTGAATTTTTAAAAAGAAAAAAGAAAGAAATTAAGGAAGGGCTCAAAGAATGATAACGCCCCACTAGCCAAGTAAAGGCTAATTCGAGCATCAAATAAATAATGGATATGAGGGATTAAAACCCCTTGAATAAAATAAAATTCTCTGAAAAAATAAATGATAACATTAACCACAGCAAAAGAGTAAGTTTGGGGGCACAACACTTAAAACCTATGGAACTCTGTAAGCAGAGCTCTAACCAAAACAGCAGCAATCCTAGTCAATGACGGCCCCGTGGCTGCCAGCCCTTGCCCCTGGCATTGTGGTCACCACGTGCCGGCCGCCTTCAACCCGAGCTTCCTCCTCCGGGCTGTGGGATTTTTACAGCCTTTGCCTCTAACAGAGCTGGAGTCACCAAAGCGAAAAACCTCAACTAAGGTTTAGACTTCTTCAAAAAAGAAAACAAGTCTTCATCGACACAAGAGGAAGTCTCTCCACAGCTTCTCCATCCGCACAATCCGCTTCCCCAGAGAGACTCACAGAGCGGGGAGGACTTTGGTTCCTGAAGCCACTGTATCAGCAGCCGCGGGCACCAGCAGAAAGTGCTTCTGTGGGAATTTCAGCTTTTTGTAAGACCTTCCTAAAATGCTGCAGCTTCCTCTTTAGTCGTGAGAAAGCTTGTTCCTAATTGCTTCGAAACGCGGACATGCTGGAATATATTACCTAAGAATCAATATGCCAAGGGGAGGTGGGTGGGGGATGGGGTAACACGGTGATGGGCATTAAGGAGGGCACGTGAGGTCATGTTTTTTTTTTTTTAAAGATTTTATTTATTTATTTGACACAGAGAGAGAGAGATCACAAGTAGGCAGAGAGAGAGGAGGAAGCAGGCTCCCTGCCGAGCAGAGAGCCCGATGTGGGCCTCGATCCCAGGACCCTGAGATCATGACCTGAGCCGAAGGCAGAGGGTTTAACTCACTGAGCCACCCAGGCGCCCCGTCATGTTTTTGTTATATGCAACTGATGAATCATTGAACACTACATCGGAAACCAATGATGTACTGTATGTTGGCTAATTGAATTTAAATTAAAAAAAAAAGAATCAATATGGCTCCCACGTAATACGGACACTGCACCCCTCTTTACCAACCGTGTGCAAGCGATTCCTGAGAGAAACACACATTTCAACAGAACAAACTGCTTTGAATCTTCCTGGGGGAGCAAAATTTAAAGTGGCTTCTTCTTCAGGAGCCATTCCCAGAACTTCTGGTCTCTTTTTTCTTCCTGCTAATGGTCAAACCCCACTCACCTTTTACAGTGCGGGTGACCTGGTACAAGAGACTTTTTTCTTCAGCCTTCACAACCGTTTTGTGGATGAAGACATGCTGGTGACAGACGCTGTCCCCACTGCTTCCTCTCAGGGGGAGGGGGAGGGAATTAATCACTGCTGAGGGCTTCCAGGCTGCGAGGCTTGTGCCAGACACCTGCCTTATGCCACTTAATTTCATCCTTACAACAGCCCACTGAGACCAAGGGAAGTTTATTTCCAAAACAGTTTGATATAGCCTTGACTTTTCAGGGGCGGGACCAGCAGTTCAGAGACATTTACGGTCACCTCGCTGAGAAGTGACGGGGTAGAGAGGGAACCCACCCTGTGTGAAGGTAACATCTTTCCCCACCGCGCCTCGGGGAGACAAGCTGGCGACCGGCACCATAATGGATGAGCTTATCCCTCGGCAGAGCAGTCCTGGAAAGCCTGGATGCCTCCCAGGCCCAGAGCAGGAAGCTTACATCTGAGCAGGACCATGTGAATAATGATTCTCATTTAGTGGACATTTATTATAAGCCAGGCACTATGCCAAATGCCCCACAATATGGTCTGCCTAAACTTCTTCCAAACTCCGTGAAATAAGGATTTTAAAACCCAATTTGCAAGTAAGGAACCTGGCACCAAGAGAAGTTCAGCAACTTGCCCAAGGGGCTTGTTAAGTAACGGGTGGGGGTCTGAATCCACATTCCACAGACTCCTTGTTGTGTGTAGAAGCTGTTGGAATCAAAGAAGCCTGACAGGGCTGTGGCAATTTCCTGTTTGTCTCAGGGAGTTCATGGAGGCACCAGGGACCAAGGGAAGGACACTCTCCATGGGACTTACTAAGAGATTAAAACCCCCACTGAAGATACACAGAAAGCTGGATAAAGGAAGCTGGATAAAGAAGTCTTCCCTGGAGACTGGATTGTACTGTCCATCTCTATCCCTGTCTGCGCCCCACCCAGACCCCCAGATGGGAAGGCCAAAGGGGAGCCTCTTCCTTACTTAAGCCAACTGAGGGGGGCTTCCTGGAAACCACCCAGAGAATGTAGCCTGTGTGCCTAGACCTTTAGCGAGAGTACAGTTTGGCACCTGACTTGTACCTGAAAAGGTCTATTTTCTAGAGGCTTGATTAGGGCGCCCACTGGTGGCCAAATAGGGAGATGGCGGTGCTGTTGGAACAGCCCAGATTCTGGCGGGGGGCAAGGATGCTTGAGATTTTTCCCAAGGGGCCAGATACATCCGGTGGAGAGGAGTTGGATTAAGAGGACCTCCTAGAAAGGCACGTGGCACCTCAGAGGGGACGAAGTGGAGCTGAGTTGAGGGAAAAAGCATAGCTTTCAGCCAGAGAAGGCCAATCTAAGTGAAGGGACTTCCCCACGGATGGGGAAAGGCTGTGAGGGACCCACAGACCTTCCTACAAGATAAATATTGATGATCTTGCACAGCCTTCTAGAAGAAGGACCCAATGCCAAGTTACAGCTACAACAGTCAAGTTAATCCTTGTCTACTCCTTATCCTCCTGTCCACTTGCACCTAATAGGGTGTTGGAGTGGGGTGGGGTTGGGGGCCAATAGTAACTAGAGAATGGAGGTGGAGGCTCCCAGTCCACCAAAGGGACCCACTTAGAGACAACTAGCTAGATGCCACATCCCTTTATTTTATTTTGTTTATTTTTAAAAGACTTTTATCTATTTACTTGACAGAGAGTGAGAGAAGAGAGAGAGAGAAGCAGACCCCCCCCCAGCTGAGCAGGGAGCCCGATGTGGGGCTCGATCCCAGGACCCCAAAATCATGATCTGAGCCGAAGGCAGACGCTTACCTCACTGAGCCACCCACATGCCACACCAAATCCCTTTAGACGCTGGACTCAGTCACTCCCTTCTCGGGCCAAGGGGACAACCATTCAAAATAGTTAATTTTCTTATAATGATGAACTACTCCACATCTGGAATGAATCACATATTTTTTGTATTAGTTGGATTCAGCCTAACATCCCTTTAAATGTCGTCATTCCTGGGACGCCTGGATGGCTCAATCGGTTGAGCGTTCTACTCTTGGTTTCAGCTTGGGTCTTGATCTCGGGGTTGTGGGATGAGCCCAGTGTCGGGCTCCATGCCCAGTGGGGAGTCTGGTTGGGGTTCTCTCTCTCTCCCTCTCCCTACCCTTTGACCTACCCCCCCACCCCACTTGCATGGACACACTTTTTCTCTAAAATCAATCAATCAATCAATCTTTTAAAAATTTTAAATGTCATTCCTTTGCTCTGGAATAGGAGTGGGAGAGGGCCTGTTGCCTTAAATTAGTACCTGGTTAGCCTGTGGCTGCTCGGTTCCATCCCTCACCTTCTGTGAGCACAGATGTTCCTAAAGGAAAAGTCTTCCCTGGATGGACGTCACACAAGCCACAGACGGGAGGAGGTGGTGGCATGGTGGGAGCCGGCACTGAGCAGATACCTCGTGCTTTGAGCAGAAACTTTCTCACACTCCTGGGGAGATGGTTGAGGAACTCCGTGTATATAAAGACAGGAGGGAAAATGTCTGTCCCCTTAGACACGGCTCACAGGGTCACTGTGTTTCTTCAATGTCCCCATTGAACTGGGGACTGTGGCAAGCCAAGCAAGCTAGGGGTGCCTCCCAGGCAAGCAGCACTTACTTTGGGATCAGTGGGAGGCATGTTGATCTTATAAAAAGACAGATATTATTTTTTTCCTTTTAATATATGTATTCATTTAGGGATGCCTGGGTGGCTCAGTCGATTAAGCGACTGCCTTCAGCTCAGGTCATGATCCCAGGGTCCTGGGATGGAGTCTCACATCAGGCTCCTTGCTTGGCGGGGAGCCCGCTTCTCTTTCTGCCTCTGCCTGCCAGTCTGCCAGCTTGTGCTCTCTCCCTCTCTCTCTGATAAGTAAATAAATAAAATCTTTAATACATATATAATGTAATATGTATGTATTCATTTATTAAGAGATATATCTTGGCATCCACTGTGATCTTGACACTGTGCTCTATTCTGGGTATAACTTGCAGATTTAATAAGATTTAATAAGAGCCTTTAGGGAAAACAAGCAGTATCACCTCACTAAATGTACATGTCAATTTCCAGATGTTGCCCTCCATTTCAAAAATCAAGACAAGGATGGCAATGCATGTCTCGGAGGTAAGCAGCTATGGAAGCTCTCCTGGATGGAGGGGTTCTGGCACCATTCTGGCTCGTGCTCTGCATCTGGTCCCCACCCCCACCCACCTTTGGCCAGGATCCAGCTCCAAAGCTGCCTGGAACCCTGTGAATTAAACGCTCAGGACCCAGCCAAGGCCCTACCAGGCCATCTGGCCCAGCCTTGGATTAAAGAACCGGGTGGGGTCCCTGTCTCCAGATGGCTCCTGTAGGCAGACTCAGAGCAGGCAGTGAGCATTCTTCCACTGACACGTCAGACGAGGATAGCAGCACACTCATAGGATTTGCTGGGACTAAAGGATTCAACGTGGATGACAATGAAATACAGTGAATTCCTTTTAATTTTTTTCTTTTTGTTGCATAAGGCACATATGCCCCTTGTTGAAAAGTTAAAAAACAAAGAGAAAGCAAGAGAAAAATAGCTATTAAATTCACTCCCCAAAGATAAGCACTTTTATCTATCTATCTATCTATCTATCTATCTATCTATCTATCTATCTATCTATCTATCTATCTATCTATCTATCTAAGTAAGCTCTATGCCCATCTTGGGGCTTGAACTCATAACCTCGAGATCAAGAGTTGCATGCTCTATTGAATGAGTCAGCCAGGAACCCCAGCACTTTTATCTTCTTTATTTTTAAGATTTATTTATTTATTTTAAAGAGAGACAGACCAAGTGCATGTGAGCAGGGGGAGAGGGCAGAGGAGAGAGACTCCCCACTGAGCATGGAGCCCAACATGGGGCTTGATCTCATGACCCTGAGATCATGACCTGAGCCAAAATCAAGAGTTGGACACTCAACCAACTGTGTGACCCAGGCATCCCCCTCAGGACTTTTGTCTTTCAACATGTAGTGTGAAAAATCAATCCACCTTCCCCCTGCCTGCCTGCTGCCCTCCCACCACACACACACACACACACACACACACACACACACACACACACACACACAATGAAGAGAACTAAAGAATTTTGTAAAATCCTTTGACCAGAATAGTCAATAAGTCTTTCCTTTATTTGAAAGAGAGAACCAAGGGGCAAAATTTTCTGAAACTTGACAGGCCTAAAAATCACCTGGGAACTCTATTAGCAGCAAAGATTTCTGGCTTTACACCCCCCGCCGCCACCGAGGATTCTGACTCAACAGAGGTACAGGTTTGGGGTAAGGCCAAGACAGGTTAGTAAGCCCTCAGGTGACGCCGACAGAGGACTTGGGAAACCTTACCTAAACCACCCTTTAACCTACTGTGTTAAAGGGTGATGGGGCACATTTTGGTTCTTCTGAAGGGCCCCCAGACAGAGCGGGAAATAAATTCACCCCTCACAGCAGGACAGGGGCTGGGCCTGGGGGCTTGTGGACTCTGGCTTTGCTACTTAAAATAAGACTATCTCCTCTTGGCATCACATTTTAGGATGGTCCCAACCATCTGTGAGGAAAGGTTTATCCCCTGTCCAGGTAGAGGTGTAATCTACCCCCGTGAACTGAAGGGAACTGGAGGGACAGAGCAATGACAGAAAGGAGGCCTGTCGTCTCTCCAGAGCTTCTGTGGAGAAGACTATGGCCAGTGGGCAGCTGCCCCAAACAGCCAGGGGTGCTTCTACCTGGACGACCCGAGACCCAAGATGACTGAAGCTCCTCTGGGGGTGCCTGGGTGGCTCTGTCAGTTAAGTTGCTGACTCTTGATCCCCGCTCAGTTCTGGATCTCAGGGTCGGGAGTCCAAGCCCCATGTAGGACTCCATGCTGGGTGTGGAACCTATGCTTCCCTCTCCTGGACTTTATCTGGCCCTCTACAGAAGCTTTATTTTTCTGAATGAATTGGCTTGGTCTACAGGGTCTCTACCCTGGGACTGTGAGCAAATTCTTCAAAGGCAACTGGGGAGACTGTGGAACACCAGCTCTGTGCCCCCGGAATCTGGCACTGGGCCCAGCACAGAGGAACAGCTCGGTAATGATGGATGAAAAGAAAGGAAATGAATTCGCATGAGACGATTGGACCCACTGCTCGCCCTGCTCTCCCACCGGGACCCTTCCAGCTCTGACCTTCACGAGTCCATGACTCAGAGTCTGATTCTAAACCTCTGGCAGCGTTAGGGGGCAGAAACCACAGTGGTACAGAGGGAGGCGAGATGAAGAATAATTGCCGGGAAATGGTCACCTCGTCTGCTCAGAAGATGTCAGAGTGATTGGATGGGAATTGGTCTAGAAATCGTGGAGCTCCTTGGAAGGCTTATGTGAACCTATGAAATACTACTGAATGCCCGAGGGCACCGCAGGCAGAGCAGCTGCAGAAACTGTCAAGGTCACTGCCAACCTGAAATCCCCCAGATGCTCCTACATTAATAGGTTTTCAGGGAAGGAAGAAAAAAAAAAGCAGTGAGCTGTCATTCTGGAGTCAGAGAACATTAATAACGCTCTCATTAGGAAAAGGTCAGGGACTTTCTGCCAATTTCAGGCAAGTGTCCAAGGACATCCCGTGTGTGCAGAACTTCTGGAGGGAAGTGTGAGACACTAATGAGGTCAGGGGGCTAACAGTACAGCTAGTGAGGCCCCTGGTTCCATCCCTCTCCCTTCACTTAGCCGAGTATGACCAAGCTGCTGCCTTGGACCGGCCTCAGCAACGAGGGAAGAACAGAATCAGTTGGATCTCAAGCGGCCAGTGGTGTATCTCACTAGGAATTACTCGGATCTTACTGGGACAGAGCACTACTTATCCGGGGCAGCTGATACACAGATGAGCACTTGGTGTTGAATTAATTTCTTTAGGATTCTGTTTAACTCACTTGTCATTTGAGAAAATAACCCCCAACATACCCAAAAGATTCACAAAGTTGATCTTACCCCTGCATGAATCCATTCAAGACATTTTTATTGAACATTTTATTGATTTTAGTTATCACATGCACCTGGACCAGCTCAACAGCACTTTACCTTTGTCCTATTATTCCTCTTCCGGGCTCTTGGCCTTGGGAGGTCGGCCTTACCCCACCTTGAGAAAGCTCCCAGGGCCTTTCTAGGCCAGAGAGCCTGATGCAATTTATTGGTGGCCTCTGTCCTCCATGGGCTGAGACCCAGAAGGGATTGTGCTACTTGGAACGTAGACAAGCAAACACCCAGCTACTGCCTGGGGCCAAGGGATTGCTTCCCCACATGATGGGACACACACACACACACACAAGTGTCTTCAGACCCTTTTTATTGCATTAAGGAACTGTCAGTCCAGACTCCACATCATCCTCAGAACAGAGCACACAGATAAGGAACACTTGTGGTTCCTTATGAAAGAATTCGAAAAATACACAAAGAAGATAACAAAAATCCTCGGTGATTCATCTTCAAGAGATAACCACTGGGCGCCTGGGTGGCTCAGTTGGCTAAGCATCTGACTGTCTATTTTGGCTCAGGTCATGATCTCCGGGTTGTGGGATTGAGCCCCTCGTTGTGCTCCGTGCTTATAGCACAGAGTCTGCTTGGGATTCTCTCCCTTTTTCTCTGCCCTCCCCCTCTTTCTCTCTAAATAAGTTAAGAAAAGAAAAAAAAAAGAGATAAACACTTTTAATGTTTTGATGTTTACTATTTCAATTTTTTAAAAAATTCATATATAGATGCATATGTCTATTTTTATAAAACTAGGATTATTGTGCAATAGTCTTTTATGACCCACTTTCAAAACATAACTTACTGTCACTCTTTCCCCATATCTCCTATTTTATAATATTGCCTAGTACTGATGTAACAGATTATTTAACTTACCTCTCTAGTGACTAAGTCAGTCATCCACAGTTTTTTTTCTCTTATGCCAAAGGTGAAATTTTAAAAGAGGTGGTGGGCATTTCCTGCTGTAGCTCATTACGTAGCCTTCTCCCCTGGCTTTCTCTTCTCCCCTTCCAACACCAACGCATCAGCCAAGCCAGCATCTGGAATTGGCCCTGGCCCCTCACTGCTGGTCATCAAGTCTTGTGATGGCTTCTCTGCAGGCCCTCAGCCCTAACTCAGACATTCTCTGGGGACCTGGCCTCCGGAGTCGCACCCGCCCCCCCCCTTTCCTCCTAGTCTCCGTTCTGACTCATCTTGGAAACCAAGATGATATTAAGTGTACCCACCTACCGTCCCTGAGGGCAGAGAGAGAAGCCAAATGCTGCTAGTCTTGGCAGAAGAGGACAACCGTGATTAAGGGGATTGCTATACCTGTGTTTTAAGGGGACAGGGGAGAAATGGGTAAAGGGGCGTCCATGTGAGAAAGGACCTCTGTACCGCTTGGGGGCCAGCTGGGAGTCCTGGTGGTTGGGATGCTGGCCGCCCGCCTGCAGCCCGCCCCGGTCCTTCCCCACCCGCAGCTCTCTCCTGGGTCTTCCCTCTGGCAGGAGGCGTGGGGCCCAGGCCCTCACCGGGAACCTCAGAACAGGGTGCTGAGAGCCGAATTCTGGGAAGATGAGGGCCTTCGGGCTGGGAAAGGCCACCGCAAAGGCATAAGGATTCCATGGAGGGTTTTGTAATTGTGAAACTTCGGCTCAAGATCCTTCTTTTATCCTGAAATGTGACACTGCTTCTTGGGCACAGAGTAGAAAATGACCTTGTGCTTTCCTTTTAATCGGGGTCAGCTCAGAATCGGTGACCTCAGAAAGACCTAAAAGGCCTTTTATTCCAGCCTCTCTGTTCTCTGCTTCAGGCTGTCTCTCTGGAACCTGGCAAACAGAGGAAGCTCCATCCCAGAGAGTCTTTGCAGGGATCTTTAGAAAGCTCTTCTTGAACCAGGAGGCGAGGCCTTTCTCACATCCATGGCTCTGCTCCAGGCCCTTCTCCATCTTGTCCACTAGTGCAAAGCTCTTACTCCTTCTCCTTCAAAGTCCAGACAGGGGCCACCTCCTCCTCCTTGTATCTCGTGGACAGAGCAGATTCCATTTCCCTGGATTCTCTCCCAGTGCCCCAAGCTTCTTGTTCTCATTTGCCATTGCTGGTTTGCTGGCCTGCATTCTGACCCCTTGCTCCACCTGTCTCCCACACCTCCCTCTTGCCCCTGTGGCCTGCGGGGGGTGGCACCCTGGCCGATGCCTCTCTCCCCCACGAGTGCCTGGCCCCGGGCTCACCTGAGAGAGGAAGCTTGAATGATTGAGCAGGGAAGACAGGAGGCTCTCGGATTGCTTTAAACAGCTCTAGCTCCTGCACCACTTGGTTATCCCAGGTCCCTGATCTGTCTAAGACCTTCCCCAGCCTGGATCCCACCAGCTCCTCACAACTGCATCTTCGGGGATTTGGTTTCGAGTGGGGACCTGCACCTTGGTGGGCACATGAGGAAGCTGAGATCCCAAGAGAAGAAGTGACTTTCTCAAGGTCACCCCAGAGCCCCCTATGAGAGACCAGGAACTGTTTCCTTCCTTCCTCACGTTCTCTTCCTCAGCCCCTCCCGTCTGACTCATTTCCTCAGGATGGCAAGAGCAGAGCTGGGACTTCCAGTGGGATCTGAGGGATTTGGGAGGCCTGGGAGTAGTTCTGGGCAGTGAAGTGTGTGGGCAGAGCGTGCGCAGACTCTCTGGTGTGTGCGGGGTGGGGGGGGAGGGGGATTATGGCTCCCAGAGGACCCGGAAGCAGGTTTGGCACTGAGATATGTCTCCTTTCTACTCCCTACTCCTAAAAAGGGGATCCCAGATGGCCTCCCAGTGTCCAGGTCACTCCATCCATAGCAACAGAGTCCACATAGCATGCTGTACCACAGCAGACTCTCAGTAAGCATCTACTGAAATCGCTGTGTGACCTTAGGTAAGTCATTCAATTTCTCAGGGTCCCAGGGTTTGGGTCTAGAAAATTAGAAGCTCAAAGTCCTATCCTTAGGAGTGAGGGGCAAGGAGAGATTGCTCTCTCCCCAGTTCCACAGGACTGCCACAAGAAAGAGGAATCATTTGTATTTGTGTAGCCCAGCAAGCACGATAAAGATAGGTGAAGGAAGGTGGAAGAGTGGGTGTAGACTTGGGGGTCATCGAAAATGCTGGGCAATTCACCGAGCGTAGAGCAACTCTAGGATGGAAGAGGCTGCCGTAGGAGACAGTGAGTCCTCTGTCACTGGAGGTATGCAAGGAGAGACCAGGTGGCCATTCTGGGGCATGATGTAGTGATGGCGGGATTGTATTGAATGAGATGTGAAGTCCAACTCAGAGAGCTATGATTTTCATTACCTTAGAAGTCCCTTTGGGCCCCACATGGTCTTTTGCCATGGGGACAGCTCGGCGTGGGAGCTGAGGTAAGCCTTCCTTCCATGGGCAACTGTGGTGAGGCCTTGGATTAGGGGCTTCCTTCCTGGCCTACTCTTCCCTGATCTTTGAAAGGGGAATAATCATCTCTGTCCTGTGGATCTTTCTAAGAACATGGCTATTGAAAAATATTTATAAGCTGGAGAATGCCGTATAAATATCGAAGGCTAGCATTTAAAACAACTCTGTGCATGTGTTCTTTCAAAAGCGATACATCTTTATTATAGCGAATATGGAAAATACAGAGCCAAGAAGTGAGTTTAGATGAGGCATGATTCCACCAGACAGAGGCAGCCATTGTTAGCAACCTGGGATATCTTCTTAGGCATTTCTCTACACATATATACATTTGTATGATTTTATCTATCTATCTAATATCTATCTCTTTATGTAGGTTCCACGTCCAACATGGGGCTCGAACTCACAATCCTGAGATCAAGAGTTGCGTGCTCCACCAACTGAGCCAGCCAGGTGCCCTTAATTTATATGATTTTATTTTATTTTTAAAAAGATTTTATTTATTTACTTGAGAGAGAGAGAGAGAGCAGAAGGGAGAGGGAGGGAAAATCTGAAGCAGACTTGGTGCTGAGCACAGAGCCCCACGTGGGGCTTGATCCCACAACCACAAGATCATGATCAGAGCCGAAAGGAAGAGTCTATGGCTTAACTGACTGAGCCACCCAGGGGCCCCTAGATTTATATAATTTTAAACCAAATATTGTGTCAAATAATATGTACTATTTTGTACCCTACTTTTTTTTCTACTTAAGATATTTATATATACGTATGGATATTTCCTCCCATCTTTAAATGTTCTTCTGTAGGTTTAGCCTTAAAAAACCTCTTTGTACTGAAGTTTAATATAGATGCAGAGAAGCACACATATCAAAGGGCACAGCTCATTAAATGTCACAACTCATCTGTGTACTCAGCACCCCGATCAATAAGACAGGGTTTTACTGTCTGCCCACCTCAGGTCCCCTCCCGGCCACCACTCACCCCTTGGCTGGGGTTGCAGCTTCATTCAGTATTTTTATTTTGAAATCATTATAGAACATTGGGTACATATTGCCTACCAAACTGCTCCTCAGCAAAGTTGTGCCAAAGTCCTGTCTCTTGGGCCTGGGCGTCAGACAGGCTATTTTCCACCCTGTCCTCGAAGGAGACACCACCCCCTAGAAACAAAACAACAACAGTGCAAATGGCACTCCACAGTGTCTTCATTTGCATTTTTTTTTACTACTAAGGGCAATTTGGGGGGGGGCAGAGAGCAGGATTGTGGGCTCCCATGTCCTTCCCTCCTTCCCTGTCTTCCCACTCATCTGTTCTCGCCAGGCCAGGGGCCCAGGCCCAGAGTTTACTCTCCCCTCTGCTGCCGCACGTATGACCCTGGAAAAGCCACATATCTCCTCTCTGACCCTTGGTTTTCTCTTCTGTAAAAGGAGATAATAGTGCCATCCTAGCTCCCCACAAGGCTTTTGTTAAGATCAAAGTTGCATGGACATGCAATTGCTCTGAAATATTACATACTGTTCAGAGGGTAGACAGGCATTGCTGATTGCATTGTTCCTTTTAGTTCCTTTTCCTCCGTGATTTCTGGCTGCACGGCACATGAATTTATCTTATCAGCGCCCCCAGCCGGGTGTCAATGACATAATAACCCAAGCTCCCTGGGGTCCCCATTAGGCCTAATAGCACAGAGAGTCACAGGGCTTACATACCAGCGTGGCACCAGTACTGCCCAGTCAAACCCAACACAGGCCTGGTCCAGGGATGCGCCCCGAATCTCAGCCTCGGGAAGTGGAGGAAGTTGCCGGTGCCCCCTGAGCACCCCTGCCCAGTGTGCCAGGCCATGTGATGGGGGCTCTGAGGGTGTTGTGAATGTGCTGCAAACAGGGTTGGTATCCCCACTCTCCGGTGAGGGACCCAGATCTCCAGCATCTTAGCTGGGGCAGTGCAGCTGCAAAGTGGTGGGAGCAGCTGGCGTGCATGGTGCCCCAACTTTCCCTGCCACCCTGATTCCAGAGGCTAAATATTTTCCCTGCTGACCTACCTTTGTGCCTGGGTATCTCCACATGAGCAGACATTTTTAGTGAAATCTCTGAGGTCCTTGTTAAAGAGCCCCAGACCTGGGCATGGAACATGGGACTACACCATAGCCTCATCCACGATAGGCAGTGGCCCACGAGATGTCCTCGGTACACCTGATACTGAACAAGGCCCCGGGATGGGCAGGGAGGAGGCATGGACAGGAAGGTCCGAGAACCTGGGTTCAAATCCAGGCCCACTCGACTGGGTGGCTTTGACCAGGTTACCTAAGAAGGGGAAGAATGAAGACTTGGGCCCATAGGGCCTTTCTCTGAAGGGCTTCCCAACCCCAGAGTAACTGCCCTTGGCCAGTAGAACAATCGAGCAGGGGAGACTAGAAGTTGCTCCTGACTGGCCCTGCTCACAGGTCTGTGGATTGGGTTGGAGCCCAATCAGAGTAGTTGGCTTACCAGCCATAGGACCTCAAGTCCCTTCCAAGGTCCCCACCAAACCCCAGTCTCAGCTACTGTGAGGAAGAGCCAAGGAGGCTGACACTGTAGGAGTCTCTGTTTCTGATTCTGGATGGTTAGCATGTTTTCCATCTATAAACTTCGTTTATTTATGGGCTCCAGAGTCAGACAGACTTGCTTTTAAAATCTGAAACCTGGGGGTGCCTGGCTGGCTCAGTTGGTGGAGCATGCCACTCTTGATCTCAGGGTCATAAGTTCAAGCCCCACATCGGGCACAGAGCTTCCTTAAAAAAAAAAAAAATCTAAAATCTGTCACTTACCTGCTGTGTGACGTTGGGCAAATCAGGTAACCTCTCAGAGCCTCAGTTTTCTCATCTGTCGAACATGTTTCTGCGTAGGGAGAATGAAATAACTCAATATATAATCAGTGACTATATGGGGAATTTTTAAAAAATCACCTGAATAAATATTAGTTTTTAAAGACTAGAAATTATTTTACCAGAGGGGAAGATGTGAAGGCAATGCAGTCCTTGGTGACTGCCAACAGCCACTGCTCACTCCGACTTCTACTTCTCCTAGCTCTTCCTCTGCTCTCTCCGTGAGGGGCTGCCTCACCCCCTGTGCCCCAGGCCTGGGATTAAAGCACCCAGGAACAGGGGTGTAAGAAAAGGGTGGGGAAAGGCAAGTGCCATGGGCCTGGCCCTCTGGTGGGGATGGCACAGGTCAGAGACCAGGCCTTTGCTCCTGGTTCCGCCAGCACCTCCACGCTTGCAAGGATCCTCGGCGTCTCCCCTGTCAGATGGGAACTCAAGCTCCCCGCTTAGGTAGCCACTTGCTACCTTCTACTGCAGTCCATGGGAGCCGCCATGACAGGGCTGGGGTCGGAACACTTCTGGGTGCCCCAGGGCCAGGACTGTGTCATCTTTGACAAGCTCAGGGCTTCCAAGTGTGTGGGGGTGCATCCCGAGCACAGAGGCCTGCGGGCTCACCCCCTGGGCTGCTCTAATCCTTTGAGTCACTCTCTCAGCATCCTTTGCCTTTGTCCCAGGGTTTTATTATTCTCCTCACCTCTCACCTCCATGTCCTAGAAAATGGGCTTCCCACCAGCTGATTTAGCTCCCTGCCAGGACTAAGTGAGCTCTTTGGGCAGGTCTCTCAGCGCAGTAATTACCTTCAGCCTTTTTTCTTTTTTTCTTTTCCTTTTGTTCTTGAAACAGAATCACTCTGAATAGGGCTTCTGAGTACAAGCCCCAGGTTCTGCCACCTACGGTCCTGGCTTCACTTTCCCCATCTGTGAAATGGGTTGGTGATAAGCGCTGCCCTGCTTTCCTCATGAGAAGGTTGTGAAGAGCAAATGAGGTATGGGTGTGAAAGGTGAACTCTGTGTGAACTCTGAAATGTTGCCCAGGGGCACCTGGGTGGCTCAGTCATTAAGCACCTGCCTTCGGCTCGGGTCATGATCCCAGGGTCCTGGGATAGAGCCTCATATCGGGCTCCCCACTCAGTCGGGAGCCTGCTTCTCCCTCTCCCTGCTGTTCCTCTGTCTCTCTCTCTCTCTCTGTCAAATAAATAAAATTAAAAAAAGAAAAGAAAAGAAAAGAAATGTTGCCCAAACCTGATTCTGTGGTAGAATCATCTGGATTTGTTTGTTTATAAAACCTGAAAACTAGGGGCACCTGGGTTGCTCAAATGGTAAGCGTCTGCCTTTGGCTCAGGTCATGATCTCAGGGTTCTGGGATCAAATCCCACACCAGGCTCCCAGCTCAGCAGGGAGTCTGCTTCTCCCCTACTTGTGCTCTCTCTGTCCCCCCGCCCAAATAAGTGAAAACAAAATCTTAAAAAAAATAAATAAAACCTGAAAACTACCACAACCACCATCTATGCGCGCACGCACACACGCAAGTAAGAAACTTACGTAACATTGAAGTGAACTTGTGGTATATTGGAAAAAATGGGATTTCTGGGCGTTTCTGGTGAAGGTTTGTGCTGTGTGCCATGCGGCTGGCACAACAGGCTTCTTCAGTCTTTCTCACATGGGTTACCAGAGCTTCTGTTCAAAAGAGCCCTTGATCTTGAAGGCAAACTCACTTAACCTCTCTGGGCCTCCATTTCATTGTCAGTAAAATGGATGCAACAGACACATTTATTTATTTTCAGGAATGTATTGGCAAGCAACTATGTGCCAGGCACCAGCCTGGTACCAGGGACCCTTTGGGAAGCAAGGCGGGTGCAGTTCTTGCCCTCTGTGTAAAGTGTAAGCTAGAGAAATAAACAGACAATAAATGTGATCGGTGTCCCTCTGGAGAGGTGAGGTACCGGGTTAGAGCTGAGGAGGAACATCTCACCTTCCCTGGCAAGGATGTGGGGAGGTGGTGGCATGGCTGCTGAGATAGGAAGGGTAAGTAGGAGGTAATCAGGCTGGTGGGTGTGAGGACAGGAAGCGTTCATTGCCCCCTCCCCTACTCCTTCCAGGGTAACTTTGTCCTTAAAACATGTAGCCACTCCCTAGAGGTCTGCTCAGACCCCCAGAGAACACTCCCTGCAGGCCCCGATCTCTGTCCCTACCCTCTTCTCACGTGTCCGTACACAACGTTGGATTTAGTGGGTGGGGCCAGTTCAGGGAATTACAGTGTTTGTGTCTGCGGGTGGGGAGAGTATTTTTAAAGCTTGTGCTAAGTATGACTTTGCCCACAGTCTGCGGGAAGGAACAAAAAACTCCGCCTTTCCCAGGGTCCGCTTAGGGAGGGGGTGTCTGCTGTATTCTAGACCTGCGTCCCTCTTGTCCCTCTCGAGGCCCCCACCTGTGACTGGCCTCACCCCAGCCCTGATGCCCCTCACAGAAGTCCGGCCACCTGGAGGAAAGCCGCTGGGGGACGGGGAAGTCCTGTTAGCTGGACAGGGGGGTTGGGTCTTTATTCTTCCAGGTATGAGCTAGGACTGGACGTGAGACAAGGGGAAGGCCCTGCTTGAGACGTGCATCTGTCTGGGGACCTGCAAGTCCTCAGCCTGGGCTGGGGTAGGGGGTGGGGAGGAGAGCGTGAGGCTGAGGGGAGCCTGGCCAGGCCCCTGGGAGGCCGCGAGACATAGAGAACAAGAGATGAGCTTGCAGGGCGGCATCTCAGAAGCTCCAGAACAACTGGTACATGTGCTTCCTCTCAACTGTGCCTCTCTGCCTGGTCTCCAACCACCCACCCCCAAACTAGCCATCCCGGAGCCTACGACTTGATTGTTTTGGTTATTTATTGCACCGTGGAAGAACCCACTTGGAAGAATAATGACTTAGTATAACAATTGTTCTATTTGCTCACGATTCTACAATCAGGGCTGAGATGGCCTGGCCAGTTTTTCTCCTGCTGGTTTGGTTAGAGTCACTTGCATGTTAAACTGGGGTCCGAGATTTGCTAGGCTACAGGATGGTTGAGCTTTTCTCTCTCCATATGGCCTTATGGCTTCTCTACATGGTCTCACCAGACTCCATATATGGCAACTCCAGGCTCCTAAGGTTACAAAAGTGAAACTTACCCGGCCTCCTTAAGACGTAGGTCTGGAACTGACCCTGAGCCACTTCTATTGTGTTCTGTTGATTAAAGCAAATCTGGATCCAATCCAGATTCAAAAAGAAAGGTGATAATACTAGGAGGTGGGTCACGGGAGTCATCAATGGGACAGGATACCATACTGGTTGGTGGAGAAGGCTGCATGAGTAAGAGACCTCCTTCAACTACCTTTTTTCACGATCTGGCCTCTAGTACCATGGTCTCAGCAACCATTATAACGTAGCCCCTTAAAGTCATTTTTAGGGCACATCACATTGGGAGACAGCAGTCAGGTACCCCTTGCTCCCCAGTAGTTAGCAAATGTCCTAGTCCCGCATAGACATTTGTTCATGTCCATAGCTTAAGCCAAAAAATAATAGCCACACTTCAGACAGAGTGAGGCTGTGACCAGTGACACAAGAGTAGAAGGTTTTCCCTGCATTTCAAATCAAGCAGGTTGGCCATTCCATCTGTGACCGCCAGGTCCGAAGAGGATGGTTAGGAGGATATTTCCTAAGCACTATTCCCCTACAAGCTTTGGGTCAGAGGGAAATTGTATGGTGAAGGCAAGTCTGAAATGTACCTGTGCAGAGGGTAGAACTTACTTTCAGCCAAATTCCTGAGCATAACACCTTCTGTGAGGTCACCTGTGAGAGCTGATGGCCATTGAAGAAATTCTTCCTGAGAATATTTGGAGTCACAGAATGCTTCTAAGTTTGACAAAGAAAGAATTTTCAAGAAAACAGTATTTTATATTATTTATTATTACTTATGCTATGCCAGGCACTAGTCTAAGTGTTTTATGACTCTGACTCACTTATTCCCCACCACAAGCCTGTGAGATAGTTACCAACTCCATTTCACAGATGTGGAAACTGAAGCTCACCAAGAGGTTAAAGGGCTTACTCTAGGCCACTTAGCTGTAAGCAGCAAAGCTGGGCTTCGAGTCTGTGCCTTCATTGCTGGTTACGGGGCTTTAAGGGACCCTGTGTCAGATCCTTTACCTTATTAGGGAACCTGGCTTTTTGTCCTTCTTCACCTGAGCAGGAGGGCTGGTGCCTTGAATCATCACTCAACTTGGGAAAATGCTGCTGCTTCTAAGAATCAACTAGTTAGAACATTATTCCTGGCTTGACACTTCTGTTCTAAAACCATGTTCTCTTTTTCTCTGTTTTTTATCGTGTATATAATAACTACATATACATGTTACATATATCTATGTGTAGATATCAAGAAACATAATTGTATATTCCTAAATCAGAATATTTTGACTAACAGGGATGCAAAATAAAACCAGAAATCGCTTTTGGAATTAAACAGTAAACACAGGAAGAATTTTGGCTCAACAAACACAATCACATCCATAAATACAACCGCTGGCATTTTAATAAATAAAGAGAAGAATAAACACAGGACATGTGACTTCACTGGATGGCCAGATGCTGTTGCCAGATGCTGAGCTATGGACTGACCTTAGGTGTTGAGGCATAAAGCAGTTACCATTGCAATTAGCTCCCCGCAAACACTGGGCATTAGTATTTGTTGAGCAATAGTGGACATTACTGCCACTGGACATTTTCCCTTTGTGGCTATCAGCTGTTGGCAGGGGCTGTCATTGATGCACACTAGGTATTGGTAAATATTAGCTATCAGTGAACATTTGCTCCCTCATGAGCATTAGCCATCACAGAACACTGAGCATTGATGGGCAAGGCCCTATTAGGTTATGATGACTCTACTGTCTTGGTGGACATTAGGTAGGACAAGAGGGTAGGCCTCTGTCCCAGGCATGCTTGGCTGTCTTGTGGATAGAAACATCCTGTGAGCTGGTCTGGAAGCTAGTTGTGGTTGCTAGTGTCTATATCTTCATCAGCCCTCTCTGAGAGCCCCTTGGCCATGACAATTTGGGGACATCAGGGGTTGGTATGATAACACCCATGGAGGGAAATTTCCATGTTTGAAAGAATAATTGACTCCCAGAGGGATGACTTTACACTCAAATCTACACAGACTCCCTTCTGCCATCCTGACCAACACAGGCTGTTTGCTCCTTCCTTCTCTGTAAATGGTGTGATTAAATCACAGCGGGGCTGGATTCACCAGCAGTGGGACCTTAGAAGGGCCTTGGGCTTGGTTTCATGCTCTCTCTTATCATCTTGCTATTCTCAATAATTTTGAATGAGTTTTCGTATTGTCATTTTACACTGGGTCCCACAAATTATGTAACCAGTTCTGAAGCACAGAATCCTGGTCACCTGCCATGCGACCTTGGGCTGCTCTTCTCTGGGCCTTAGTCTCCGCATTTGTGAAACAGGGTCAAGGGTGGGGGGAGGGGGGAGGACTTTGACTTTGATCTTTGGCTTTTTGTGCTCTATGATGTAGAAGTAATGGTCTGATTGGAAGTCTTTAGAATTGCATAACTTCCCCGATTTATTTTTAACAGAAAAATAGATGGAATCCCAGTGCTTTTTTTTTTTTTTTTTTTTTTTGGTTTCTCAGAGCACTGCTGTCCTCTCTGACATGTGGGACCTGCACAGCTGGCCCAGCCACTGAAGCAGGATACGCAAGAATGACTCACCATCGGTCAGCTGAAGTCAGGCCCAGGCTGGTATCCTCATCTGTCTGGTGACAACATTACCTGGGGCCGTTGTGGTGAGGAGGAAAATGGTATTTGCCCACCAACTCCGAGGAACACGTGTCCAGTAAGGGGCGGCTGTATTGTCAGTGGAATGCAAGGAAATACATGGGAGCCAGCCTGCGCCATAGTGACAAACTGTGCCTCAGCTGTCTTCCTGTCCCCGAAACTCAACTGTTGTGTATTGAAGGCCTATTCTATATTAGGCACCCAGAGCGAATATCTTTTGTGTTAGAGTATTGTCCTGCAACTCTATAGTCCGAAACCTTTATAACATTCTTCAGTCCCGAGTCAGTTATCAAAATAGGAGTCGAAGACTAACTGCTTCTGTAGTCTCTTTCCTAATTCTGTGGTTTAATGAAGCCAGGAACAAGCATTATTTGTCCCAGGCACTGTGCTTGATTCTTTACAAATGTTGCTTCGTTTACTCATACAACCCTGTGGAGGGAGATATTTTAATCCCCCTTCTGCAGGCTCAGAGAGGTCAAGTGATGTGGCCAAAGTCACACAGCTTGTTCATGATTGACCCAAGATTTTAATTAATCCTTTTCTGTGAACTCTAAAACGGGATCTTTGCATTCATCTCTATAATTCTGTAAGGTTTTAATGTCCTCGTTCTCGGCCCCAGGACCCCAGTAGGGCAGCCTGTAGCACCACGAAGGCAGCGTGGCTAGGGGATGGAGGTGCGGGCCGCGCAAACTGCGCAGGTCCGCTTTGGCCTCAGGGGGCCCAGGGAACTTGCTCCGCAACCCTTCAGACCGGGGGTGTCTGGCCACGTGCGGCCACATGGTGGCGCTGCGGGCTGGGAGCCTCCGGAGGGGCGCGAGGATGCTGGGTTCGGTGAGGGGCTTCTCCTCTCCCTAGTTTGCAGGAGGCGGGGGCTGCTGGGTGTGCGGGGTAATGCCCCCACAGGAGGCACATTGTGACGGTCCCATCCTCGCCCGCGGGGCTTCACCCCAGCTACTTTCTGCGGATGTGAAGCTGCAGCCCAGGGCAGAGCTCACCTGCCCTAGAACTCCCCGTGTCTTCTGCAGGAGGCCTGGCCTCCCCACACTGCCTTCGGCACCGCTCTGTCCCCATTTTATTTTTTTAATTTATTACTTTTTGTCCCCATTTTAAAGACACCTACATTCCATGTGCCCCCCCCCCCAACGCCAGTTCAAGGAGGACTTGGGGAGGGCCAAGCCTCACTGGGTTAAAGTCCCTAGGATCCTTTCCCCTGCCCCTGCAGTTGAAGTCTCTCTTGTCCCACGGGGGAACCAATCTGCGGACTATGAGTGTGAGGTCTCACTCCACTACCTACTCCTATATTGACTGATAGGTGCTAGCCTCCTGCTCATGGAGCCTGAGCCTGGGGGTGGGGGGAGGAGGCAGGGGTTAAGTGACATGATGGGTAAGCTTCCCAGCCATACCTGCGGCCTGAACGTTCTGGGTTCTGTGCCATTGTTCACCCATGTCCCCCTCCTCCTAAGTGTCATTCCTCTCAGTCCAGGTTCACCTGTCCTTCTCAGCTCTGTGGGCCTGCCTCCTCCAGGAAGCCTTCCTGGCCCCACCACAGGGCTCTCACAGCTCCCTGTGCAGCTCTTACAGTCAGGTATCTTGTGTGTCCTTCCCACTCACACCCCAAGAACATGAGTCCCCCGGCATAGAGTAGATACCAGAAAAAATCTTGTCATTGTTGGTGATGATGGTGATGGATGTTCCTGCAGACCGTGGCCAGTTAGAAGGAACAACTTAGAGACATCAGAGGCATGCAGATGAGCTGGAAGCAAGTTCCCGGGACTGAAAGTATACAAACGGGAGTCAGGGTCCGGCAGCAGTCAAAATGCCAAGCAGAAACCAAGTACTGCTGGAGCTCAGGAGGGAGGGGAAGGGGGACCTTAGGGAAAGCTTCTGAGGTGAGGGAGGGATGGGGTCTATTAGAGTAGGAAGGAGTTGAGCGGCAGGGATGGCGGAAGGCAAGACCCCAGAGGAACGGCCTGAGCAAAGGCAGAGGCCTGCCAGGGCCTGCCATGTTCATGGAGCTGGGGCAGCAGTGAGAGAGGAGAGAAGCCTAGACAGGGCGGCAGGCACAGTGAAAGGAGCAGCCCACTCCTGAGTGGCTCCGTCGTGTCAGCGCACTGTCCCAATCCTGCGAGGCCTGGGCTTTTCTGGGAGAACAGGCTGCCCAGGGCCTAGCCGTGGATGCGGGTCCAAGGATGGAAAGAGGGACTCTTTGTAGTGTTTATTCAATCGAGGGCCAGTTAGGTGTAGGGTGGGGCTGGTGGGGGAGGACAGAGCTCTCATTGTCCTGTGGGCATCTCTGTGGGACCAGCCCCCCGAGGCCCAATGGGCCACATACTCCTGGCTTCCACCCAACACCTCCTCCCTCAACGCATCCCCAGGACACAGTATTACAGAAGTGAACAAATGCAATGCTTTTCTTCTTTTTACAAATGACACGTTTCCATCCCCTGCCGGCAGGAGTGGGGGGTGGGGTGGTCGAAATGACAGTCCATTACAAAGGCAACAACTTTTATAAAACGAAGACTAAGGACAGAGCCTAGGGCTGGGGAGCTGAGAGCCACCTGGGGTGGAACATAAACTCTGATGGGGGTACCTGCCTCCTGATGGATGGGGGAGACAGGCCGTGGGGCTCAGGGCGGGTGGGGGCTGAATCCAGGAGTCCCCTGGGGGTTTCCGGAACCACATCCTTGCCGAGTCAGTTAGAGGTGGGACGTCACAGGGTCAATGGATGAATTTCCAGTCCCTGGGGGACCCCACACCAGAGTGGCAAACTGGTAGGGCTGGGGCTGGCACACCTGAAATTTCCCGAGGCTCTGAGGACCTGTGCCACATGGCTGGTTACGGGGCCCAGAGGCCCACCTCTGTGGCCCTTGCCTGTCCTGGGAATGACAGGGAAATGGCACACCTGGCCAGATGGGGGAGCCCAGGAAGGGGGCAGAGGGCATGATTTGGAGAGGACAGAAAAGTGCAAAGGGCCTCGCTGGGAGGCAGGGTGCCGGGGCCAGCCACGCCTCTGCTATAGTACCTCGGATTAGCCATATTCCTTCCCCAGACCTCAGTTGTCCCATCTGTCACCTGAGGAGGTGCACTTGATTTTTTCTCTAGTCCCTTCCATGACTAAGGTTCTACCCAGGGTCCCTGAGGAAAAGAAAAGGATCAGGTGGGCCTCATGTGCCCAGAGCAAAGAGAGGGGCTGTCTTGTAAAAGCGGCCCATGCCCCTGAGTGACAGAATCGTGGGCCCCAGGGGACGCTCAGCCGTGGGCCTGACCTCCACCCTGAAGCAGTAGCTCCCTTCCACCCTCCTCCTGTCATGGATCAGGCTGGCCCAGGCCTGAGGGAAGGCACTTTGGGGACAAGTGGGGAAGGACAGCAGGGGACTGCTGTCTGGTTTGGCATCGAAGACCTTCTAGTTATGGTTTGGGGGACAACGCAGACAGAGGGGCAAGACTTTGCTCCTAGGTGCTGGTCCCAGCTCCAAAGCCTCCCCTAGGCCCACAGCTCTCTTCCGATACTGCTGCCACAGAGGCCGGCAGGGTCCCCCTCTCCCCTGGCATTGGTGCACGAAAATATAAGTTACCCAGGACCGAGGGAGCCCAGGGAAGCAGTCCATCATGTGGCCCCAGGTGACGCCATTTGTCACAAAGCATTGGGGCCCTTAGCAGCTGGTTCCCGGGCGTCTACGCAGTGCAGGGCCACCTTGGGGCTGGAGCCCGGCTGCCGAGGGTAGGCGCCCTCCCGCACCAGCCTCCGGCACCGCACGGCCTGGCCCACGCTGATGCTCTGCAGGGCGGGGAGGTGGAGGAGCAGCGTCTCCGGCAGAGGCACCAGGCCCGTGCCCGACAGGTCCAGCTCCTGCAGGGAGCCCAGGCCCGAGAAGACCTCGGCTCCTGCCCACGTGAGCTTCGGGTTGCCAGACAGGTCTAAGACCTGCAAGCTCTGCAGCTCACGGAAGCCATAGGGCGCCAGCTGTGGGAGACCCTGCAGGCTGCCCAGTGACAGGTGCGTCAGGCCCGCCAGCCCCTGGAAGGCCCCCGGGCCAACGGTGGCCAGCGGATTCCCGTCCAGGCTCAGGTAGCGGAGGGGCAAGGCCCGGAGGTCGGGGACGGCGCGGAGCCGGTTCCAGGCCAGGTTCAGGCTCTGGATGGTGGGCGTGCGCAGGCCGGCACCCGCGGGGTGGGGCGCCAGGCGGTGGAGGAGGTTGTGCGAGAGGTCCACGTGCAGCGCCCGGGCCTGGCTGTGGGTGGTGAAGGCGGACACCGAGACCTCCCGGAGCCGGTTGTGGCTGAGATTCACGTCGCTCAGGGGTGAGCTGGTGAAGCTCTCCGCTGGCAGAGCCGCCAGGCCGTTGTGGCTGATGTCAAGCGACTCCAGGTAGCGAAGGCGGGAGAAGGCGGTGGGCGAGATGCTGGTGAGCAGGTTGTGGCTGAGGTCCAGACCGGCCAGTGTGGTGTAGCCCGGCCCGGCCAGCACCGACTCGTTCACCGTCTCCAGCCGGTTGGAGGACAGGTCCAGGTGGGCTGTGTCCAGGGGGATGGGCACGGGCACGATGTGGGGGCCCAGGCCACTACAATCCACGCGGGTCAGGCTGAAGCTGTCGAAGAGGCCGAAGGTCTCTATGTCGCACTGGCATCCGGGGAAGCACGGTCGGGTCGTCTGGGCCCCGCTCACAGCTAGCAACAGCAGCGGGGGAAGCAGCAGGGGCCACGGCATGGTGGGGGCTAGAAAGAGAGCCACAGGTGAGGGACGGCGGCAGGCTCCCCACACCAGACGGTTCTTGCCCGACCACAGAAGCCACGAGCCAGTGTATCTAGGCACGGCTGAAAGTTGCCCCCGCCTGTCCTGTGCTCCCAGGATGCTTCCCCGGAACGCTCTTCCTCATACAATTCCTGGTCCCCGCTCCTCTCTGGCCTTCGTCTCTCCATCTGTATGGAGAAGGGGCTAGGCCAGATCCATGGAGCAGCGGAACACTTCCTTTAAAAAAAGATTGGCAGGAAAAAAAAAAAAAAAAAAAAAAGATTGGCAGGTAAAAGCAGGCATGCTCTAGCTGACGTGAGGGTAGGGGCTTGGAACATTCCAGGCCTGCTTACCACTCCGCTGGAAAGCTCCTGGACTGGACGGGTCTTTGGCTGGCCTCTCCAGCTCTGATGGGCTCCAACCACCTCCGCTGAGCCAGTGCTGGGGGCCGTACTACCTGCCCCCTGGCACCGTCCCCCTTAACCCTCACAAGTGACACAAACGGCAAGGCAGCTATTTCTGCTGCCACTTCACCAATGGGGAACTGAAATGTAGAAGGTTCAGAAAGCCATGCATGGCCACATGTACCCAGGGCAGGGGGCGGGGGGAAGGACCTGGATGTAGTACAGAGGAAGCGTGACTCACTGTCGTGGTTTGGCCGTGGCTGAGCCACGTCTGAGATCCACACTCCGAACCTGGAGACTGAAGCCTTTCCCTGCAGGGGGGCCTGCAATGACTGTCCCCACCCTACCCCTTCTGTGGGTAACAACAGCCGAGTCCCAGTCCTGAGTCCTCTCCCTGGCCTGTCCTCCAGATACAGCATCCTTATTCCAACTGGGGACCCTGCGTCTCGACTTCCAGATGGGCTCCGGGGACACCTGTCCCCAGCCCCTTCTCCCCTGCCCTGTCCCTCCCCGCATCTGATAACAGCTGGCCCTTTCTTTAACCCAGGGCAGGCAGCTGGCTGGTTCCTTCATTATACAGATGAAGAACGAGAGGCTCAGAGAGGAGCTAGGTTTTTCCCAAACTAGTAAAAGCAGGGCAGGATTAGAACCCAGGCCTGCCCAATTCCAGTTCCCCTCTTTTCATCTGCTTCCTCCAGCAGGACTGATGAGGTGGTCAGCAGAGACAGGCCCAAGAGGGGCTATTTGCCCCTGACAGATGCTATGACACATGCCACTGCCCTCCCTGGCCTCAGCTTCCCTCCCTGTACAATTATAACAGTAGCTCCCAGCCACACCAGGCACTCTGTGTAGGCTGTCACACTCATTTCTCATACCCACACCCATCTGTGTGACGGAGGCTGAGTTCGCGCCCACTGCAGCTCTGCGGACAGAGGTGCCGAGGGAGGGGCTCACAGGGGGACGAGTGAGGGCAGAGTAGTGAAAGCCTCTCACAGCACTGTCCGAGGTTACCTCCTCCTGCCACTCAGCAGCCACTCCTCCCGAGAGGCAGAAGGCCCCCAGCCTCTCCCCAGCAGTCTCTTCATCCGGGGGTGGCCNCCCCCCCCCCCCCCCCCCCCCCCCCGCTGGCCCTCAGGGTAGAGTGGGTGGGGAGCGAGCTGCAGGATAGCATTACTAGCCCAACATGAAACTTTAAAGGGGACAGCAACCCGATCCGCACTCTGGCTTGCGCAGGGGCAGCGAGAAGTGGGGCTCTTCTCTCCGCCTCCCCCTATGTGGGCCTCTCCTCTCCCACCCCTTTCTTTTGTAGAGTCCAATTCGAGGATTAAACCCGGCCCAGGTGCATCCTGGGCTTAGTCCCAACTGAGGCAGGACAGAGTGTTCCAATGTCTGGGACCAAAAGGAAAATATTGAGTTGCTCCAGGCCCCCTTTGTTCTGCTGGGTGAGCTTCTCACCACAGGGGTTCATTACCACTCAGAGCCCCACCTTCCCTGCCAAGCCGATCTGCCCATACGCACCCTTCCTGGGGTTTAAACAAACACTACACACACAGACATACACAAAGGCCCTGCGGTTACCCTCTGGTTCCCAAAGGTGATTATACAATGTGCCTATTAAGTGCCAGATGGCCCCTCGTGAGCTCTTGCTTATGTAACCGGCAGCCCAAACCCTCTCCCCCAGTGCTGGGGCCTCTCACTGCCCTCCCCAGGCCTCCGGCTGTCCTCTGTACCGCAAGGCAGTCATTCCCACGCTGCTTTCTTCACACGAGGTGATTCAACTCCCACCAAAGTGCAATGCAAACTGTGAAGGGCTGGGCATGAACGCAAGGTGGTCATTACCAGGCCACTGGCGACAGGACAGCTGACGTAAAGGGAGCATGAGCAGACGGAGACCCACCTTCATAACTGTGCTTGTGGGTGCTCCCTGAGCACCCCAGACAAGGTCCTCCCCAGCCCTGCACAGCAGCCCCCTCTGCCAGGGACCCTGTTCTGTGCCAGGCCTGGACATTCCCAGTGGCAAGTGCTGACGGGGACAGTCTGAGCCAGTCCCCGTGATGGGCCAGTGCTGGACAGACCTTCACTCCCACATCTGCGGTCACCGTAGGAGGTCAGCCGTCTTGGGTCCATTCTAGAGGATACGGAGGATGACAACTGGACTCCGGCCTTGTAAACCTCTGAACCGGTTCGGTTCAAGTGGAACGCGCACTTCTGTGCTTTGCTGGAAGAGGAAGAGGGCAGCGGTCAGAGCGCTCGGGCCGGACACTGCTGACGGCTGTGAAGACGTGGGTGCCATGGTCTTTAATACTCAGTGGCCCTGGGGCTTCCGTGAGCTCCCGGCAGAGCCCAGAGGCCTCTCCGGGGCATCCCAGGCAGTTGAGAGAAAGGAGAAATCACCGAGATGCCTTACAACTTTGGAGGTGTGGGCCAGTGTCTGCGAGTTGGTGTCCCTGTCCTGCCCAGAGGAGATCCCCTCTGGCGTAACATGAGGAGGGGTGCCTTTGCACGCGTGTCTCAGAGATGCTAGGGACTGGCACTGTGGCTCCAAACCCTTAGCAAAAGCCTCAGGAGCAAGGGGAAGGCAGAACTTTCTCCGAGGGAGACTGAGGGAAGATAGGGAATATTCTGTCCAAGGGCGCACCTCTTTATAGTTCACAAAAGGCTTTCGGTCATTGGATGCCACGAGGGCTGCAGAGCAGGGCGTGCCACCTGGCGCTGCAGTGATGAGGAGCCTGTGACCCATCGTGCAGTGACTTGTCCATAGCCCCCCCACAAAGCGGTGGCAGCGCATGTTCGGGCTCTGTCTGGTCTCCTGATCCCAGGCTACTCAGCCCACTCAGGATGGCTGCTGAAGTCTCCTAGGGATCTTACGGAGTCCACAAAAATCATGCTCAGAAAAAGTCCGTGGCCTCATACGGGGGCCAAATGCCATAATGCTAGGTATCATAAGGATAGATTGCATGTCTAGGAAAATTATAACTATGCATTAAAAAAACACACACACAACCAACCCAAATCCTAATTTTGGAAAGTCTAGAAGAAAATATATCCATGCAGCAGTTGTTTTTCTTTAGATGGTAGAACTTTGAGTGATTTCAACATGTCTTAGTCTCCTTTTCTTCCCCTATTTCCTCTCTTACAGGAGAAATATACAGAAAACTCACTGACAAACACACTAACAGAGCCTCCTAAAAGACCATGGCCATCTCTGCTTTCTCTGATCTTGGCTAGCCACAATCTCTGAGCCTGTCTTCCCATCTGTAAAATGGAGATGTGAATAGCCAGCTCCCAGGAATGTGGAGGAGATGAACTAGAATGGTGGCAGCGAGGCCCCCGGCAGACTTCCTAGCACATGAGAAGACGAGTGTGGGCTACCCTGCCTTCCCCCCAGACAGGGAGCAGGTGGGTGGGGGCCGGTGGGCGAGCCTGACCCATCTCTCTTCCCCCTTCCTTCAGCACACATGCATGAAACATGTCCAAGCTCTGATCGGCACCCCCTGGAAGAGCAGTTCTTTCCTGGGAGGCACACTGTTCGTCCACAGGGCTGAAGGATCGGAGAAGGATTAGTAATGTTGAGCTCCCCTTGACGGAAACCACCAGCCTCTGCTGTGTGGAGAGGAAAGGACTTCACAGCGAGCCAGAAACCTTGCATGCTGACTTGCAGTGTGAAACGGGCGATTCACTTTACCTCTCGGACCGGTTCCTTAGACTACGAATCTGGAACGGTAATGATGGCCCCATTGGCCTCAGAGAGAACAGGTGTGAAGATGAGGCTGGGAAGCAGAACATTCCCATAGAGAAATGAGGCCCCGGGGGGTGGAGGCCATGCGATGGAAACATGGCACCTTCTGATCCGACCTACAGCCATATCCACTGTGGACGTCACGACTCAATCACAGCGCATGTCCTGGGGAAACTGCACAGGGCCCTGGAGCTTTTCCTCCTGTGGTGCTCTGGGAGGCCTCTACCTACCAGTCAGGGTTGGGCCTCCAGATGAGAACTGTCATTCTGGCATCTGTTCCCCGCTCTGAAGGAAGCTACGAACCTGGGAACTGGAGTCACATGCCAAATCGGGTGACTTGGGGCAGCGACTTCCTCTCTCTCAGCCCGTTTTCTCACCTAATTGGAGACAACAACCCCTTCCTCAAGGGGTCACTGTGAAGACCAGAGACCACAGTGCCAGGACACAATGGATGGGCGGTTGATGAGTGCTTGTGCCTCCCCCCGAGGGCCCTCCCCCATCCCCTTCACCCCTCTCTGGGGGCTGAAGGGGAGGCAACAGGACGACCGTGCATGGTGACAAAACAGACCCTGGAGGACAGTCAGAAGCCCCAGTCTGGTCTGCTCACACCTGTGGACGAGTCCCCTCTCTTCTTTGAGCCTCAGCTCCTATGGCTTTGCAGTGAGAGGTTTAGCCTAGCAGCTCCAGGGTCTCAGGAGGTCACCACGTACCAGAGGCATTTACTAAATGTCTACTAAATGCAGGGCACCGTGCAATGCCATGGGAGGTGCATGTTGGGTGGGCATGGGAGGACCAGGCCCCATCCTCACGAGGCTTACAGACCAGCAGTGGGGACAGGAGAGCAAGTGGGAACAAGACTGCTAACACCTGCCCTGCACCCAGAAGAACAGGATGCTAGTGCTCAGCATGCCACCAGCTGTGTGACCTTCACAGTTTTCTTCCTTTCTTTGAGCCTCGGTTTTCCCATCTGTGTAAAACAGTATGGGCTCTGCCTCCCTCTGGGACCTGTGATCTATCCTGGGGGGAAAGGGAAAGGCAGACAGGTGACCACCATCAAGGCAAGGGAGGAAAGGGATCTTTGGCCTAAGACCACTTCTTTTCCAAAGCCCGACCTGCAGACAAAAGGCACTGGTCAGCCAGCCTACAACAGAACACAAGGGCTAGAAACTACCCACCCTGGGTTGGGGGTACATAGCATAAGGTCCTCTGGGCAGGGGCCGGAAGTTATTTCTTGGTGGGACCACTACGACTCTAAGGAAAGTTGGCCGATGGCCCTGTGAGTGCAGACAACAAAGCCGTGTGACTGCTAACAGACTGCAGGAAGCTCTCCCTCCCGTGAGTGACAGCGAGGGCCTGCTCCGACAGCCGCCAGGACAGGTGTGCCCCATCACTCCCCTTCTCAAAACCCTCCCAACCTCTCCTTTTACCTACAGATATCAAGTTCACCCTGGCACAGAGGCACGCTGTCTCCACGGTCCCCCCTCCCCCAGTTGAGCCCCCATGTTGACCTGAACCTACAGTGAGGAGCTCTGAACAACTCTTGGCCCTTGCTTGCACTTCCTCAAACTTGGAGAATTCAGGGTGGGGAACTGGAAGTTCCCCCAGAGGTCCCGGGTAACTGGTAGTGCCAACAAGGCAACGGCAGAGCAGGGCCCAGGACCCGGGTCCTGGTGTCTGACTGCGGCCAGCAGCCCCCACATCCACCTGGCCTGCCTGTGGCTCTACCCTCGGAACAAAGCCTGTTCTGTCCACTCGGGCCCCAGAGCTGCGTCTCCCGGCCTGGGCCTCTCCCACCATCTGCGCACCTCCCTCAGGTGCATCCTGACTACCTTCTCTCCTGTGATTTACCTGCCCAGCTCCTGACTTCAGTGTGAGCAGCTTGGGGCAGTGACTCTGCCTTCTTCACCTGTTCATCCTTCCCCCTGCTGGGGACAGAGCCAGGCCTGGAGGCCATGGCAGACACTGTCGGGGGAGGGAACAGGCCAGTAATTCAGGATCAAATGCTGGACTCAGACCCCGGTTTGAGGCCAGCCCATGACTGCGTGCCTTAAAGTGTCAAACTTGTTGGGTCTCGGTGTCTTCAATAGGGGCGATGACATAGGGCTGGTCAAAGCATTACGGGAGAGTGTGGGAAACACTCAGCTCCACATCTGCCACATGCGAAGTGCTCCATGCATGGTAGTTGATGACGGCAATGATTTGTGAAGCTTCCAGAAGGCAATGACCGTGTTCTTCTTTCTGTTCCTTCCCTCTCAAGGACCCAGCGCAGCCCCAGGCACCCGGCAGGTCTGTGACTGCTTGCACTAACATTCTCTGCACAGTGTGCTGGTGTCGGCTGGCCAGGCCCCAAACTCCCTCCTCCTTCTCTGAGACCGATCTAGAGCTTGGGGTTCCGGCTCAGGCCTTCCTGGCCCCAGGTGCCTGCCCCTGGTGCCGCACCGCAGCATTTCTGGGCCAAAGATTTGTCTGTTCCTCACCACAACTCCAGGAGGGAGCCCCTGGCACAGGAATGGGGTGGGCGGGAGGCTGAGCCTTGGGCTGGACCAGGGCCCCAGCACCCACCTGAGATAGGCCGCTTGGTCTGCCCCCTGAGCTGCCCCCCACCCTGCTCCCCCTGCCATGAGCTCACTTGAGCTGAGAAATCCCCAGGTGGACATTCCACCAACATCCTGACCCCCACCCCCACTTAGTCAGCTCTGGAAACGCAAGGCAAAAAGAATTTCAGGGCCTTGAGGACTGACTCTCCCAACAGAAACGCTAATGCCACACATTTGTACAAACACGCCAGCTCACCGCATACCTTCTACATCACCATCTCGTTTCTGCCTCATTACAGCCCTCGACCACGGGGATCACTGTCTCTGTTTTACGGAAACGAGACTGACATTATTCAGCTGGGTAGCAGAGGAACCAGGTCTCAAACCCAAGTGTCTGAGCTCCATATCCCTCCACTGGGACTCAACTTACAAATGGGCCTGTATGGGTGACGGCTAGAGCTGATCGGGCTGGGCTGTAATTACATTTACCTGTCTGTCCTGTGAGCAGGGATGGGGTCAGATGGATTTTTATGTCCTTGGAGCTGAGCACTGGGGCTGGCACAGAGCAGGCACTGTACCAGGAATTCAGAATACTACTATTGCACCAGAGGACACCTCTCAACCTTTCTGATTTCTCAACTATGATCCGTTTGGTCACCCTGCAAGCTCGGCAGGTTAGATGGCACTTTATCTCTCTTACAGCTTCATGAAGAGACCCAGAGATGTTTGGTGATCTGTCTGGAGTCACACAGCCAGTGAGGACAGAGGCTGGACTCAGGATCCAGGACTCTGACACCCCGTGCCGGGCCTCCTCTATGACATTATCCCTGGTATAGCTGGGCCCAGCAACCTTGCCCAAGAAGGATGATCTACAGAGAAATGGCCAAGGCTCCCAGGACTATTTTCTCCATCCAGCGTGTCCTCCTACTAAAGCTTGCCAAGTCCCTTTCTGTGGCAGGTAGTACATGTGGACTCAAGGGAAGGCAGCCTGGGGCAGAGGGATGGGTTTTGCAGCCAGGCAGACTGGGCTCCAACCCCAGAGGGCCTCTCCTTGCGAGGTGGCTTGTGTGTGCCCTCACCCCTGAGTCGGAGCCTTTCTCTGTAACATGGTGAGAATTCTGGTATTGCTCCCAGCAGGTCACTGGGATGATTACACAAGGTAAAATGAAGAAGACTCAGTCCCAGGCCTGGCACGCACTGGTGCTCACTGCAGGTGGGTTCCTGCCCCCTCATGGCTGCTTTCAGGGGCCAGGAAAGAAAAAGAAGCTGCGACACCAGCAGATCTGAAGGTGATCTGCGGGGGCAGAATTTAAAGAATCCAAAATGTACCCAGGAGCCTTGGATGCTCTAAGACACCATCCAGGGCCCTGCCTGGGCTGCAAATGCTGACCAGGATCTATCAGGGAATTGAGAAGCAGGTTTGGAAAGGTTGCAGAAGCCAAAGCAGGCTGAAGTAGGTGTGTCACCTATGACAGAATGAGGACAGAATGAGAATCGGCGGCTATCCCTGGGTAGGTGGGTCACCATCTTCCCCTTCCTCACCCCTCAAGCCAGGCAGTGACCTTGACCTGCTCATGTTCGGCTCAAGAGGGCTCCTGGCCTGGACTGCTATGACAGCCTTGTTCCTGGCCCCCTTCCTCCACCTGTCAGCCATACTGGGCGCCAGAGTACAATCCCAACAGAAGACTAGGACGTCACCATTGCTCCCACTTAAAACCCAGCCCACAAAGACGGCTTCTCAGACTAGAAGCCTACCTTGCTTCTAGGCCCCACACCTTTGTATAGTTTGTTTCCCCTGATGAAGATGACGAGATGACAGAGATGCCCTTCTTTTCTTTGTCTACCATGCACCATCCCCCTAGGCTCCCGTGGCCTCTGGGCTGCTCACAGCAAAGTATGATACACTTTGTGGTCTGTGACCATCTTCGGATCTGTGTCTTGCTCATCTCCTGTGTGAGGCCTGGCCACGTGAAAGGGGATAAACCAGATGAATGAAATGTCCTGGATGAAAAGCTTCTTCCTGATGGTGAGGACAAATCTGGCCCAAGCTTGCAGGAGAGTTCAGGCTTTGCCGGGTGGTGAAATCAGGTTTAGGACCACAGTTGAAGCTGTCTCTGCCTTCCGTGGTCAGTGCAATCCCACAGTGGAAGGCACACCACAAACCTCGTCTCATTTTGCTAGCACATGTCATTCATCATCCTATTTGGCATTCACAACAGATCAGTGAGACAGGAATTACTACTGTTCACATCTGAAGGATGAGGAGACTGAGAGTCAGAGGTGAAGTTACTTGGCCAAGGTCACAGAGCTAGGAAGCAGTGGGAGTAAAATCTAGGTTCTTGATTCTAACTCTGCCTGCAGACTGGTCTGCAAGTCTCCAGCACCACCCAGAAGCTGGAGGAAGTTTTTCTGGAATTACCAAGCCCACCCTAATATGCCTGCTTAACCCCTCCAGCAGCTCTCCACCACCTGCAGGTTCAAATCCCAGCTCCTAGGCCTGGCATTCAAGGCCCTCATATTTGGCCCTTCCCTTTCCTCCCAGAATTTCAGCCCCCACCCCACCCCAAAACACACCTCAAATCTGACAGTCCGCAATGCTGACCACCTCTGTGCTGTTTTCAGAATACACAGCCGCTGTGCAGTGCTGTCCCCTCAGTGGAAGACACCTCCTGCCTGCCCGGCATAGTCCCCAGGCTTCCCTCGGACTCTACATTCCAGCCTTCCCTTCCCAGGCTGCAGGGGCTCCAGGCCCACCTCGCTTCATCCCTCCCTAACTTCAAAGCCACCTCCCCTCCCCCCATCCAATACAGCAAATTACTGCCTGGGAACTGCTCGAGACCGAATGGAGGTGTGCGTTAAACATCAAAGTGTTTCCAGTTTCTGGGGTCTCAACCAGTCAGCCACAACAGAAAGGGAGGGGAGAAGGCAACACCTTCCTTTCCAGAAGGGAAACTGAGGGGCGCGGAAAGGGAAAGAAAGCGCCAGCAGTTGACTCCTTCCCAAGTGAGCGGCTTGGGGCCCTCCTTCACATCTGCAGGATCCCCAAAACTCTAGGTTAAAGACTGGTGGGGGGGACGCTGAGGGGACTGGGGAGGGAAGGTGTTAGGGCTATCTCTGCGACTCAGGATCAAAGGCCCAGCAGGGTCCCACCCCTGGGGACTCGTCTCGGGTCAGACCTAGGCTCCGCAAGTCTGGACTGATCTGAAGGGTAGAGCAGGCAGGGAAGAAGGATCAGAGAAGTTCCTGAGTCACCTCTTCGACCCGGCCAAGGGCAGGCGGCACGGCTCTGAGGCCGAATCCCGCAGCGCGGGTTATCCCCACTGCACGCTCGGCGCCCGGAGGGAGTTCTCTCGCCCCCGTTCACAGCAGGGGGGACCGCGACTGCGAGAGGCTCAGCAGCTCGCCCAGAGCCGGACTGTGGGCCGTGGCCGTCCCACTGGGAACCAGTAGGTGCCGGGATCCCAGAAGCCGTCGCCTCCTCACCTACCGGATCGGAGGGCTGGTCCCCCCACCCCCCGGGGGCGGGACGCCAGCGGAGAGCGGATCTCAAAGCGGAGCCGGGGGCTGGGGCCGGCCTCTCGCCCAGCAGACACGTCTCTCTCGGTCACATACACTCCCTCCGCGAAGAGCGGGGAGGGCAACACCGGCTGCCGTCTCCTCTCCCGTCTCCACCCCCCCCCCCCCCCCCCCCCCGGGCCCAGGACCGGCCGCTTACCTCCCTTCTCCCAGCTGGGTCGGCTGGGGTGTCCGGCGCGCTCCGCCCAGCCCCGGCCTGGGCGAGTCCCCTAGCGCGGCTGACCCCCGCCCCCATCCCATCCCATCCCCTCGCGGCCCTAAGGACTCCAGGAGGTGAAGGAGGGGAGGGCTGCAGCGGAAGGAGGACAGGGGCTGTTGCCGGAGGAACCAGGAGAAAAGTTTGAAGTCAAGTCGGGGGCCCGGGTGGACAGCAGGGGAGCGAGGAGCTGGGCGGTGTCTGGCTCTCGGCGCGCACACACTCCACGGACATCCAACCCAGACACGTCGACAGGCACAGACCACGTACGCGGACACACGACGATGAGCCCACCCACACCCACAACCAAACGCGGGCCCACAAAACGTGGACATAGGCACTAAACAGCCACACAAAGCCACGGACACACAAAGGCGCAGGCAGATGCACGTCCCCGGACCCAAATCTACAAAGACCTACAAACGCGGGATGCACGTGTCCGCACAAAGACCCCAGAGGCGCCGGCCCCCGGCTCGCGCCCAGAGCCTTTGTCTCTGGAAGCCCTCTCCCCTTGGTATGGGTTCCCTACCCCTGGGCGCCCCGCGGCCGCTGCCGACGCCCTGGATCCAGGAAAAGTTGAGGGGCCCGGGGCCCGCCCCCAGAGTCCAGCGCCGCCCGCCCGCCGGATGGGGCGGCGAGGTTGGGGTCGGGGGCCCCGGACCTTCGCCCGCAGCGCGCACTCCCACTACGCCGGGACCCACACCCACCTGGAAGCCTGCACCGCAGCCGCCTCGGCGCGCTCACCCAGGCGGCCCTGGCGCGGGCTCTCCGGCCGGCGCTTTTCT
>LNAC01000086.1:4567882-4679005 GCA_002007465.1 Ailurus styani | reverse complement strand
CCGACGACCTAGGGAGTGTCGCCAAAGTGCCGGCTTTCCCGGCGCGCGCCCGCCCCGCCCCCCGCCCGCCCGCGGAGCCCTAGCGGAGCCCGGGTTCCACCCTAGGGAGCGTCTCAAAAGTGCGCACGCAGCTCCCGCCCACTCCAGTCGGCCTCGCTCCCTGCTTCCTGCAGCCGGGATCCCTGCCCCCTCGCCCGGAGCGCCCGAGCAACCTCAGCAGATGGCCGCACGCTCGGGAACATCTGGAGGTCGCAAGAGAGTGTGTGTGTGTGTGTGTGTGTGTGTGTGTGTGTGCGCGCGCGCGCCCTCGCGCGCGAGTGAAAGAGAGAGGGTGGGGGGACGTTGGTAAGAGATTGGGCGGGTGAGGGTTCCCTCTTCTCGAGCTCATCCCCTCGTTTTTTTTAAAGGAGTGAAAGAGGTCCAGAGACATTAGTGAGAAGTAGACCAGGAATCCGAAACCGAGACAGACTGGCTGAAAGACGAACCCGCAGAGGGGAGAGAGACCTGCTCAGGCAGAAAAACCAGCAGGAGAGGAGAGGGAAAGCGGCAGACTTATTTTCAATGATGGGAACCGCGGACTTCTGGTTGGATTTCTAAGAAGGGAAACTGCCTGTGTGGCTAGGCACCATTTATTCCTCCCTCTGCAGCTCATCCTCTCTTCCCCTCTTTATAAGGTCAGGAAGACATCCAAAATAAATGAATAAATAAAAACTTTTAAAGGGGATTGGGAGAGAAATTGCCTGGTGGATGCATTCCCAGTGTGGGGCCGGGGAGGGGGATGAGTTTGAATCTTCCAGTCTACACACCTAGACAGGGGTGGGGGGAAGGCGTCAGGCACCTCAGAGGTATCTGGCCCAGGGGTGGAAGGAGGCTTTGGTCTTGAACCCTGGACCTCCCAGGAACCCCCTGCTGTGGAGAGAGCCCCTGAGGGGAGAGATTGAGCAATGTTCCCCCTTCAGTGGCCCAGACTTGTACTCTCAGTCTTTTTGCTTCTTATTTCTTCTTTACTTTTCTCTTTTTTAATGACCAAACGTTGCTTGGGCTTGTGTGTATGTGTCTGCCTGTCTGCCAGGGGAAGGAGAGAGGTACGGAGAGAGATGGGGAAGGAGGAGTGGAAGCCACTACCCCAGCCTCAGGGCAGCAAAATTGGATCTGCTACACGGAACACGAAGTGTTCTTGCAAGTCCTCCCCTGCGCCCAGCGACTGTGTATGTCCTGTGGACCGTGCTTACCTGGGCTGAGACCCCCAGACCCTGCCTGTTAGGGAGGTGAGGGGAGAAGTCTGGGAGGCTGCTCTTATCAGTGTGGGAACCGGAAGAGCTCTCCTCTCTCCTCTGCCTCTGCCCACTGTCCTCCCCCAATTAGAAACCCAGCTGCCAGACCAGGGAGGCCAGAGGGCCAAGCAGCCAGACTTCTCCTCAGTCTTTGAAATAGTACCACAGGCTCCTTGCATCCACTCACAGCCCAGCTCATAATAAATGGGCTGCTGAGATTCAACTGTGCACACCCTAAATATTCTCAGTGCAGCCTGGTGCCCTCAGGAGGAGGTCGGGCCCTTCCCAGGCCCTTTACCCTGCCTGGGGAAGGAGACCCCAAAAAAGCATTTGGTGAGGGCCCTGAGCTTGGCCAGGGTTTGGGTTCCAGCCCTGCTGCTTCCCAGCTTTGGGTAATCTTAGGCAAGTCACCTATCCTGTCTGAGGTTCTGCCACCACCAAAAAGGCTGTTATGAGAAGTAAACAGGGTGACTTAGTAAAGCAGTAAAACTTCTCACAGGAAGCGCCACCCTGTGGTGTTAATTGCCATTATTATTATACCTAGATGTCTCCCACCAGGGATGGTGTAGGGGCTGGAAAGCCCAGCAGGCTTGGGTGGGGAGGGGAATGGCCATCTGACTCTCTGACCCCCTTCCCTGTGGGGGAAGGGGATTTCTTTCAGTGCAATCCCCCTGGGTCCTGGCCTGGAGACTCATCTTCCCCTCCCGTGATGTGGAGTTCTGGGGGGAGGCTCCTGCTGGGCAGCGGAGAAATGGAGATAAATACTCAGTCAATTCCAGGGGAACTCAAGGGGTGGGGGGGAGGGGGTGCTAGCTCCCACTGCCCTTTGTATGCAGGGTCTAGCCGGCTGGGCTGGAGGATCCAGGCTCCCCCAGAGGGCTTCTCACCTAACATACACATGATGGCCAGCCCTTCACACCTTGGTTGGGGGCTGCATGCAGTTTCGAAGCCCTTCTGCCTTCATCATTTCCCTGATCTTCCCTAACTTGGGCTTTGGATAGCTCAGTGTCCATCAGCCCTATTCACCTCCCTTGTCTGCTATCTAGACTGCAGCAAAAATAACCTTTCTAAACTGCAAATCTGCAAAACTGATCATGACACTTGTCAACTTAAAGCTTTTCAGTGGCAAAACCCAAACTCCTTGGCTTGGCATTCAAGGCCCATGAGATATGCCCCCCCTCTTCAGCCTCATTTCTGTCCACCTCCTCTTACACATTTAAAGCTCTAGTCCTCTAGTCACCTGGAACTGGAGGAGGGAGATGAGGGAGGGGAGCACCTCTACATTCTTCAAGTCTCTCTCCAGATTCCCCTCCCGCAGGAAGCTGTCTGCCTGGGGAAGTTGGTCCTTCATTCTATTATGTTGCCACTCCCTTTGTACACAGGCACTGTCACTTTCCCATTCTCTTCACCCTCCTATGGTCATCCTGATGGTTATCACATGCCAGGGACTGTGCTGGATACTTTAAAGGTCATTACATCATTGAATCCCTGTGTGGTTGTCAATCACTTAACAACCACACAGATTGATAGTGGTGAGGCTCAGAGAAGGGAAGAGATCTGTCCAACGCCACACAGTCTGTTTTCTGCAGAGCTAGAACAACAGTTAGGGCTGCAGTGCTCCTTGTACAAGCCACCCAAAAGCAAAATGCGGTATCATAAGAGAGACCTCAGGACCAAAGTGTCCCAGATGCAAACCATTGCTCTCTTCTCGGCTGCCTGTGGACTTTGGGCTAGTCCCTTCCTTGCCTTGAGCCTCAGTTTCCTTACCTGTAAAATGAGAATAAATAAGAAGCCCAACCTCACGGGGATGTGGCAAGGATCGAATGAATTAACACAGATGCAAAAATGTACGCTGTAGGGTGCTATGTGATTTTAGTTGATTTCCTTGACCAGCCACACTACAACTGAGTTCTTTTTTCTCAGGACTCCCCAGACTGGAGGCCAAAGGCACCAGTCATCCCTCTGGTTGCCTTGTTCATTTCCCATGTTTTCAGAAAGCTAAAAGGTCTTTTTCTCTCCCTTATCATAGCTGTCAAGCCCTGACCAGAAAACCCGCCAAATCCAATGTATTTCCGTGAACCTTCCAAATCTCTAACTATTTTTCTTGCTGCATTTTCTTCTTTCCAGCCGTCAAAAGCTGACAGATCTAAAGTTAATAGAGCCTCAGGACCACGTGAGGCAATAATAGAAAAGAAGAGCTGGAAGACAAAGACTGCCTGTCCAAGCCCCTTTCTGAGTCCAGAGGGCTGAGTTGGCTTGTGCTCTGCTGTGTTTTTTTTAAAAGCTTGCGTGGTGATCCTGGTGTCAGTATGGGGACTGGCGGACATGGCCGAACTCCTCAGGTTTTGCAAAGTCCTTCCACACATGTTTTCTTTTTTGAGCCTCTGAGCACACTTCTTAGGTTGCCTCTTATCTCCATTTTACAGATGTGGAAACTGAGCCTCAGAAGCGACCCATCCAGTGGCACACAGCTAGGACCTACAACCTTCTCTGACAGAGCTCCAGCCAGCCCTCGGTGGGGCAGAATTCTGTGTCTCGCCTTTGCCAGTGTCTCAGCAGTCACAGCGCAATGAACACTCTTCTCCTGCTGCCAAATCAAATGCTTCCCTAAATATTTCTCTCCCACTCTCCCACCTCCGTGCTTTTCCCCCTGCCTGGAATGACTTTCTCAGCTCAGTCTGCCGGCTGCAGTCCTCATGGTTTTCTAAGCCCGGCTGCCTCCTCCACAAAGACATTTTCATTTCCCCCAGTTTCTCTTCCTTTAAGCCTGGAAGCTCTTGGTCACGGCTTCTGTGCTGCCCCCTCTCCAGCCCCGCCCCCTGCTGCCACTGTACACCCCAGCGTCCCCAGTGTTGGGGTTCCCGGCAGATTCTGGCCGTTCCTCACTGCCTCCCCGTCTCCGTTCCTGCTGTGCCCCCCTACAGAAGTGCCCCTTACTCCGTCCCATCCCACTGATTCAGAATCTAGCTGAGTCTCACCTTCTCCAGGAAGCCTCACCTGACTTCCCCAATCTTCGACTTGACCCTTGGAGGCCCTCCTTAGTGCGTCAGTGGCATAGCAAGGATACCTCTGTCATGAACAAGGTTGTTCTTTCATTCATTTATTCATTACGGCAAGTCGCAAACTTTTGGGCCGAACTGTGGAGGTACGAATCCCAGCTTCAAAGTAGGGAAGTTCTAAAACTTACCTCTCTTTCTTACATTTCTTCTTTTTTGCAAAGAGGATTTTATTTTTAGGTAATCTCTTTACCCAACATGGGGCTCCAGTCTACAGGCCTGAGATGGAGAGTCAAAGGCTTCACCGACTGAGCCAACCAGGAGCCCCCTCCTTAGATTTCTTAACCGTAAAGTGAGAAAAATAGTTTCCCCCTCAAAGGTTATTGTAAGAATTAAATGAATTAATCCATGTAGACTGTGGAGAACAGTGTCTGGAATGTAGTGAGCCTTTGATGAATGTTGGCGACTACTATTATGATTTATTCATTCATTTTACAGCAAACATTTGTAAAACTAGACAGGGAAACTGAAGCAGGAGGCTGATTGTATGGCCCAGGAGAACACAGTGTGGAGTGTGGGAAGTTGAGAAGGCACAAAGATTTGTTTACCCCCTGCAGAGAAAAAAAATGGAAGGTGGCTTTGGCCTTGGGAAAGGGACCCAGTAGAGAGGGAGGCTCCCTCCGCATCCCTCCGGTGGGCCCTGTCAGCAGGAGACCCTTGTTTGCACAGAGGCCCAAGACCGTTAGTCCAATCCTCCCGGGCCTCAGCCTCTAGGGTTCCCAGTTTGGTGTTAGTGGTAGAGGGGTCAGGAACAAATAGTCTCCTGAGCAGCTGTCAGACTTGGTCTTCTGCCAGGAGACCCCGTCCACATCTCAAGTGCTGCCTTTCCCTACCGTGGCCTCCAGGCTTCCTGTGACCCCAGAACCTATGTTCCCATCCCTGCCTCCAGAAGCTAAGCTGACCTGAGCGTTTAGACAGAAGGTGACACACCTGTCACCCCAGAGTCAGGATGGAAGCCGAAGAGCCCTTGGGGATCAGGTACCAGGCATTCTACCCTGTTGCCTCCCTCCTTTTACAGGTGGGAGACTGAGGTCCAAAGAAGGGGAATGACTTGTCCAAGGTCACAGAGCGAATGAACAGGAAAGCTTTTAGACTCCCAGCTGGGAGTCTTTTAATCTCTTTACATTGCCACTATAACCACATATTTTTCCATCGCCCGTGCCATCCTTCCATCCCTCTATCTTACTGTCTTTACTCTCTGTCCATCTGCCCATCCACTGTCCATCCATCCATCCATCCATCCATCCATCCATCCATCCATCCATCCAGCAAGTGTTTACCTCCTGAACCGACACATCAGGTCAGCTGGCAGCTGGGGTGGGGGACACTGACACAGACATATTGTAGGTCCCAAAGAGTTTTGGATGCTCTGACAGAAATCCACACTGAACATTTACAGCAGAAGGGGCCAGATTCTAGTTGGAGCTATGAGGAAAGCTGTCATTAGGGAGGGGATGGTTGAGAGAGCCCTGCTGGGCAGAGAGGGGTTGGGAATAGGGGGTTAGGGAAGAAGTTAAGGGCATTCCAGAAGAGCAGGGCCAGAGGGGAGAGTGTGAAGCAACAGTGCTTCAGTGTGGCTGGGGTACCAGGCATGAGGGGGCCTGGCCCGAGGTCCGAGAGAAGGTGAGTGAGTCACAGGGCACGGGACCTTATGTGCCGGCCGAGATGTCAGCCCTTGGTGCCACATGCATGGGAACCTCAGATGGTCTACTCCTTTGTCAGGTGCTCCTCTGAGAGAGCCCCAGTGAAGGGTGCTCAGGAAGGAGAGGGAAGGCTCTGGGGACTTAGTCCCCTTCCTGTCAGCCTATCCCTCTCCTCCCTGAGACCTGACAACTCTCTCTTGCTCTGCCCCGCGCCCCACACTCATTTCCTCCTCCTCCTCCTCTGCCTTCCTCAGTCCCTATTTCTCTCCTTCTAGCCTATTAGTCCTTATCAGAGACCTGGACCCTCCCCCCTTTCCTCTCTGTCTTCCTGACAAGAAACAGGTCGTATCCCACCACCACACTGCACCGACAAAAAGCCCCTGCCAGCAGGTCAGGACATGGGATTCCAGCCCCAGCTTTGTCACCAACCATCCTGGGCTAGAGCAGCTTCTTAATAACAACATATTTGCCGCCCCTTCAGCAGCGGATGTGTCCCACCAGTGTCTCCTGGGCCCCTTACTACAGCGCCCTCTACAGGGAAGATGTCTCACTTACACCATGGTGCAGAAGTCTGCACCACTAGGTCCTGTCCTGGAGGGCAAGTGAACTTGGGAGAACTTTGTTATCAGGCTTGGGTTACATGACTATGTTATTGCGTGCAAAGGGCTGTGTGCACAATTTATTACCTTCTGTCCCAGGACAAACAGAACTACAGAATGTTACACCCGCAAGTTGACTCTCAGAGAACATCAAAATCGTTCCTATCCATAAGCAAACAGGTTCTCTGTCAAAGGGGTTGTTGGACTTTTTTTTTTTTAAAAAGACAGCCTATCATAAGAAATGCATAGTCTCACACAAGTAGGGACACAGGTACGTACATGTATATACAAAGCAGAAGCAAACGTTTGACCAAACAATACTTACCCTTATATTTAACGCACTCTGATATTTTCTATGTTATTCTACTCTATTAGCTATAACAATGGTGGTCACAACCCTGTAAATTGATTTCACATCCCACTAACAAGCTAAAATGGGAAGTCTGAGAACCTCTGTTTTAGTATCTCTGCTGTTTAAACCAAACAAGCCAAGAGAACAAAAGAACATCTCCCCCAGCCAAGCTGCTCTGTACTCCCTGCTCTCTCTCCCCGACTGATGCATTCACTTAGGAATATTTGCTGAGCATTTACTGACGATCCTGCCTTGCATCCATTAAATTTCTTGAATGATGATCTAGATTCATTCTTTCCACATTCTCGTTCCCATTCATCCCCTCTAGAAAAATGTAACCCGGCCTTCGCCACTGTCATAACCTAGCCTGTGATGTCTGTCCTAGCTGACTGTCTTTCTCCTTGGCTTGCCCCTCTACGTTGTCCCATACCATGGGCTCCCCTACCTTGGTCCCCAGCCCTGTGGTTCCCCTGACTCTGTTCTGCATCCTCTCTGCCTTTCGCTCTTCGGGGTTTCTGGGGGTGGCTCACCCCTGCCCTGCCCCATGCCCCCTGCGGCTCATGCCAGCCTCCCAGCTGCCTGCCTGCTTGTTGTCTCCACGAGGGAGTCCTACAGGTCTTATACTCTGTTCCCTGGAGTCAAAGCTTCGGCTCACCCCTTCCAAGTCCCCATGTTAGGAGAAGGTGCCACCACCCACCCAGAGGTATAAACCTGGAGTCTGGGACCCGTCCCAGACTCTTTACTCTTCCTTGTCCCCACGGTTGGCACATCCCTGAGCTTCTCAAATCTGTCCCCTTCTCTCTGTTCATCTCACCCGAGCTGAGTCCAGGCGACAGCAAGTCTTGCCTAGACCGTGGAAATCACCTCCTTGAGGTCCCTTGCTGTCAGATCAAGCTCTTTGGAACTGTGAGAAGGTTTCTTTTATTTATTTATATATTTTTAAATTTAAATTCAATTAATTAACATATGGTGTATTATTAGTTTCGGAGGTGGAGGTCAGTGATTCATTGGTGTTGTGTACTACCCAGTGCTCACCACACCACGTGCCCTCCTTAATGGCCCTCACCATCCCCCCACCCCCCTCCCCTCCAGCAACCCTCAGTTTGTTTCCTCTGATTAAGAGTCTCTTATGGTTTGTCTCCCTCTCTGATTTCGCCTTTATTTTTTCTCTCTTCTCCTATGATCCTCTGTTTTGTTTCTTAAATTGCACACATGAGTGATATCCTGTAATAATTGCCTTTCTCTGATTGACTTACTTCGCTTAGCATAATACAAGAGGTTTTCTTTTAAAATGCAAGAATGACCTTGCCTCTGCTTGGTTTTAAAATATTCCCACAACTGTTGCTTTTACGATGAAGTTGTAGTTATTTGCCCAGACATAAAAACATGGCGTGATCTTGCCCCCAGCCTACCTCTTCTGCCTCACCTTTCACCTGTATCTCTGAGTTCTGGGACAGACACAACTATCTTCAGTTCCCTGGACAAGGTGCCCTCCCTGATCCCGGCCTCTGTCCCTCCTGTTCTCTCTAACTGGAACACTCGCCAAGCCCATTGCTTCCTCCAGTCACACTTAGCTGACCGTTGTTCAGGATGTCGCCTCTGCCCCTCCACGTGTGGCTCCTTGTCCTGCCTCATGCTTCTGTAGTGCCTTCAGCTTCTTCTGTCATGGTCTTTACCACATTTTGTCATCCTTGGCTCACGCTTGTCCTCTTTGCCTCCCAACCGTAAGCTCTGAGAACCTGGGGACACTGTTGTGCTCCCTGCTGTGTCCCTAGCCCTGTGGTCAGGAGCTAGCATATAGTAGGCACTCAGTGAGTATCTGTAAAAAAGTGGGCTTTCAGGGGTGCCTGGGTGGTCAGTTAAGCGTCTGCCTTTGGCTCAGGTCACGATCCTGGGGTCCTGAGATTAAGTTCTGCATTGGGCTCCCTGCTCAGCGGGGAGCCTGCTTCTCCCTCTGCCTGATGCTCCCCCTGCTTCTGTGCTCTCTCTTTCTCTCTGCCAAATAAATAACTAAAATCTTAAAAAAAAAAAAGAATGGACTTTTAGACTTAATGTCGGAAGCAAAACAGAGCCACCACGTGTTAAGAAGGGATAGTAACCAGATGTTTGGAACATCGACTGTGACAATCAGAGTCACAGGACGTTAGAATCATGGAAATATACTGAATGGATTCGCAGAATGTAGATGCATGGGACCAGAGACTATTTCAGTCCTACCGCTTGCCAGCTGTAATCTCAAGCTCAAGCAAGCTGACGAAGCCCTTTCTCTGACTTTCCATTTGATTTTTTATAAAGTGTTGATAAGAGGCCCTGCCTGCCCCGTCTGGGTTTGTGAGCAATGAGACCATGGAGTCCGACCATGAACTCACACAACTTGCTCCCTCTGATGGGGGCGTTGGTGATGGTGTTGTCTGATCTGAGTCTCTTTGTAACCACACAACTATCCTATCTCTGACTGGGAGACCTTGGTTGGGTTATTTTACCTAACCTGACTGTGCTTTGGGGGCTTATTTTCCCCAGGGCCCAGAGGACAGAGCTCCTGTGCCCGGGACTGGCATACATCAGTGCTCAGGATTGGGCCTGGGCGAGAGGACAAGAACCCTTCAGGAAGAATTCTCTACCTTCAAGATAGACTGAGCTGTCTTAGAAACCTGGATTTTAAAGATGAGGAAGGAGAGAGAGTAGAGGGTGAAAGAGCAGGGCAGGACCCAGTGCACATTTCCGTAAGGGTGCAGGCCCAAGGTCAATGCAGGATGGAACTCAGGTGCCCAGCCAGAAGGTAAAGAAAGTTCATCAGCCACGGGCTTCGTGCTATCAGGAAAGCTATCCTGAAAATGATTACACAGAGGAGGGATGAGTCAGTGAGTCAGTGTCAGTGACCTGCCCGTGGCCGAGGCAGTGGCCTCCCTCTCACCCCAGCCAGCTCCAAGTCCTACCATTTGGAGCTGCAGGGCAGGCCCCATGCCACAAAGAGAGAGGATACTTGTGTGTCCACGTGCTCTCATTTTAATCTCCTGGTGGCGGTCGTAGGAATTAAACACGTGTAGGGTATTTTTCAGGGGTCGTGTTGCAGCTCCCTGGATGCTCCCAGCACCATGACCCTGGGAGGGGGCCTGGTGCCCCTGTTTCACAGACGGAGGCTCCGAGGCGGGAAGCGGTTATCCAAGTTTACACGGTGAGGAAGAGGCGGCACTGGTACTGGAGGTTCGTTTTCGTGCTCCTGGCCCCTGTGGGAGGGGCTCCAGTAAATAAAACTTTAAGTTAATGACCTAGCTGAAGTTTAGAATGGGCTTGGTTATGACAGCCCTTAGAAGACTAATATTCTCATTATGCATCATTGTGTGTAGCCCCTTAACCTTTCTGTGCTTCTATAGTAGATTAAATGAGGTCACGGCTGAGAAGGCTCCAGCACATAGTAGGTCCTTAGCAAATGCAGGTGTTGTGTCCCCTCTTAGACTGGGAACAGCAGCTGACTCTCCCGGGGGAGGGGAATTGGATGTTCCTGAGTCATCATGCCTCAGCATGAACCTGCAGGACCCCTGACCCTTGGCCTGGCATTTATCTCTCCCCACACCTGCAATTCTACTCTCAGGCCCGCCCTTGGCTTTGACACTAGCTTTCTGTCTGGCAGGCTGTGGGGTCATCAGGGTTCATAAAGGCTTTTGCCTTTGCCAAAGCTTGGCAGCAAACCTGCTGTGAGTTGGTGGCAAGCTTGGCTTAAGCCCCAACACCAGGGCAGGGTTGGAAGGATAGGGGGGGTGGCTCAGGGGGCCCACAGGGTGGAGGGGTTGACTGTTATGTTGTGGTGGTATTTCCTAAAATACTTGCACAATGAAGCTCATCTGATGCTCACAGCAACATTTTCAGGTGAGCTGGGCTAATGGGCTCCTGTGGCTACGAAGAGAAACTGAGGCTCAAAGGAGTTAAGAAGCACCTCCTAACTCAGCAACCCCAGGCTGAGACTAGGACCCAGGAATCCAGACTCAGGCCCTGGCTCTTTTCATTAGGGGGACCAATTGCTTGGGGGGTTATGGGGTGTGGTGGGAAGTACGTGGACCCAGGTGTCACCAGACCGAAGCCCAGATCCCAGCCGGCTCAGGGACTAGCTGTGTGACCCTGGACAAGTTCCCCACCTCACCAGGCTGTTGAGAGGCTCCAGGAGAGAGGGGGGCCATCTCTGCCCCTGGAACTCTCCAGGCCCACGATAAATGGCAGCTATTGTGACTGTTTCATAACTAACTGCTCAGTAACTGTTGCTGAATCGAATTCCTGAAGAGCCAGGAAGTGTGTCTGTGGGTGGGAGAGACGTCTGGCACTTCCAAGGGCCCCCAAGGCTTCCTTCCTACATGCCTGCTTCCCCCAGTGCCTGGCAGCCCGTGAGAGAGAATGCAACCTTGAGGGAACTACAGGTGAGCAGGTCTGGAATTTACCTCCCTCAACCCACTGTGCTGGAACCCGTTGTCCTCTCTGCAGCTCCTGGTTCAAGAAGCACTGTTTCACCTTCTTCATAGCGCCTGTCATCATCCAAATTTATTTGGACTATTACATTTTCACTACCGTTTACCTCCCATCACCACTCCCCCCAGAATGATGATCCTGCAGCAGGAATTTTGTCTGTTTTGTTCCTGCTTTGTCTCTGGCACATGGTCAGACTTTGGTCATTATTTGTGGAATGAATGAATGAATGAATGAATGAGTTGATCGTTTGTGGTCAGCTCTTTGGTACATCCGAGGATGTTGCCTAAATCAGATCCCAATCCTGTTTTCTAGAGGCTTCTGTTCCAGAACAGAAGTCCGTTGGGGGTGGCAGACACAGGCAGTGACCATGGTGTGACCAGCACTGTGACAGAGGGAAGGAGCCACTCGGGCTGGGGGGAGCTAGAGCAGGTGGCATCTGATCCATGTCAGGGAGCTGGAGGGACTGGGTGGGAGGGCCAGGGAAGCCTCTCAGGGAAGCCTCAGCTGAAGGTGTAAAAGAGTGAGACTTAGAGGGGCAAGGTAGGGAATAGTTTTCCAGGCAGGGAACAGCATGCAGAAGGCACAGAGTCATGAGAGATCATGTTGAGTTAGGGTTGTGTGATGCCTCATCAAGTGTCCTCAATATCTGTCTCATTGAATCCCCACAACAACCTTGCTGATAGGAATTCACATTCCCATTTTGTAGACAAGAAAACTGAGGCCCACAGCAATCCGATCTCCTCCCAGAGTTCACATGGTAGGGCCAATGAGTACAGCAACTGGGGAGGATGGGTGCTGGGGTCGGGAGGGGGTCCCTGAGGGGACAGTGGGGGTCTGATGGGAGCCCAGCTGAGGGACGTGCCAATCTGAGCTGTTTTCTCTCCTACCTGTTGAGAGGCAGGCCTGCCCTCTTCCTGTCTGACTTTCCCAGGTCAGCACATCTCCCCTCTGCAACATTGCCTGCCTCTGCTTTTCTCCTGAGAGAGACTGGGCTTGGGGTCAAGGCCCACCTGGCCAGGCTCCTGTGGTGGGTGGAGCAGCCAGTCCCTATTCTGAGCCCATTTCCTCCTCAGACTCTCTGTGGATGGGTAATGAGGGCTTTTCAGGCCTCTTCTCCTGGAGTTTTGGTGTTTGGATCGATGGAGCTGGGTCGAGATTACGTGGTGGCTTTTGTAGCCAAAAGACACTACCCCATGGCCCAGGAGCTATGACTTATTCCAGCCTTGCTAAGGGTGGGGATCAGGCTTCTGGCTCCTTCTCCTCTAGCCAAAACCCTTTCAACCCAAACAACCGTGGCAGAGCCCTGAAGTGGAAGAAATGGATGTGGTCTACCACACACTCTCTTGGTGACCTCAGCAAATTTCTGCCCCTTTCTGGGCCTCACTCTCCTCTTTTGTCAAACGGATGTAACCATACCCGCCCTCTCTCTGCAGAGCCAGGAGCCAGGAGACCTGCTCCTCAGCCTGGATGTAGCATTGACTCACCTTGGGGAACTTGCAGTCCCCCCCATCTGTATTTTGAGGAGGTTGGGCTCGAGGGCCTCTGAGTGGCTTTCCAACTCAGACATTCTCCTCAGGCTTGTAGATTCTAAGGATCCAGTTGGTCCTTAGTGATCACCCACTGCCAAATATTCACCCAGGTTCTGCTTGAATGCCCTAGGAAACTCACCACATCTGCAACTCCCTTCTGCACATGGAAGGTTCTAGCAGAAAGGCCATCTTCACATCGTATCTGCTTTCCTCCCTCCCCCAACCACTGGGGTCAGTCTGTCTTTGGAGGCTACAAAACTCCACTTCAAATGACCCTTGGCATTGGGCACCTTGGCAAGTTCTTGTGCTAGATTCCAGGGACACAGAAGAGCCAGAAACAGTCATGGTCCTCTAGGGGATCATTGCCAAGTTGGGGAGACAGACCAGAAAGCAAACACATACTTTCAGTAAAAGCTTATGATATAGCAGAAAATGCCAGAACTGCTGGAGCAAGGCATGAGTGAGGAGAGGTGAAAAGGCAAGGTAGGTGTCTTAGGCAACAGGCCGAGAAGTTTCTGTGTTGTCTGTGTTGTCCAGCCAGGACTGGAGAAATGTGGACAAATCTACTGGCTCTGTCCAACCCCAGATTCGGTTATAATCCAATGGCCACCTGCGTCCCCTTCAGGGCACCATGCCTGTTGCCTCATCAAATGTCCTCAATATCTGTCTCATCGAATCCCCACAACGACCTTGCTGATAGGAATTCACATTCCCATTTTGTAGACAAGAAAACTGAGGCCCACAGCAATCCAATCTCCTCCCAGAGTTCACATGGTCAGTACACTTGGAGCCTGATTAAAACCAGTCTGACTAAATGCTCTCACTAGGTTGTGCTGCCTCTTGTTTGTCCATCTGTCCCTGTCCCAACCACGTTTGGGGTTTCCTCACTCCCAGAGCGCCCCTGGCTGCTTGTGTATATCGGGAGCCGAGGGAGCTGGGCGGGTGGCTTCCCACTGGGGTGGAGACTTTGGGCCTGAGTCAAGAGTCAGGAGGCTCACCACCCTGGAGGGATTCCGGGCATCCCAGCAGCCTGGGGAGGTAGACCTTTGTGTAGGTGAGGAGGGGCTCTTCCCTGTACCCTCAAATTCCTCTCCCCTGGCCTTTTTAAAGATTTTATTTATTTATTTGACAGAAAGGGAGCACAAGTAGACAGGGCTGCAGGAAGAGCAGGGGGAGAAGACTCCCCACCGAGCAGGGAGCCCGATGCGGGACTCGATCCCAGGACCCCAGGATTATGACCCAAGCCGAAGGCATCTGCTTAACCCACTGAGCCACCCAGGCGCCCTTCCTCAAATTCCCCCTTAAAGGTGGCCTTTGTTGACATAGCCTAGCAGTGGGCAGGGCCCTGCTTTGGGACCCCAGAGTCTAGGTTGGAACCCTGGCTAGCCCCTGACACACAGTGTGACCCTCAATGGGGCTCTTTCCCTTAGGGCTTCAGATTGATTCCCTTTTCGCAGACAACAAGAGGGGACCAGCTCTCCAAGCAGCACTGGAAGCCGTAGCTGAATCAAATAGCATCTTGGTCTGATCAAGAAGGGCAGATGGGATTCTGAGTGTGCTCCCCACCCTCTTCCTAGACCCCTCCCCAGTGTCTTGGGGCTGCAGCTGGGCCCACCCTACCTTTTCTCAGCGGGCTGTCCTTTCATTTAGGAAAGAAGTTCCCGCAGACAGTGACGGGGACGGGGACGGGAGGGGCAGGAAGGGATGAGATCAGTGCGGGCCAGCTGTCTGCTGGCGAGGGGAATAGTCCTGGGGCCAGAGCGACCGTTAACCAGCTGTCTGACCTTGCGCAGCGCTCTTAACCTTCCTGAACTTAATAATAGTACCTACTGTTGGGGGTTATTAATAGGGAGGATAAAATTGGGTTAAAGGGAGTGTGCCTGCAAAATACTTGGCCCAGAGCCTGGTACGTAGTAAGCACTCGACAGTGTGGCCTTGCTGACACCATGCTGATGTGGTGATGGCAGTGGGGGGAGAAGGATGACCAGGACAGTCATGTTGGACAGTATGAGACACCACGAAGCCCTCCCCCGCCCACTCCTGCATGCCCCTGGGCTCTTCACTTTCTGATTCTTCTCTCTGCCTGCCCTTCCTGAGACCCCCCCTATTCCGGCTCTGCCGTGTGTCCTGGGCCGCCGGGGGCCCTCAAGACCCCAGGGCCTGTGGATCTGAGCCCGGATGAAGATCCCAGTGCCCTTGGACGTGGTAGGAGCAGCACGTGTAGAGGAATGAGTAGAAGGTTTCCCGGGGGGAGGTAGAGCTTGGCCAGAGTCTTGCTGGAGGAGCGGGGAGGAGCTGGAGGAGAGAGGAGGATTTCTTTTTCCATTTAAAGGCATTGCAGGCAGATGAAATAACGTGTGTGAAAGCAGAGGTGTGAAATGGCATGTGGGGCTTGGGAAACTGCGAGAAGCACAATATGGGAAGCGAGTGGAGAGCAAAGCGGGGGCTGGCGGGGAGATGAGAGCGGAACGGAGAGGGTGTCTAGGGCAGATTTCAGGAGCCTCGTGTGTCGATTAAGACATTCAAAATTTAACTTGAAGGCAATGGAGGGTTATTATCTTCATCGTGCGACAAACATTCCTGAGGATGTCCTCTGCTCGGAGCACCGTTGGTGGGCACAGTGTATGCTGCTCCGATGCCCGCGGCTCCCTCCTCAGACCGCGGAGCACCCATCCCTCCGACGGCTGACAGCTCGCAGCCTGAGACTCTCCTCCCTGCTGTTGCCTTAGGCTGAAAAGACCCTCCTCTTCTTCTTCTTCTTTTTTTTTAAATTTATTCATTTGACACAGAGAGAGAGATTACAAGTAGGCAGAGAGGCAGGCAGAGAGAGAGGAGAGAGGAGGAAGCAGGCTCCCTGCCGAGCAGAGAGCCCGATGCGGGCCTCGATCCCAGGACCCTGGGATCATGACCTGAGCCAAAGGCAGCGGCTTTAACCCACTGAGCCACCCAGGCGCCCAAGACCCTCCTCTTCTAATGTCACTTCCCTTCCTGGGACCAGTCTAGCTCTACTGGGACTGGCCCATAGGGGGTCTACTGCCCAGCCCCCATGCCTCAATTTGGCCCCACTGTGAAATTTCATTCCAACTGCACAGCTCCCCGAGAGGGTGGCTGAGGCCTTGGTGGGGTCTGCCTCACAGCCCAACTTGTCCCTCTGCCCCCTCCTGCTTCCATCATTCCTCCACAGGTATCCGTCTCGAGATCGATCCCCAATAAGCCTCCTGTCAGCCGATTTTCATCCCAGAATCTCCTGCCCCAGGGGCTTGACCTGTGACAGCCATCACTGAGGGATGTCACTGCGTAAGAATGAAATGCCAGGAGGGGTCCAAGTGCAGAGGCAAATGAGGAGGCTGTTCTGATTGAGCAGAAGACTGAGGAGGGTAGGAGGTGGGTGGGGGCGGGAAGGAGGGATGGACCTGGGGGACTGAAGGGCCACAGAATCACCAGACAGGGACAGAGTGGGTGCGGAAGCGATGTGGAACAGCTGGGCCAAGGTAAAGCCAATTCCTGTGCTGAGTTTAACGGGACCCAGATCATTCTGGGAGTGGAGCGCACGCCATGCCCACGGGGTATCTGGATGGCGGTCCTTGAGGCAGGGCAGACAACCCACGATCCGGAGACGGATCTGAGACGAAGGTGTGGATCTCGGGGTTAGCCAGGGCCCGGCAGTTAATAAAGCATTTTCTCACACCTCTTAGTTTAATATGGGCACCAACCAATCCAAAGGGTCGCTGGGGTCCTGGGGATCCTCTGTGGATCTAGAAGTTAAGCCTTCAACGAGTTAGAATCTTTGCATACCCGCTGAATATCTGCCTCCTCACGTAATCCTCAGAGGAATCTGCTGAGGCAGATACTATAATCCCTTCTTAAAAAGAGGAAACCAGGGCTCAGGGAGGGGAATGGCTAGCCAGAAATCAGAGAGCACCAAAGCAGGAGAGCTGGAGTTGAACCCGGAGCCATCCACTCCTGAAGCCTACGCTGGAGTGGGCGTCAGAGCCTGAAGCTCCTGGCTCTTCAGTCAAGGATCTTTTCCCGTTGTTCAGAGGGCCACTTCCTGTAGTGAATTCCAGAACTTCTGATCCTCAGCCAGTATCTCCTTCCAAGAAATGGTGCTGAGAACGTCCAGGCCTGTGGGGGAGGAGGGCTGGAATGGGAAAGCCTAGCAGCCAGGGACGGGGGATTTTCCAGACCTGGGGATCCCCTCAGCTCCTGGTTGGAAGCCCAGGCATGTGTGGGAATGTTTGTGGCCTCTCCAGTGGATGGCGTCTCCCCAGGGGCGGAAGGAGACCTGGGTGGCCAGCTGTGTCTGTCTCATCCCGGGTCCACCCCTTCCAACTTGTTTTCTTCAAGGAAATGGGCTACCTGGGAAGCAGTGAGCCTGGTTCCCGAAAGTGTTCCTGTAGAGCCTGCCTGTTCACTCATTTGTTCATTCACTTAACACTGAACAACTGTTTACAGAGAGCTCGCCACGTGCTCTGCGTCACCTGGGTTCTGCCTCACCGGGGTCTAGCCTTGCCCTGTGTCCAGGCTGGTCGAGATGTTGTGTGCTTGACCCAGTGACGCGGACTGGGGAGTGAACAGGGGCTGTAATGTTGGTCCCTGTGTCCCCTTGGACCGGCACATGGAGATGTGATCAGGGGCTATTGATGGATGGGTAAAGGGTGGAAGGTCTTTGGCTGGACAAAAGGGAGCCTTCCTGACTGGCCTGAGGGGAAGGCCTCCAGGGGATGAAAGTTGGGGTGACATCTCCATCCTTGGGGGGGGCAGCCTCTGCCCCCAGGGTCTGATAGCCGCCCCCACCCACCATTTAGAAGCAGGAGGCTGGACTCAGAGATGAAGGGCCTTCCCAGATCTGGAATCTTCAGTTCTGCTATGGCTCCAGGTGGCCTCCAGCGGCCTAACGGACACTCTGGCGATTTGCTCAGCTATGACCCAGAACACACTGCATGGACCGTCTTGCTAAATCCTGCTCAGGGAGAAGGCGGGGAGTGAAGGAGGGAGTTTCTCTCCACAGTGCTCTGGTGTCCTGTCCCTGACACCCGAAGTCCCAGGTGTGGCTTGAGGGGGTTGCACTGGGTCAGGTTTTTGCAAACATGACCTGGTAAGTTTTCTCTTTCAACTTTTCACATTTCCCTGAGAAAACCATTTTAGAAGCCAGCTCCTTCCTCTTCCCCTGTCTCTAAGCCACGATCTCATCCTCATCCTCACGGGGCCATGGTACTCAGCAGGGAGGACAGGTCCCCCGTGACCTCCCACAGAGGAAGTGACTGCCTGAGGAGGGGAAGGTGCTGAGGACACAAAGCTCCAGGGAGCACCTACTATGTGCCAGGTCCTGTGCAGTGTGCTTTGCATGTCAGCTTCCTTTCTTTGGGTGAGGAGACCGAGAGATAAGGGAATATGTGTAAGAGCACACAGTGTATCATAATTATGCTAAGATTAATAAAAATAATAATTGTGAGGTGAGGCCATCATTTGAAAAACTGACAGTCTCTTATGTTCAACCTGACACATGTTCTTCAGGCACAAAGCAGGAAATTCTTTCTATATTCTTGTGGCAGGGAACTCTCTGCAAGGAGGAGTTATTCTTCTGATTTCAAAACTGAGGAAATTGGGGTGCCTGTGTGGCTCAGTTGGTTAAGCATCTGCCTTTGGCTCAGGTCATGATTCCAAGGTCCTGGGATCAAGCCCCATGCCAGATTCCTTGCTCAGCAGAGAGCTTGCTTCTCCCTCTCCCTCTGCGTGGCATTCTGTCTATTTGCACTCTTTCTCTAGCTCTCTGTCAAATAAATAAACAAAATCTTAAAAAAAAAAAAAGTTGAGGAAATTGAGGCCAAGAGAGATCAGCTGACTTGCTGACATCTCCCAGCGAGCCAGCCATGGGGCCAGGCCTTGAACTCAGGTCGCATTCCTCCGCACGGGAGAGGCAGGGAATTCAGGGCCTGTGGAGTGGAGGGCTGGCCCCCTGGTGACAGGGCCATTCCTCCCTGTCCATGCCTTTGAAGAAGGAGATTCTGGGGACTCCTCTCAGCCTCACTGGGGGGCTCAGAGCCAGAAAGGCCTATGGCTCTTGAATTTTGAGGGGCCTCCTAAAAGGCTGGGGGTGGGAAGCCTGCTAGGGGGCTGCAGTGTTTTGAGCTGAATTGCTACAGTCACTGATGTCACCAAGTATTCAGCCATGCCCCCCACTCCTACTCTAGAGAAAGCAGAGCAAGACCATGGGAATGCCTAGCAGGAGACAGAACTGTCTATGTGCCCACCTCAGTTAACCACCCACCCTGCTCAGGGAGAAGAGTGAGAACACCAGTGCTTTCCACAGCCAGGCTCAGGGGAGGGAGGGAAGTCTGGCGGCTCCCCCAGGAAAGAACTCACAGATGTTTTACACCGCAGCCTGGGTTGACCTCATTCAGGTGGCTCAAGTTGGGGGAGGCAATGTGAGCTTTCACCTTCCCATCTGACTGGCCAGCCATAGTTGTAGGGTTGACCATTTATTGAGCACTTACTGCGTGCCAAGCAAGATGCTTAATTCTTTGCATTTATTATCACATTTGATCTCACGACAGCTCTGTAAGTTACTATTTTTATTCTCATATTACAGCTGAGAAAACAAAATCTTAGAGATGTTATATAACTTGTTCAAGTTCACACATCTAATAAGTAGTAGAGCTAGTATACAAATCCTGGCTGTAAGACTTGGGCTCTTAACTACTCTATTATATTAGTTCTATCCACCCACCCTTCCATCCACCCATCCGTCCATCCATCCATCCATCCATCCACCCATCCACCCATCCAACCATCCACTTATCCATCCCTTCATCTGTCTGTCCATCCATCCACCCATCCATCCACCCCCCTCCCTCTGTCCCTCCTTCCCTCCCTCCCTCCCTCCACCCATCCCTCCAACCACTTATCCATCCCTCGATCCACCCATCCATCCATCCATCCATTCACCTATCCATCTATCCATCCAACCAACCAGTTACCCATTTGTATCAGAGTCCCAGGAGAAAACAGATTTACACTTAAAGTAGGAGAGTTCAAGGTGGGCTTAATAAAGGGAGTATTTATTAAGGTGAGGAGGTGTGGTGTGAGGGAAACCACACAGGATTCTTCAGTGTCCTAGGAACAGCAAGGTTGATAGTACCTAGAACCTGAAGGAATGCGGTGAGGAAGACATTAATGGAACCTGGGGAGAGAGGACCTGACAGAAGCAGTTCCCTTTGTCAAGAGATATGCCAGCCTGAGACACCACACAGAGAAGGAGGCCCAAGGAATAAGTACCTCAGCTTCTTCCCTTCGTCTCTCCTCCTTTCTGGGCTTCCCTTCAGCTGCCCTAACCAGAAACCAAAGGGCACGGAGGCCAGTTGGTGCAATCCCTTCTGGTCAGCCTCCGGGACACAGAGCGGGTGTGGAAATGTGGCGAGCAGAGCTGGAACAAAGGGAGGACATGAGGCACACCATCCATCCATCTACCCTACACGTCTCTCCTGGCACTGTGCCATGTCCCATGTTCTCTGTTATTGGTACGGGAATATTATTACAGGCAAAACAAACATGGTTCATTCATTCACTCACTCACTCATTCATTCATTCATTCATTCATTCATTCATTCATTCATCCAGCAGGTACCCTTGAGGCCTCTGTGAGAAGTTCTGTTCTGGGTGCTTTGGACCGAGGGAGAGTTGGGATCGAATCTGCCCTTGAATTGTTCACAAACCACTGATAGATCAACCTGAGATGTGTTCTGGGCTGTCTGTTTCCTTGTGTGGGTCTGGAGAGTTGGGGTGGGGGAGTCAGATGAGATGGAAGCAGACCAACCATCAGAAAATACATCTGCTGAATTTGACCAATTCTTCTTCTTTTTTTTTTTTTTTTAAAGATTTTATTTATTTNAAAGATTTTATTTATTTATTTGACACAGAGAGAGAGATTACAAGTAGGCAGAGAGGCAGGCAGAGAGACAGGGAGAGGAGGAAGCAGGCTCCCTGCTGAGCAGAGAGCCCGATGTGGGCCTCGATCCCAGGACGCTGAGATCATGACCTGAGCCGAAAGCAGAGGCTTTAACCCACTGAGCCACCCAGGTGCCCTGACCAATTATTCTTAAGATCGCGTCTGTCTTTTGGGGATAGGAGCTGCAGTCAGGGGAGGAGAGCCCAGCCTAGGGACAAGGCTCAGTACCTTAGTCTCATTAACATCATTATGTTGTGATGAAGAAACAAAGCCCCAGCCACATGGGAGCAAGTCACAAGCCTGAACCTTCCATGGCTCCTGCAGGGGAGGGAGGAAGAGTCCTCTTACCAAGAGACCTGGCTTCTACTGAGGTTAGCTCTTTGCCTTTGAAGGGATCCCTGCCTCCACCCTGCACCTACCCCCCTCCCCCGCCCTGCAGCTATCCGGAGGCCGCCAGGACCCATAGCGCCGTGGTGTGGGGAGTCTGGGAGGAGCCCCTGTGCTGTCCCCAGAGCTCTGGCCACTCCCAGGTGAGTGGCTCTGGGCTTCCGTTTTCCTTCCGGAACTTGCAGTTGCTGCTTCACTTCCCTGCACTCAATTCCCACCCCTCCTCCTGGCCCTGATTTAATTACTGTGCCAACCCCTTAGAGGGGTGCTCGGACTCGCCGTGAGGCTAATGGTGCCAGCCCTGCAGATCCAAGGCTGTCCGGGCCTGCTGGGGGCAGCCCAGCACCCACCTGGGTGTGTGAGGGGTGAAGGGTCTGCCTCCCCAACGCCCTCTTACCTCCTAAGACCTCAGTGTGTCTGATGCAGGGAGGCTTGATGCTCACACAGGGATGGATTCTCAGCCCAGGACTAGTGGGGACAAGTTATCTCTGACTTCCATCTCCGGTCTTCCTGTTTGCTCAGTTAACGGCTTCCAAAATAATTTCTTACGAGACTAAATTTACATATCTGCATCTCCAGACCTGTATTTCAGTCTTTGTGTTGTGCCCAATCCTCTAGATAGAGCATAGGGGGTCCAGGTAGGGGCCCCTTTTGCCCTGATCTAAAACGGGTCTGCTCTGACGGGAATGTGTACCCTTCAACAGATGCTGATGGGGACGGATGCTGGAGACCAAGACCACCAGTGGGAATGAGGGGTTGAAGAGGTGTCACCATCACGGAATGTAGGCGACCCAGGATGGGTGGCCTTTGCCATTGCCCTAGCACTCTGCACCCTACCTGCCTCCAGAACTCCAGCACCCCAGGGAGGGCCCTGAATCATCAGAGACAAGCTTCACCTGACCAGACTCAAGTCCAGCAGCAGGAGACATAAAGCATGAGGTCACACCCCTGCACCCAGGAGGACAGCGGAGGTGGCCCATCCCTCTCTCCAACCTGAGCCTTGTGTCACAGCTCTCCAAGGTGACTGCCTCCCAGTTACTGTATTGTAAGGAGCATCAAAGCCCCTTCCACCTGAAAGCATCACTCCCCGTTTTGGAGTGGGAGTGCTGACACAGAAGCCCCTTTGGGAAGATTCACTGAATTAAAAAAGTCAGAGAACACTGAATGAAGACCCATCAAGTGTTACTCAGCCTTTGAGTCAAGGTATGCATTTCAAATGGGGACCCCAGCTGTCAGCCTGGTGGCGAGGCTGCTCCAGTGGCTCTGAGCCAACACTCCAGCCCCCCGCCCCTTTTTTTTTGTAAGGTCTGTCAGTGTCTTGGGGCAAGGGACCCCTCAAGCAGAAAAGTTTTGGGGGGTGTTAATGTCAGGGCCCATGAAGAGATTCTGAGTCACCCAAAGCAAACATGACCCTTGTTCAGATCTCACAGCAGAGACCATCCCTGGAGCCGTCCATTCAAAGGACCAGGTCTCTGATGGGAAAGGGAGGAGGGAGGTCCAAACATGGAAACCAGAGGAAGCAGTGACCAGAACCCGATGGGCTGTTGACTCTGACACGTCTGTACTCGGTCCTTGTACAACTCAAGTTTCTCTTCACCACCACCCAGGCGGGTTAAAGGTTTATTTATTTATTTATTTATTTGACACAGAGAGAGAGAGATTACAAGTAGGCAGACAGGCAGTCAGAGAGAGAGGAGGAAGCAGGCTCCCTGCCGAGCAGAGAGCCCGATGTGGGCCTCGATCCCAGGACCCTGAGATCATGACCTGAGCCGAAAGCAGAGGCTTTAACCCACTGAGCCACCCAGGCGCCCACCCAGGCTGGTTAGATTATTATCCCCACTTTATAGAGAAAACAGATTGTCCAAGAGGCCAAATGACTTGCCCAAAGTCATGCAGCCAGTAAAAAATACCACCCCATCACAGTGGCCCTTTTGTTGCTGAACACGCAGCAGAACTCCTACTTCAGGAAGTGGAGAGGAAAGGGGTAGGTCTAGGCCTGTGCAGAGGATGGAGCGGGGTGGGGGTGGGGGTCAACATGACTCTGAGATTCAAAGAGCCTGGGTAGAGAGGCTGACTGGGTGGGGGTTGGGGCACCCAGAGGCTTTGAAATCAGTGTCTATGGCCTCCTGATGGGTATTCTTGAGCAGGTGATTTCACTTCCCCAGGTCTCAGTTTTCCTGCCTGTAAAATGGGGGTAATGATACGCTCCACTCTCTTCAGCGGATCCTCTTGAAAGTTGAAAGGGAGGCTGTGAGGGCAGCACTTAGCGTGGGGTTCCAGCTCAGGGCTCGTCTGGGGCTGTCATCATTAGCGCTGGGAGGGAGGTCCCCTGCAGTTGGCGTACTGGGGAAGGGAAAGGGCAGGGTGTCCCCAGGAAGGAGAGGATGGGACAGGGACCCAGGCTGCTTTGTGTCAGGAACAATGGATGGGGAATTCTTTGTTCTCATTCTTATCTCAAGAAGTCACTCCCATTTCTACAGCCTCTAGTAACCTTTAAGCTTCAAATAAACAACAGAGCTGCTGAGAGATTTGCCAGGCCCTTCAGGCTTAACCTCTGGGCATCATCACCTTCTCCTCCTCAGCGTGGGCCCTGAGGACGGCTCCTACTGAAGCCCGGGAGGGAGAGGGAAAAGAGAGGGAGGAACAGACTGCACCTGCTCCTTGCCGTAGGGGGCACCCAGCCTCCCGGGAGGATGATTTCAGCAGGACGGATGTCAAGCTTCCAGATGCACTGCTGAGCCCGTTAAGCCAGTCGCTTATTTCTCCTGCTTCATCGTTTGGGTGCCTAGTGTGCAGACCGGCGTGCACACCAGCCCCACTGACTGTGCCCTCCACCAGGTCCCCCGCACGCTCTCGTCAAATTCAGTGGACCCTTCTCGTTTGGTCCCGATTGCTGGCCCTCTTAGTGTCTCCAGTGCTCTAAACCTGCCCTCCTTCCTCAGACACTCTCATTAGTGCCTACGATTCGTCCCCCTCCCCTGGCTGGCTCTTCCCTCTTTCCTAGGCTGTGGCTTCTCGGCAGCCTGTGAAGGCTCCTCTGTCTCCGTGGGTCCCAAGCAGTGGCTGTGTCCAGGGCCTGTTCCTAGTCCCAGTCCTTCTCAACATCACACGTTCTCTGTCCTCCCTGCTCTGACCACTCCCTGATCCCCCTCTCCAGCTGAGGGGCAACCTCCCCCAGCTGCATACCCACCACCCACCGGCCTCGGGGCTGCTCCCCGGCGGTGTCCTTGTGCCCCTCACACTCTGCCTTTTCAGAGATGGGTTGCCTCATCCTGTCTTCTCTTTGCTTAAAACTTTTCACCCACGAACACTTTGGAAAACTATTTGGCACCCCATATTAAAGATGAGCCGGCAATTCCACTCTTTGAAATATTTTCCCAGATGTGTACCCATGAGCTCTAAAGGATACACACAGGAACGTCCACAGCACTGCGCCAAAGTGCCCGGACCTGAGGCTGCGCACGCGCCCATCAGCAGGGCCAGGAGTGCACAGAGAGGGCAGCGTTTGGTCATGCTACTGCTATAGTCCCTGTACCAATGATTGTCACAGACACCGCAGAGTTCATACTGTGCGATTCAGCTTTCTTCAAGTTCAAAATCGGTGAGATGAAACTACGGTGCTGGAAGACAGGACAAGTGGAGGGGGGCCATGCATAGTGACTGTAAGGGGCTGGGGGAGTACCTCCGGGTAGTGAAAATGTTCTATATTTGGCTTGTGATGCTGGTTACATGTGTGTACTTCCTGTAAAAATTCTTCAACATGTATACTTACGATACGTGAATTTTTCCATAAGTGTGTCAATGAAAATTCAAAAGAAAGAAACAAGAGCTCTGTGGGCTCTTGATTGCAATCAAGATAAAACCCACAAGCTCCTTTCTAGCCTGGTAAGTGCCAGGCCCTTCATGACCTGGCCCCAGTCTTGCTGCCTACCCCTGTCCCTCATGCACCCTGTTCTCTTGCCCTAATAGCACCAAGGGCTTTGCCAGTCCCCAGAAGCACAATGCTGTCTCTGGTCTCTGGGGTTTTGTATAGCTGGTGGGTCTGTGTGAATGCCCTTGACCGGTTATTCCATATGGCTACAGCCAGAGGTCCTTCGAGACCTTCCCCTCTGCCTCAGGCAGTTAGTTTCCCACTTCGCTGGCTCCAAAGTCCCTGGGCCAAACCTCTGCTCCAGCATTTTTCTTCTGTAGGATATAGCTGTTGCCCACCTCCCTCCCGTGTGGCCTGAGCTTCATTTTGAATCAACGTACAGTGTCTTTGTGCTTGTATCCCTAGCTCTAGCTCAGGGCCTGGAATAGGGTTAAGTGTGAATAACAAAAATCAAGCCGTAGGTAGTCACACACTTAATAAATAATTTCACTGAAAAAAATAGACTGACATAAGGGGAGTACAAATTTTGGTTATGCAGATATCAATTAATATAGTATTTTAATATTTAGATTAGGAAGTCCCTGGAAAATCTGGGCTGTCTGGTTGTCATAGTCTTTCTTGTCACATGGGGACCCAATGATAATCTAAATCATCCTAAAGCATAAAGAGTGGAATATGTTTGCATTTAAACAAAGCTCCCTGAAAAGGCATTTTACACAAGGGAATGACATTGTGACATACACATGGTGACATTTCAGGCACAGCGGCTGATGGGTGCTACTCTGAATGTCTATATGTACCTTAGTGGTCGCCCGAGAATTCAGATAGGCAGTGGGTTCAGGAGGACTGTCCTGTAAGGAACAAAGTTATATTGTCTTTAATGAGGGAAGCTCTAGGCAGAAAATGACCTTGAAATTTCCGAACGTGGCCTTTTTTAGAATGTTGCTGCAGGGGAGGCCCCCAGATGTGCTGTAAGCATGAGGGGTCCTCAGGGGGAAGGCGCAGTGGATCAGCATTTTTGAGAAGGCAGACACTGGAAACAGCCGGAATCCCTGGCTCTGGGGTTACCTGGGAATAAGAAGTGGGAAAGGGGACTCTGAAAAGCTGCTCAGCATGGGCTCAGGCTGTCAGGGTGTGAGGGCCTGCGAGGGAGGGAGGGGGAGAGGCAGACACCAGATCATGTATCTTCTGCCTGGCTCCAGGGAACATAGCCGCCCCTGGGTGGAGCCGACAGTGTGGTCAGGGACAGGGACTGTAACTGGAGTGTAATTAGGGTGTTTTGTGAGCTGAAAAGGAAAAGCTGCCAGATCCCAGAGGAGAGAAAGAGACCACAGTCTTATCCACAGGAAGATGGAAGCCGATCCCTGCCCCACCAGGAGTGCCCAAGGCTTTGGCCCAAGCAGGCAGACATGCCAGGCAAGGAGCCCGGGTGCTGTGCACTCTTCTCTGAGCTTGGAGTGGAGATGGTGGGATGGCCCCTCAGAGGAACATGGGGCCTGGCAGAGGGCCCTGCTTTGGCTGTTGATCATGGGGGGCCAGGTGATGATGCCGGGTGGCAGGCAGGAGCAATGGTGGCACTGGCTGCTCAGGCACAGGAGCTCTCTAGCTGGCTGGGAAAGTTAGACTAAATCCTTTGTGGGTCAGTCACTAAGTCCCTTGTGTGGGAGACCATTTGGGAGACCTGAGCAACTTTTAACTTTAACTTAGAAAACATGAAATATAAAATAAAAGACAATAGCTCTAAAGGATAAGTTTGCTACATTTGACCACCTATCAGTTAGGAACTTCTTTGTAAAAGGCGACAGCATAACATCAAAACTTGAATGACAAATCAAGAGAAATATTTGCCACATACATTAAGAAGAGATCAATGTCTGGAAAATAGGACTTATAAATCAACAAGAAAAGATAGGCAACCTGATAGAAAACTGGGCAAAATGTTGGAACAGGAAAGTCATAAGAGAAATAAAACGGATTTATGCCTTCAAAGATGCCTTCCTTGCTGCTCCTCAGGGAAATGGAAGTTAAAGGGGAATATGGCTTGGGAAATTCATTTACAAATAAGAAATTTTGAAAAATTTTTCAAAAATTTAAGAGATTTTGAAAAATTTTTCAAAAATTTAAGAGATTTTGAAAAATTTCAAAAATTTGACAAATTTTGAAAAATATTGACAATAATCAATGTTGATGAGCAGCAACATAAGTTGGTGTAGGCTTTTTAGAGGCCAACCCATAGACTCAGTTCAGAATTTAGAATACTCACACCTTGGTGTATTTGACCCAGTGATTCTCCTTGGTATCTACCTCAAAAAAACATTTGCATATGTGCATAAAGAGAAAGGTTCAAGAACGAGTATTATAGGATTGTTCATTATAGGGGATGGTGCATTCATTCTCTGCAATATCATGGAGCAACAGGAGTGTGCAGCCTCACACTGTGGTTCAAGAGAGGGAGCCCTGAGTGCTTGGTTCCAAGGTTGTCCTGCATTCCAAGTAACCTGGAGGCTGAATTGAGAATACATGAGCAAATAGTCCCAGGAGAGTAAAGGATCTGGGCAGCAGAGGTTGAGGGGAGACCACTGGGCAGGGGGTCAGATGGGGAACAAGCAAGAGACTGTGGTTTTGTAAGCCCCACCAGCCAAGGTACAGCCTGACCAGCCAGGGCCACTGCTGGGCCTGGGCCAGAGACCTGCTATGAGGTCACCTTCCCATCACCCTGGAGAGGAAGACGGTATGGATCCCATCTGCTCTTCTGAGCAACCCAGCATCTACCTAGCTGTTCACATTAGGGCCACCTCCACACACTACACACACACACACACACACACCCCAGGTAGAGGTGGAAGTGGCCTGAAGGATGGAACAATTTTATATAAGACAGACTGAACATTACCTAGAGATCATTTCCATCAGATCAGACCCAGCTTTAAACCACATTAGATGACATTATGTCATATTTTCCTGCTAACCAAGGCTGGGAGTGGTTTGGGAGGAAAGTCAGATTAGTGACAAACAAAATAACCAAGCTTCCTCATGCATTGGGATACACAGTGAGCTGAAATTTGTGACCTGGATGCAATGCACTTTGTTCTGTTGCCTCTGCCAGGCATGCCTTCACCTACCCCTCCCCCACCTTCCTGTGTGGCTTCCTCTCAATTTAGCCCTGTTATTCCTCCTTGGGGAGCTCCCCTTGAACTCCCAGACTGGTTCCATGCTGCAGAGCTCCCCTTCATCACGGCATTTAGCACATTGGATTGTCATGCTTTTCTAGAGGGGAGGCCATCTACTATTCATCAATGTCCGCCCAGTCCCTAGCACAGTACTTAGCACATGGCAGTGGCTCAACCAATGCTTGTGAAATAACTAAGTTAATCAGTGAATGAGCGACTGAGAGGGGCCACTGTTCTAGAAAACCTGGAAACCATGTGACCTTGGGCCAGACCTTTCCCCTCCTCGGGTCTCTGTTTTCCATCTGCAAAGGAGTGGTGGTGAGGGAGCCGGGCTTCTGTCTTAGACAACCTTGCCCCCCCAGTCCTTCTCCTATGGAGTCTGGGACTGCCCGGGGGCTCTATCCCTTCTGCCCACTTCGAAATATCAGACCAGAGGACCCAGTCTGCCTAACCTCCCTGCCTGCAGCCAGTTCAGGCCTTTGCAAAATCTTGCTGTTTTCAGACGTGGCTCCTCCCCACATGTCTGGCATCCTCCCCACACCCTCCTCCTTGAGGGACCCTGCTGCTTCCAGATGGGTGTGGTCCCTGCTTCTTTCCCGGAGTCCAGCAGGCTGTGGCCGAACCCCAGCTGAGGAGCTGCCTGAGGCCTCTCCCTGTCCCGGAGGTGGGGAGAGTCCCTCTGCCTTCTCTCAGACTCTTCCTCTCCTTCTCTCTGTGTGTCTGTCTCTTGGCCTCTGTGCTCTTTGTTTTTTTTCTCTCTACTTATTCTTCGCATCTGGGTTTCCTTCTCTGCCCTTCTCTCCTTGTCTTGCTTTTTCTGTATTCTTCTCTCCAGACCCCCTTCCCCACTCTAGTGGCCCCTTTAGTCTTCCCAGCCCTGTGGAGGGGTGGTTTTAGTTTCTCCATAAGCCCCTTCCTGGCTCCTGACTCAAGCCAGTCTGGGCCTGCCAAGCTTGAATTCCCACACCACCCCTCTGCCAGGCAGGTGCTCGGGGACAGTGAAGGGCACCAGCACAGCCAGGGGGAGCCTGCTGGACCCATGACATCCTGGGGGAAGGAGGGAGTGGCTGTGACCCCTGGTCTGGGTTGGCCAGGCCTTTTCAGGCCTGGAGATAACCCACCCCTGCCCTGTGCAGAGTGGAGCGGCCTGGCCCCCTTCCTGTCCCTGACTGCTCCAGGGCCCTGGAGAGAGAGAGGTGCCCCCAACAAGGGCTGTGCTCATGGGCTTCCCAAAGGGGCTGCTTCCCTCTGCCGCCTTCCTCCCACAGAGCCTGCTGGGAGCTGGGCTATTAGATATCAGGGCTGCTTCCGTTGACCCAGCCAGAGTAGCATGATGGAACTTAAGAGCAAGTGTGAGACAGGAATGTGAAATCTGAGGTGGGGACTGAGCACACGGGGTCTGTTGGGTCCCAGGCTCTGCCCCCTACCGTGGCGGGGGGGGGTGGTCTTAGGTCAGCCACTTCCTTCTGAGCCTCTGTTTTCCTGCCTGTAAAATGGGACAGCAGATTCCCTCCTGGTGCACTGTTGTAAGAATTAAGTGTTAAGATATGGGTCAAACACCTGATCCTGAAGGTTACCAATAAATGTTACCTGAGGTGGAATCTGAGTTCAGATCCCACCTGTGCCCTCTCAGGCTGGCATGGGGTTGGGCAAGAGAGGATGTTCAGAAAGGCTTCACATGAAAATGAAGGAAGGGAGGAGAGGATGAATGCCCAAATCTCAGTCACTGACCCGTGGTGGTGTTGCATAAACTGCTGGTCCTCAGTAAAATCTTTACTTTGCAAGGTTGTTGTAAGGATGAAATTAGGGGCATCTGGGTGGCTCAGTCAGTTAAGCATCTGCTTTCAGCTCAGGTCAGGATCCCGGGGTCAGGGGATAGAGCCACCGTGTCTGGCTCCCTGCTCAATGAGGAGTCTGCATCTCACCCTCCCTGCCTCTCACCCCCCACCAACTTGTGCGTTCTCTCTCGCTATCTCTCTCTCTCAAATAAATAAATAAGATCTTAAAAAAGCAGCCCTGATATCTAATAGCCCAGCTCCTTAAAAAAAGAGAATGCAATTAAGTAGGGAATGTAAAAGTACATAGTCGGTGTTCAATAAATCTCAATCCTTATAAATTATGACAGTCATAGCACAAGAATTACAAGAAAACATCCAGTATATCAATCCTTATTCTTATATACAGGGCCGGATGCCCCCATTGAAACCAAACTGCTAAGGAGTATGGAGAGGGGTCTGGTTTGCTTTTTGGCATCCTCCAGCTCACAGCAGACTGAGTGAAGGTGCCTGGGCATTGTTCTTGTAGGCTGTTGACCAGGGCAGACGCTGAGGACCCAGAGATCTAAACCCAAGGAAGCTACAGCCTGGAGCAGACCCAAGTAGGCCAAGGTCAGGGGGAGTGAAGGTGGAGGCAAGGAGTGAGGCTATTTCTGCAACTGCAAGCTTCATCCCATCTTGGTAGTGAGCCCAGTGGGCACACCCTGTCTCCAGGCTGGGCACCGACTCCTGCCCACCTGCCCACAGTGGCAAGCCAGATAGATCTGCCCTTACCTGATTCTGGCTGCCCTTGAACACGTCCCACATGCAACCACATCTGTGCCTTGGGGCCCACTGTCCTGGCCACCTGGGATGTGCCGTTCAGCCTTCTCTCTCTGTGACTTTCCAGCTAAGCCTGAAGCGGCCAGCCCTACTGCGACCATCCCAAGATCTCCCTGAGTCAGGAGGAGTCGCTCTTTAACTTGACCTTGAGTGGTTTACCTGACTCAGTGAGTTTAGTTTACTCACTTGTAAGATGGGACCGTTCATACCTACTTGTGGATGCCATGAGCATTTAGTGAGAAAACTCACGAGAAAGTGGGAGAAAATCCTTGAGGACAGGATTTTCCCATCCCCAGTGTCTAACACAGGACCCCACCCAATACAATGTGTGCAAAGGGAAGTGGCCCCTGGCCCCCAACAGCCATGTTCTCTGAGCACTTACTATGCACCAGGCCAGGAGGGGAGGCTTCTCTGAGCATCATTCAACCACCTAACAAATACCCGGTGAGCTTCTACACTGTGTCAGGTCCCGTCAGCAGCACTTTCGTAATATTGGTGAACCAAAGGCACAAATCCTGTCCTCGGAGAACTTGCCTTCTAGCAGAAGGAGCAGAATACAAAGAGCAAACATGAGTGTCAGAAGGTGACAAGTGCTGTGAATAAAAATAGAGCAGTGCCAGGGGGAGAGTGGGGGAAAGGGAGTGGGTTATGATCTAAAACAGGGTGGTTGCTGTATGACTCCTTTGAAGAGGAACTTTGAGCCAAAGCTTGAAGGAGGTGAGGGACTTGGCCAGACAGTTACACCTGTGGGGGCGAGGAGGGGGGGTGCTTGATCAGGGATCAGTCAAGGCAAAGGCTTTAAGGTGGAGCTGACCTGGTTGGTTGGGATGGGGAAGGGGAACGGGAAGACATTAGGGCATGAGGCCAGGGTGGTTACGGGGCTAGTTCACCAGCTCTTATAGACTCTCAGAAAGACTTTGATTTTTGCCTTGAATGAGTTAAGGAGCTGTGGGAGGTTTTGTGCACAGGAATGGCATGATTTGGTCTGATTTGATTTGATTTATCTAGTACTTATTTTTATAGAGATATACTTGGCCTATGATATTATAGTTTTAGGTGTATAATCTAATAAACTGATACATTTGATACATTATGCCAAATGATTATGGTAATAAATTTAATTAACATATATTGCCACACATAGTTACAAAAAATTGGTTTTTCTTGTGATGAGAACTTCTTTTTCTTTTCTTTTTAAAAAGATTTTGTTTATTTATTTGAGAGGCAGAGGTAGCAAGAGAGAGCAAGAGTGGGGAGGAGAGGGAGAAGCAGACTCCCTGCTGAGCAGGGAGCCCAAGGCAGGACTCCATCCCAGGACGCTGGGATCATGACCTGAGCCGAAGGCAGACGCTTAACCAGCTGAGCCACCCGGGTGCTCTGTGATGAGAACTTTTAAGATCTACTCCCTTAGCGACTTTCAAATATACAACACAGTATTACCAACCGTAGTCATCATACTGTACACTACATCCCCAGGACTCATTTATCTTATAACAAGAAGTTTGTGCCTTTTGACCCCCTTTGCTCATGATTTAATGATCACTCTGCATGGCTGTTCTGTGGGTTCAAAGCCCAGCTCTGCCTCCTTGTAGCTCTATCACTGGGCAAGACATTTTACCACCCAGCTTCATTTTTCTGCTCTCTGTAGGAAAGCAGATTAAGAATATGCGTCTAACAGATCCTTGGCAGAAATTCCTGTCTGCTTTCCGGCCTAAGAATAGCAGTCCTTCTGAGCAGCTGGTCCGTTTCGCTCCCGTGAACTATGGCTGCTGGGAAGCCGGTCGCAAGGCACATGTCCAGCCAGAACCAACGCACTGACCTTTAGGTTGTTGCAGCCTTATTTCTGTACTTCTTCCTTTCCTACCTGCTTGAGAATTGTTTTCGAGTGCTAAGCCTCTTCAATAATTTCTTTACAGTAACAATTTTTCCTTGATTATAAAAATAATACATGTTCAGGTTAGGAATGTGGGGAAATGGACATGTAGGATATAGCATGGGGGAAACATGTGATTCAAGGGCAACTACTGTTAGTCTTGTTTCTGGTAGGGTTTCCATTTGATTATATGTACATGTACATACATGAACACATTATATATAGATACACGTATATTACATATGTGTGGCATATATGTAATATCAGTGTAACACTGAACTACTAAACGTTTCTTTTCCTTCTCCCATAGTGCCTTTAATCCTATGCTCTTCCCCTCACCCAGGCTCCCAGGGGACTGAACCTTCATGCCACAGTGAAAAGCAAATAAAAAAGGAAGCAAATATTTGGCTTTTGAGGTCTGAGTATAAGCAACACATTTGGAAGAATCGAGGACGAGTCCAGACCAGACAGGAGTGCTCTAGCGGAGCTGAGGGACAGCGCTGGAGGGAAGGTGAGGGAGTGTGGGTCCTGTCTGTCTCCCATCTGGTCTCTTCCAGCTGTCTCCCACCCCTGCTTTGTCCCAGGAAGTGGGGGTGCAGGGACCTGTCCCAGCATGGCAGAAAGGTGCGGTAGGACCCCATGAGCAGGAAGGACCTGTGCCCTCCTGTCAGCACATCCTGAGGAGGCCAGGGCACCTGAATTCCTGGCACCCGGCTGAGGTGCTGGACAGCAGAGCACGGCAGAACAGAGATGGCTGGGCAGTCCAAGCACATGGGCCATGAGAGCCCTGCAGAAAGTCCCCTAACCCAGGAGAGGCTAGGGGAGGGAGAGGAAGTCCCGCGCCCCTGGGACATTGTGGGGCATGACGGAGAGCTCCCGGGGTTACCCTTGGCTCACACATTACCACACAATTGCTGGCTTGGAATAAGAGACATTTATTCTCTCACAGTTCTGGAAGCCGGAGGCCCAAAGTCATTTCGCTGGACCGAAATCAAAGGGCTGGCAGGGCCACATTCCCGCTGGAGGCCCGGGGAGGGGGGCGGGGGAGAATCTTCTGGTCCCCTCTAGCCCCTGGGGGCTGTTGGCATTTGTTAACTTGTGGCTACACTTCTGTCCTGTCTTCATGCCTGTCTGATCTCCCTGTGCCTCTCGCTTACAAGGATACATGTGATTGTAGTTAAAATCCATCTGGATAATCCCAGATAAGCTCCTTCCCTCAAGATCCTTATCCTAAACAGAATGAAAAATAAACAAGTGGGACTACATCAGACTAAAAGCCTTCTGCACAGCGAAGGAAACCCTCAACAATGTGAAGAGCCCACCTACTGAACGGGAGAAAACATTTGAAAGTCTTATATAGGAGAAGGGGTTAATATCCAAAATATATTACACCTACAACAACAAAATATGTAAATCCTACAACTCAGTGTCAAAAAGAAAGAAAACGAAAAACAATCTGATTAAATGATGGGCAGAAGATCTGGACAGAATATTTCCAGAGAAGACCTACAGATGGCCAACAGACACATGAGAAGATGTTCCACATCACTCATCATGAAGGACATGAAAATCCAAGCAAAGGATTAATGAACTATCACCTCACACACGTTAGAATGGCTATCATCAAAAAGACAAGAAATAACAAGCGTTGGCAAGGACGTGGAGAAAGGGGTACCCTCGTGCCCTGGTGGTGGGAATGCAAACCGGGACAGGCATTCTGGAAAACAGCACGGAGCCTCCTCCAAAAATTAAAAATAGAACTACCCTACAATCCAGCAGTTCCACTTCTGGGTATTTATCAGATGAAAAGGAAAACACTAACTTTGAAAGATACAGACATTCCCATGCTCATTGCAGCATTATTCACAATAGCAAAGATACGGAAGCAACCTGAGCGCGCTGATGGATGGATGGATAAAGAAGATGGCAGAAAGGTGCTGTAGGACCCCATGAGCAGGAAGGGCCTGTGCCATATTTGTTGGCCATAAAAAAGAAGGAAATCTTGCCATCTGCAACAACGTGGAGGGACTTGGAGGGCATTATGCTAAGTAAGTCAGACATAGAAAGACAAATAGTACATGATCTCGTTTATATGTGAAATCTAAACCCCTCCCCCTGCCCCAGTGAACTCCTAGATACAGAGAACAGATGGGTGGTTGCGAGCAGTGGGGGTAGGAGGTGGGTGAAATGGGAAGAGGCGCTCAAAAGGTACAAAATTGCATTTATAAAATCCTGCAGATAATAATGTACAGCATGGAGACTATGGTTAATAATACTGTATTGTATATTTGAAAGTCACTAAGAGTCGATCTTAAAAGTTCTCATCACAAGAAAAAAAATTTTTGTTGCTATGTATAGGGGAAGGATGTTAACGACCAATTCCAGTGATCATTGCACAGCATACACAAATACCAAATCATTATGATATACACCCAAAACTAATACAATGTTATATGCCAACTATGTCTCAAGAACAAAAAACTTACCTTATTAATAATAAGATAAAAATAATTAAAGGGCAGCTGGGTGGCTCAGTCTGTTAAGCATCTGCCTTCTGCTCAGGGTCCTGAGACTGAGAACCTTGTTGGGGGGGGGAGCTCTGCTATAGGGGATCCTATTTCTCCCTCTCCCTTTGCCCCTACCCCACTTGCTCTCCACCCTCTCTCCGTCTCTCTCTCTCAAACAAATAAATAAAATCTTAAAAAAAATAACTAAATACAATTTTCAAAATAAGTAAAATTAAAATTGTAAGCAAATACATAATAATAGACAAATCATTAAAAATCGTGAATAAGTAATAATTTAAATACACCGGTAAATTTCTGTCCTAGGTGAGAGTGAAAAGATGATATCGGTCTCGTGTGCTTCTCCGTCTCTATCCACATGCGCATGCGTGTGCATCGTCCTTGCAGGTCAGTCTTTTGTATAGGAACCAAAGAAGAGGTGAATGAGGTGGGGCTCCAGTCCCTGCTGTTCTTTTGGTTTGTCTCTGCCTGAGTTAAGGCACCCAAATGAATGCATGAAATACACATGGAATAAAGGACAGAGAACGCCTTACCGGCCTCTGATGGGTCAGAGGGGCACCTGTAGAGTTTTTGGATAGAAGAGACCGACTGAACAAAGGTGAGGAAGATTCCTTTTCTGCACGGGAACTTAAGCTCAGTGAGGGCCAGTGTCCACGAGCTCCAGCGCCTAGCAGAACTTGTGGTATATAGGTTCTTAGTAAATGCTGAAATCATCAATGAATTCAGTTTGCCCACGGATGGCACTTTGCTACATTATCATGCCCCATTATGTTTTATTCTGATGTGGACAAGAGAAGGGGAAAATCAGGAGCCTCTAGGGGTGATCTGCGGTACGGGAACCCATTTCTTTGGACCTCAGTTTCCTTTTTGAAATTATGGGATGGGATTTTTAAAAAAGGATCTTTATCTTAATCACATATTTTTCCATATAAGACAATATTCTTCTTTTGCCATATAAAGTAATATCCATATAAGGTGTATCAATATGAGGTAACAAGGTTCTGGGGATTAGGAAGTGAATTTGTCTTGGGGGAGGGGCCATTTTTCGGCAGACACAAGGACCAAGAAAGTCAGGCGGACAGGAACAGGCCTCCAGCCTGCAGAGCTGCCCGTGAAAATGCAGATGTGGTCTCAGGGGACATTCCGCCATTGTGGGCAGATGGCACTTGAAGACAGGGAAAAAGAGGTGGAGTTGGTTGTGTGCGTGGGGACCCAGAAATGACTGAGGTTAAGTTTCCATCTCACAGAACGGGGATTTGTAATACAAATGAAGTTTAGGTAGAAAAATGCAGTTACCACTTCTTTGTGTGTATCTGAATGGTCTGCACTTGGAACCTATTCCATACACCCGTGTACATGGTCCCATAGTCGGGGCTCCTCTGTTTTCTTGTAGGCTAATTTTTCTTACCTTAATAAAATGTGATAAAGAGTTTTCCATGTCATTAAATATTCTTCTACATCATCGTTTTCATAACTACCTTTAACACTCCAATGACTGATACACAATCCTATATATACCTATCCTGTATTGTCATAAAATCTTATAAGCCACTTTAAATCCCTTTTTTCTTTTTGACATTGTAAGAAATCAATATACTTATGAATGTCTCACAAAGTTGTTATGAGGATTATCTATAATATACGTAAAATTTGAAATTGTAATCCACTCAAAGCTGGTCATACTTTTTTTGCCAAATTTATTTTACTCTCTTTCTTTCTTTCTTTCTTTTTTTCTTTCTTTCTTTCTTTCTTTCTTTCTTTCTTTCTTTCTGAATTTATTTATTTATTTGACAAAGAGAGAAACAGCGAGAGAGGGAACATAAGCAGGGGGAGTGGGAGAAGGAGAGGGAGAAACAGACTCCCCATTGAGCAGGGAGCCCGATGCAGGGGCTCCATCCCAGGACCCAGGACTATGACCTGAGCCGAAGGCAGATGCTTAATGGACTGAGCCGCCCAGGTGCCCTTCTTTCTTTCTTTAAAAGATTTTACTCATCTGTTTATTTGAGAGAGCACATGCGAATATGAGATTGAGTGAGTCAGTGTGTGGGGAGGGGCAGAAGGGGAGGGAGAGAGACAAGCAGACTCCACAGGCTGAGCTCAAACCCCCATGTGGGGCTCCATCCATGGATCCCAGATCATAACCCTGAGATCACGACCTGAGCCAAAACCAAGAGTCGAACTCGCAAAGAACTGAGACACCCCGGCACCCCTACTTTACTATTTCTATGGGATTAAAGGTGTTGCTCAAATTAGAAACCTGGGTGTCACTGTCCACCCCCCGCCCCCGTCCCCACATCTAGCCAGATCATGCCCTGTTCTGCCTTTGAAACTTCTGTGGGGTCAGCAGGCTCTGGGCGTCCTCATAGCCCTCCCCTGCGTCAAGCCCGATCACCCCTCCTGACACTGTTGTATGACCCTCCTCCTTGGCTGTCTCAGCTCAGTTTCCCCCAAAAGCAGTCTCTGAGACAAGGACTTGGGTGCAAATAAGTTATTGGGGGGAGGGAACGTCTCCACTCTGTGGACAGAGGGGTCTTCCAGAGAAACGATGTCCCGGGCTGAACTCTATGACAACAGGGAAGCAGGGGGAGGGGTGGGGAGAGAGATTGGCTCCCCCAGTGGGGCTCACTGAGGGGCTGCCCTTGGAGTTTAGTCCCGGCTGAGCTAGGCTGGGCTATTCTGGACGGGAAGAGGCCACGGGTGTGTGAGCAAGCCTCAGGACTAAAAATTTATTTGGTTCAGCGGAAACTGGAAAGGTCAAGGCTTCTGTATCAGGTGAGAGGAAGAGGTGACCCAGGAGGGCCAGGAAGCCACGTGGGAGTCCACACGGGCCACGAACAATCCACATGCAGATAATGGAGGGTTTACCCCGCGCCGTTGGACCGTGGCACGAAAGGTATGAAGGTGTATTTAAGGCAGCACTAATGACAATTAATATCCTTATGTATATTTATCTGTAGATCTTACCAGGAAAAAAATATGCTACCCTTGGAGTATTGCCACCATTGGAAAATAAATGAATAAATGAGACACTCATGTGTGTCATGAGACCAGCTGAGAAAGCAGCTGTCTGGTAGCCGGTGACCTTCCCCAGCAGCCCCGTGACCGGCCTCACTGACAGGAATCTCAGACCAGCCGGCGGACTTGGTTTCCCATCTGACTGTTGTGTGGCCTTCAGCCAGAGCAGACCCTTCTGGGTCCTCTTAAATCAACAGCTTTCTTTACGTGCTAATTAAGTAATTAGTTCAGCAGCCATTTCCTGGTTTCCTGCGCCAGGTCCTGGGCCACAGAGGTGGTTCAGATGGGATTTCTGCTCTCAGAGGGCTCACTGTCAGGAGTGGCTGAGACGGGTGACAGAGTTTCGTCCTGTGATGGAGGGAAGCACGGAGACCCCCAGGTGGCTGGATGAGTCAAGGGAGACTTACCGCAGGGGTGATGCGTGAGACGGTTCTTGACAAATGAGCAGAAGATTCCTGAGTAGGAACAATGCGGGGACAGGACGACAGAGCATTCCTTCAACTCCACGTATGGAACCTGTTCCATGTGACCAGACCCCCTGCTAGGTATTAAATGTAGGAAAATGATGAATACAGGAACCTTGGTGTTAAGGGAGCTGAGACCCAGAGAGGCAAAGTCAGCTGCCCAGAGTCACACAGCATATGACGGGCAGAGCAAGGACTGGGAACTCTCCAAGTCCCAGTCTTTTCCCACCCTTGCTGGCCATGACTCTGGTGGACAGCCCTGGACAGTGGGTGGAGACACAGCTCCTTGTTCTAAGTATACCCAGGCATTCTTTCTCCCCGCCAGTCTTCTCTTCCCTTGTCCTCGGCACTGATGGATGTTGGATATGCCTTTGATTTCTGTGCCTCTCTCCACCACTCAGGTTGGAGACTGTGAAAATATATGTCCCAGGTAAGGCCAAGGCAGGTTTCCAGGCCAGGTAGTCCTGGGGAGGATCTCATGGAGACCACTGGAGAAGCCAAGCCTGAGCAAATATTAGCCTATCAGATGCGGTGCAGACAGTGTTGGAGCCAGAAGGCAGCTCCGTGTCACCAGCAAAGTGCAGGTGGGGAGAGGGAGAAAAGGCCAGAAGTGGGCGGTGGAGGTTCACATGGATGGCAGGTTTAGGACCTAGCCCCGGGCGTCAGTGGCATCACTTTGGCTCTCCCTGATCAGGCAGTTATAGGCACCTGCCTGGTCCAAGCGGAGAGGGTGTGAACACTCCGTCTTGGGGAGTGGCAAGGTTCTGAAAGAGCACGAGGGGTGGGAGCTACTACTGCAGCCCTCTGGGGAAAATAAAATCGGCCACACCCGCTGTGAGGCTTGTGTTTCGACTTTATCTTTTTTTTTTTTTTAAAGATTTTATTTATTCATTTGACACAGAGAGAGAGATTACAAGTAGGCAGAGAGGCAGGCAGAGAGAGAGGAGAGAGGAGGAAGCAGGCTCCCTGCTGAGCAGAGAGCCCGATGTGGGCCTCGATCCCAGGACCCTGGGATCATGACCTGAGCCGAAGGCAGCGGCTTTAACCCACTGAGCCACCCAGGCGCCCTCGACTTTATCTTTTGATGAACAGAAGTTCTAGAGTCTGTAACAGTCAACCTTGCTGCACTTTTCGCTTTATGTTTGCATTTTTAAAAAATTTCTTGTTTCATAAAGGAAGTTCATAAAGGAACTTTCCTACATTTTTCTCCAAAAATCCACAACAAGAAAGTTGGTTCTTATATTTGAACTTTCTTTTTTTTTTTCTTTTTTTTTTTTTTAATTTTATTTTTATTATTTGCCCAAGGGGTACAGGTCTGTGAATTATATTTGAACTCTTAACCCATCTGGAACTGATTGTTGTGTACGGTGTTAGGGGCAGATCACATTTCATTTTTTGCAGAAGGATCACCAGAAGTGTCAGCGCTCTTCAGTGACTAATCCTTTGTTCATCTGCAACACAGCTGTCAGAGAGCAAGTTTCCCCAGGCGCGGGGACCTATTTCTGGGGTCCCTATTCTGACCCTTCCCTTTAGTTGTTTATCACCTGTACCAACACCACTTTCTTAATTTCTAAGGTTTTCTGATAAGTCTCAGTAGCTCGTAGGGCAGGCCTTTCATCTTCTTTTTCTTTTTTGGAAGTATCTTGGCCTTTTTGCTTGTCAGTTAAAAAAAAAAAGTTAAAATGCCAGGGTGACTCAGTTGTTAAGTGTCTGCCTTTGGCTCAGGTCATGACCTCAGGGTCCTGGGAGCGAGCCCCCGCTTCGGGCTCTCTGCTCAGCGGGAAGCCTGCTTCTCCCTCTCCCTGCTGCTCCCTCTCCCTGCTACTCCCTCTTCCTACTACTCCCTCTTCCTATTGCTCCCCCTGCTTGTACTCTCTCTCTCTGTCAAATAAAATCTTTTTAAAAAATGTTAAAATCAACTCACAAAATTCTCCAAGGGATTTGTTGAAATTTTTATTGAGATGCTATGGAATCTATAAATTGTTTTGGAGATAATTGACACTTATAGTTGATCATTTTTTATCCATGAATCTTAAATATGTCCCCACTTTTAAAAGGTCTTCTTTAATGTTTTCAATAGAGTTTAAAATCTTCCTCCATAAAAGGGCTTGTATGTCTTTATTAAATTGATTTCAAGGTACATTTTAATTTTGTTCCTATTATACACACATTTTTTGAAAAACTACATTTTTTGAAAAAAAAAAAGAAAAATTACATTTTTGAACTTCATGTTGCCGGTAAAAAAAAAATGCTGCTGCTTTTCATGTATTTGTCTTATCTTCACCCAGCTTGCTAAACACTGTGATTTTAATTATTTGAGGGTTGTTTGTATTATACATAGATAATAATATCTGTAAACAATGAGAGTCTTATTTTTCCCTTTTGTATCTTTGTACTCCTCATTTCTTCTCCTTATTTTATTGTGCTGACCAGGGACTCCAGAACCCAATTCCACAGAAGCTGTGACAGCAGGATCCTTTATCTTGTTCCTGATTTTAAAGAGGGTTAAAAAAAAACAAAACCCAACTCACTATTGAATATGGTTTGCCGGTGGAGGTATTGTAGGTATTCTTTGTGAGATTTAGGAAGTTTTTCCGCTCTCCGAGTCTAAGAGCTGTGTTGTTTGTTTAGTCACTAGTGAACGTTGAATAGTACTGAATCCTTTTTCTTTCATCTACAGGATGAAATTATGGCTTTTCTCCTTTAATCTTCTATTGCTGAATATTAGGTAGGATAAGATTTGTCACTGAATGACAGAAAAGCCAAAATAATAGCAGCTTAAACATAAGAGGAGTTGATGTCTCTCCACATACAAGTCTGGAGTGGGTATTTGGGGGTAGTTAGGCAACTGTACTCCAGCCCTCAATGCCCCAAGCTCTCCCATTTTGCACCCTGTCTCCTGTCAACTAGGGTGACACCCGTGACCCAAGATGGCGCCCCAGCTACATAGGCTCCTGCTCAGGAGCAAGGGACCAGCCAACTGGCTCCCAGGAAAGGCACCTGGAGTATGATGCCCTAGAGTTTGCTTGTGTTTTGTTTGGGACTTTTTAAAAAGGTTATTTACTTATGAGAGAGAGAGAGAGAGAGAGAGAGAGAGAGAGAGAGAGAGGAGAGAATGCAGGGGGAGGGGCAGAGGGAGAGGGAAGGAAGAATCTTAAGTAGGTTCCACGCCCAGTGTGGAGCCTGATGTGGGGCTTGATCTCATGACCCTGAGATCATGACCTGAGCCTAAACCAAGAGTCTGACCCTTAACTGACTCAGCTGTCCAGGCACCCCTATTTGGGATTGTTACAAACACGTTCATAGGTCTTGTAGGCCTACAATTTTCCTTTACCACACTGACTTGGATTTGGGTACAGAAATGTTGTATGAATTCAGGTTATTAATTTTTTGAAGGTTTGGCATTGCTCATATGGAAAATTCTTTATCTTGAGTCTTATTAAAAATTTTAATTAAAAAATTTTATTTTTATTTTTTATTAAAAAATTTAAAAATATTTCTTTATTTATTTGAGAGAGAAAGAGAACAAGCAGGGGGAGGAGAGAGAGAATATCAAGCAGACTCCCTGCCAAGTGCAGAGCCTGATGCCAGGCTGGATCTCATGACCCTGAGCCAAACCCTTAACTGACTGGCCACCAGGCGCCCCTTTATTAAAAATTTTTAAAACAAGTTTCATGTTTACAGAAGAGTTGTGAGTCCGCATAATGTATTTTTTTTTTCCTGAGTGAATATTTTAGTGTTTCCTACAAACAAGGGCATCTTCCTACATAACCACAACAGGGGCATCAAAGTCAGGAAATGAACACATGTACATTACTATAATCTACCCCTTCGGCCTCATTCAAGTTTCTCCAACTGTCCCAGTCCTGTTCTTTATCACCAAAGGATCCAGTTCAAAGTCTCCTGTTATGTCTGTCTCTTAGTCTCCTTCAGACTGAAACAGTTTCCTAGTCCTTCCTTGACTTTCATGATCTTGATACTTTGCAAGATTATAAGCCAGTGATTTTTGCCTTGCACTGGTAGAATGCCCTTCAATTTTGGTTTGTCTGATCTTCTCTCATGATTAGATTCACGTTTTGAGTCTTTAGTAGGAATATCACAGAAGTGACGCTGTGTTCAGTACACGCTATCAGGTGGCCCATGATTTCAATTTGTCTCATTACTGGTGCTGTCTGATCACCTTGATTGTGTTTGCCAAGCTTCTGTGCAGTAACATTATTCAGGAATTTATTCCTTTTCCATCTGCAATGAAAAAGTTTTTTTGTGGGGAGGTATTTTGAAGTGATATAAATATCCCATTCCCCATCAAATTCTCCCTTCCTCCTCCTTCCTTCCTTCCTTTCCTCCCCGTTTGGACTCATCATTTCTGGTTTTCTTCGATGCACCATAATCTGTATCATGATTTATTTTGATGCTCAAAGTGTTCCAGATCAGACACAGTGACTTCTGTGTCTTTTGGGAATATCCCCATCTTTAAGAACTTCCTCAGTTTCCAGAACAATAGGCTCATCTTATTCTTTCTGGGCCTCAGGAATAAGCCATTTCTACAAGGAGTCTTGGATCCTTTTAGAAGCCATGATCTATTTGGGGTGCTCACTGTTATCGGGGTGTGACGTCTCCCAGGTCTTCTCAGTGGAGAGAGCTTAAAGCATATCTATCTGCAAAATTATTGAGATCACCCCACTCCCTCCAATTCCACTCCAACACCACACAGTTCATTCTATATTTCTCTTTCCATATTTGTGACTTTCTCATCCAACAGTGAGAAACCTGACTCCCATTATCCTGAATATATTTACTTATTTGATATTTATAACCAATCTCCCATCACGGCCACCACCCCCTCCTTTGTGCGGATGCCTTCCTCACCCTTTCTGTGCTCTGCTACCTCATGCTGGCCAGTCCCCCACATGGTCAACATTTGTTGAATTGATCCCCTCAAAGTTCAGTCTTTCTTGAGGAACCCTCATCAAGAAATTTAAGCTTCGTACTACAAAAATCTCCTTTAATTGTCAATAAAAAAGAGACCATTGGTTTTCATAACTGGGAAGATCGTTTTTGTTGCTGTTGTTTTTTCCTTTTTTTTAAATTCCAATAGAGTTAATATGCAGTTAATATGCAGTGCTATGTTAGTTTCAGGTGTACAATATAGTGATTCAACAATTCTATATATTATTCATTGCTCATCATGATAAGTTTTAATCAACTGGGAAGAGAATTTTTAAAATAATATAAAATAAGGCAAACACACAGTTAAAAATCCCCTTAGAAATCTTATACCCTCAGCGGGGGGCCTGGGTGGCACAGTTGGTTAAGCATTTGACTCCTGGTTTTGGCTCCGGTCATGATCTCAGGGTCCTGGGATTGAGCCCCACATCAGGCTCACGCTCAGCGTGGAATCTGCTTTAGATTCTCTCTCTCTCTCTCTCTCTCTCTCTCTCTCTCTCTCTGCCCCTTCTGGTTGTGCTCTCTCTCTCTAAAAATAAATAAATAAAATCTTAAAAAAATAAACCTTGTACCCTTAGAATACATTGCTGGAGTCCGAATTTGAGACCCTCTTTCTCAAATGGGTACAATCCTTCCACATCTTCGTGAGCCCTGTTCGCTAGGGTGGGTTACGCATTCTTGATTACCACGAATCATTGGAAAGCACACTCCCTGTTACAGTTCTGATACTTCTGCTCTGCGTGGTCCCACCTCGAGAAATGTGGTAACTTCTGGCATCTGTTTGCTCACAATTATACTTTCTCCTGCTTTGCCATCAGCTGACATTACTTTGCTGACCTGCCAGGGTGCCCACCTCCGGGTGCTCCCTTCTGATAAGTGTGTGAAAATGGGTATCCTCACACTGGTGTTTCTTCAACCCAAACCACACCCCCAGTTTCTCTGCCTATACCTGGGACCCGGGTCAGGCAGGAGGTCCTTGGCTCCGTGGGGCCACTGCCAGACCCCCAACTGAGGGAGAGGTGGGTGTTCGCTGCTCTGGCCCCGCCGCCACATCTTTTCTTGCTCTCCTCCCCTTCGGGGATTCTGTCAGGCTCTCATCTTTTCTTCAGGTTTCTCTTTTCCCCAGTTTTGTTTCCTGTGTGTTAAGCTAGATTCTGCCACTGGTTTGCTGGGCCTCAGTTTTCTCATCTGGAAAATGGGAGGAGGGTTGAATGTAGATGTTAAGGCCCCTCCTGGCTCTGCCCTCTCCTCTCTTCCATCTCTGCCACCTCTCTTTTTGATCCCTGTCTACTTATCATATACACTTTCTTCTCTGCCTTTGACTCTCTGGGAGTCTCTCTCTTTCCTCTTTCTGTGACTTCATTCTCTTCTGTGACTCTAAACATCGACTTCCTATCTTAATTTTTCTTTCTTGAATTTATTCTTTTTCTCTCTCCCATTCTCTGTTTCTACTGTTCTGACTCTCTAGTCTCCGTGTCTCTGCCCAGCTCGCTGGCTTTCTACCATGTCCCTCTCCACGACAACTTTGCTCTGAGTTCTATCTCTCCTTCCGGTCACTGGCCTCCTCCTGCCCCCCAGCTCCCCGTCCCACGTTGCTTTCTCAGCCTATTCCTAAACTGATGCTTCTGGGTCCCCACCCCTTCCGTGTCCCTGCCCAGAGTCCCCTGTCCCATCCATGCCCTGGCCTGCGGCTAGGAGCTGGGCGTAGCTGCCACACGGCCCCTGCCAGAGCCAGACTCCTCCCTGTAATGGAAGCAGCAGCTGCGAGGCGGTCTCCAACAGGCATGTCGGGCCCTGTTGGCTGCTTCTGTCTCAAAGAAGACTCATAAAGCCACACGCAGCACTCAGAGAGGATGTCCAATCCCATCACAGCCCAAACCCAGAGAGTGGGCCTTGGCTGCACAAGCAATCCCAAACTCACAAGTGCGCGCATGTGTGTGTGTGTGTGTGCGCGCACATGTGCGTGCACACGCGCGTGTACGCATACACAGTGCTGGGGTAGGAGCCCTGGCTATCATTTCTCATCAGGAACTGCTGCTGGCATTCAGGTTCACGGAAACAGTGTTTCCTCTCTTTGAAGTCTATTCTGGCCTTATTTGTAAGCTTCCAGCCCTTGGAATGTTCTCCATGTAGACATGGACCAAGACTCAGTTGGGAGAGAGAATTCTGACCCATCCAAGGGTTAGGATCTGGCTTCATTCTCATCAAACCCACAGGTTTTGCACCTTGCAGTCTGAACCCAGGCTTTCCAGAACCCAGGCCTCACAGACATTTACTGGGCATCTCCCGACCAGTGCCAGGCATGCCTGCCACCCCACACAAGCCTCATAGTAGCTTCGGTAGGCCGGTGCAAATGTCCTCCATTTCACAGGTGAGGAGGCTTAGGCTCCCCAGGTCACAGGCCCATTGGGCAGAGTCCTCAGCCCCACACGAGACTGATCTACCTCTGCGCTCCTCTACCCCTCTACCCACCGAGACAACCCAAGGATGCCAATGTGGCAGTGGGGTGAGAAGCCGAGGGATCCTGTTCCTGGCCCTGGGTGATCCTACAGACACTGTGCCAGGCCTGCCCTGTCTGGGTCCTGCAAACTCTCTGCCTCATGCCCTCCAGGGCACTGGCAGGGGCTCATGGGACAAGAGGGGCTCACCTGCCCATCACGTTCTTGCTTTTGGTCTTTTCTGTTCTCCCATCTACTCCTCACCATTTGCTGCTGTTGCCCTCTGTTGCCTCTGCCCTGCTCAGTCAGCGTGCTGGAGATTGGGGTGAAGAAGCCGTGGGCGGGCTCCTTGACCCGCACACACACGGTGGCGGGGGGCGGGGGCAGTGAGATTCACCAGACCGCAGGATTCCTCCAAAGCATCCTTCACCTCCTTCTGGGCTTCTGCCTTCCACTAGGTTGTGACCCTCTGCGTCCCTTGTGAGATGAGATTTTCACAGGTGTCTGGCTTCATCGCCCTGTCTCCTGGTACCGAAGATGGAGCTGGCCCAGATGGGAACATCAGAAAATGTCGACGTTCCAGACGAATGAAGAGGTGAAGTCCAACAAGCAGGATTCATGAATGGGATGTACCCAGAAGAACTTTATCAAGAATGAATGCAAAGATCCTGCTTGAGCCAGGGCCAGGGAGTCCTGGGGCCAGGGAAGGAAGAGATGCTCCAGGTGGCAGAGGTTATGCCCCCCCCCACTGCCCCAAGCAGAAGTGGGCACTGCTGAAACCTGAGCCAGTCTGGTGGGGGTGGGGAGGGGCGGGGGGGGGCAGCAGGAGCAGGTTTAGACCAGCCTGGCCCAGGTCCACCCCAGCTCTACATTGCCTGCAGCACCTGGCAGGTTCTAGAAGAAAAAGGGCAAAACAAAGCAGCACAGCTCCACTTCTGGGTCCTCTCCCAAAAAGGGAGGCCATTCCTGCACAAGCCACTTTCAGAAATAGGATCCCAGTACTGTGGACGATATTCTTGCTCAGGGTCAGGGCCAAGGTCCCTGCAGGGGTACCAGCTTAGCCCTGGGAGCCCGCTGGCTCTTGTGTTCTGATCTGGACACTTTCTCAGCCTGGCAAGGCCGCTCGCTCCTCCAGGGAAACATGGCTGTGGTTTCTGTTTATGCTTTTGAAGCCATCTAGAACGGGCCTGGCCTTCCGCAGGGGGCCGCCTGTCGTCAAGCTCATTCTGAGGCAGCTCAAGCCAGGCCTGGTCCCTGCGGTAAGTCCCTGGCAGGGCTTAGGACTGACAGCAAAATGGAAAAATAAATGCCAAGGGAAAAACTCTTGAAACACCCACTAAGATGGCAAATTCACACCCCGCTGCCAGAGGACGTGTGAGTCAAGTTCCACGTTAAAATCGTAATTTCCCACACTAGCGAGATGCACCTTGAGCATCTAGGCTGTCCGGGGGTGGAGGCAATTTGGTATCCAGCCTGGGGATCGGAATGGGGGCTCTCTTAACCCAGAGTCTTCAACAACCTTCCCCAGCCTCTGAGCAGCTTCCCTCCCCAAAACCTGCCACTCACCTAGAGCTCACTCCATGCCCCAGAACCCCTTTTACCCTAATGCAACTCTATTCTCCGGTAGGTCAGACAAACCTCTCGGAGCCGAGAATGCACACTCCCAAGAGTATATCTCATCTAATCCTCATGACAAGCCTAAAACGACACTTCTTTTCCCATTTTACAAAAGGGAATGGAGCTGGGTGTGAAGTACTCCCCAGGGTCCCCATTAGTGGCGGTGGACTCCCGGGGCTGTCTCTAGCCCTTCACCCCGCTGACTCTGGTCCCCTATGTCCCCGTTCCTTTTACCTGCCAGAGCCCAGCAAGCTACCTGTCAGGCCCCCTGCAGGCTACAGCGCCCTCCTGCAGGGCCAAGCAGAGCTCCTCTAGGCCAGTGACTGGAGCCTTGGCGCCCTCTGCTGGAAAAAGATAAAATACCAGCCCGACTCCACACTGACACATTAATCTCTTCTTCGAAAGGACACTTATTTCTTCATCCATCCATGTGTCCAGCCTTCCATTCACCCACCCACGTACTCATCCATCCATCCACCCATCCCAGCTTTGCTGACGCCCTGTAGCATCACTCTCACTCTCTGGGGTCCCCCTGTAGCCCCCAAATCCTGCTCTGCACCAGGGCCGCAGTGATGAAGAGAAGGAAACCAGGAAGCCCCACGCCATGTGCCCCTTTCTTGTTGCAGGCCACCTTCATACCCACTGCATCCTTTGTCCCCACAACAAACCCAAGGAGGCTTAGAATCCCATCCCCATTTAACCAATGAGGAAAGTCCCAGAGAGGCGGGCAACATGGTGCTGGAGGCACAGTCTTTAGGGACAGAGACAGATTTCAAAGCAGGGCTCTATCACTTACTAATTCTGCCACCTCAGGCAAGCTTCTTTTTTTTTTTAAAGGTGATTATGAGAGTGAGCGAGTGAGCAGGGCTGATGGAGAGGGAGAGAGAGAATCTCAAGCTGATTCCCTGCTGAGCGCAGAGCCTGACATGGGGCTTGATCACACAACCCTGAGATCATGACCTGAGCTGAAACCAAGAGTCGGATGCTCAACCGACTGCCCCAGAGGGAGGCAGGACAGAAGCCTCAACAGCCCAGCAGCCCACAGCAGGGCAGCCGGCCCGGGGGAGTGAGGGGCTCACCAGTGGAGGTATGCAAGCACGGGTAGAGATACTGCCCAGGAGGTGGAACGGAGGCCACATAAATCTCCTTCCTCAGCTACGGGCTTCCACTTTGCCAGAGGCCAGATGGCGTGGACTCTAAGACCCCTGTGGAGAGCTCCCCAAGATGGAGTGGAACAGCCACCTTCTGGTCTCAACCTTGATGCTGGGTAACTGCCCTCTGCTTGTGGCTCTGTCTCTGCCAGGACCTGGGAGACCAGTGGACACCTGACTGGCCCTCCCAGGAACTGCCTCCTGCTCCCAGATATGCCTCCACCCCTGGGACTTGCTGTTGCTGTGCAACACAGAGACAAACCTTCCATGTCAGCCTCTGCCAGGATTGCAGATTCATGGGTTAAAGAAATGGCTGTTTAAGTTTGAGGCTGTTTCCCAGCATCAGACCGCACTCTGCTGGTCTCCCCAAGAATTCAGAGACAATATGCTCATAGAATATATGGATGCGTCTTGCACAAGCCAGACGACTTTGTGCAAGTTACGTACCTTCCCTGAGTGTCAGTTTCCTCATCTGTAAAATGGGCACAACAATAGTAACGTCTTGAAAGTGCAATGTACTTTCCATAGGAAGGGCTTGAAAATGCACTGTTTGTGCCTCCCCCCTGTACCTGCCCTTGTCTTCAGGGTAATGTCTAAATTCCTGAGCCTGGTACTTGAGGCCCTTTTTCATTCAGTCCCTCCAGGCTTGTCCCTTGCTTTGTCCCTTGCCTTGTCCCCAGCCACAGGAAGCCTGCTGTTCTCCATGCTCCCTTACTTCAAGACATGTGTCTCTGCTGGTCCCACCACCTCACCTGCCTTCCTCTCCTATCCACATGGAGAACTGCTTGCTACAGACACCTGGGACCTATTTGAGGGACACCTCCTCCCGGGAGTCTTCCTTGCCTCTGCCCAGGCAGTTGGTCCCCTCCCCTGGGCTCTGTGTGCACCTTGCACTTTCTTCTGTCAGGGCTGTGTTCGCCACAGGACTTTTTCTCTTGGGAGGCAGATGCCAGACTATGGTCCCATTGGGCATGGAGGCCATGTCTGATTATAGCGCCAGGCGCTCTGGACAAATTGGTTAAGGACTAAGTTGATCAGATGAGGCCAGGAAGCAGGGCCAGAAGGCTGTGGATCTTGGGTGGGCAGAAGGGTAGAATGTGTGGGGTCCCACCGGAGCCATCAGTCCTCAGTGGACCACTGTGAGCAGAGTTTCTCGAGGTCTCTGGGTGCCCAATGCAGGAAGATGGACAGACTCCAGAAATAGGGGGTCTTCCATATGGATGGAGATCTGGGCCCAGGTTTGAGTCCAGGCCTGCCCATGAGTTGTGTGTCTTTCTTGTCCTCTGACCCTCATTCTAGGCACACAGCCAACATCTAGATGTACCTGGCCCTCTCTGGTTTTTGCACGTCTGTTGGTATTACCCCTTTCTTCCTAGGCGAACTTCTGTGATCTGCTCCTGGGCAAACCTCCCCTTCTGCAAGGTCTGGATGGACTAAAGCTGCCGGCCCCTGACTACCTGGATGGGGAAAGTGGCTGTACCGGGGATCTTTCATTTGCCCACCCAGATCAACGCTCTACCCTTATCCATGCCTTTCAGCTCCAGGGGCTGGTCTGTATGGACAACATCACCGGGGCCTCTCACTCCCTGGATTCCTCCCTGTAGGGAGGCTGCAGTCTGGGTGTGCCCTTCTGCCATTCCAGCAGCCCTCTGTCTTCTGGGTTCCAGAAAGTTCTCTCCTCCCATTTCTTTGATCTGGGAAATCAGCTGTTCTGCTACCATTAGCCTCAAGATTTTGCAATATTCTTTACAGTACCCCCATCTCCTCTTTGATAATAGGCCCTTGTGAAATAGCCCCCTAGAATTATCCGAATTTCAGTGTGCCTTTGGTTTCCTGCTGGGACCCTGACTGAGCACCATGAGCTGCTTTAGGAGAGAGACCCTAGCAACAGGATTCTGAAGTTGGGTTGGTCTTGTATTTGAGCAATGCGGGGTTAATCTCCTCGCTGAGGCAAAGAGGAGGCAACTCACAGCATCAGGTAGGATCGCCACGACTCTGGTGGTCATTAGTGGTCACACGGGACGCCATGTAGCTGGAAGGACAGTCAGTGTATCAAGAGGCTGTGGCATTGGGGCATCTGGGTGGCTCAGTGGGTTAAAGCCTCTGCCTTCAGCTCAGGTCATGATCTCAGGGTCCTGGGATCAAGCCCCGAGCATCCGCTCTCTGCTCAACAGGGAGCCTGCTTTCTCCTCTCTCTCTGCCTGCCTCTCTGCCTGCTTGTGATCTCTCTCTCTATCAAATAAATAAATAAATAAATAAATAAATAAATAAATAAATAAAAAAGAAGAAGAGGCTGTGGCACGTGGCCCTGTGGCAACAATACTGATTATAAACACAGTGGAGGCACCTGGCTTCTTCCTACAGCTCAAGAGAAAATAGAGGAAATATATGAAAAATTATGAGCACATCACTGAGACGTGTGAACAGTAGAAGGTTCCCCGAGAGCTTGAAGGAGTCCCTTATGTCCTGGGGCTCCGGGCAAAGGGGTAGCAGGTTCTGGTGGTGAAGTCTGCAGAGACATGTCATCCCCAGCCCAGGTGCCTTACATTAAATGAAGGGACTAACAAGGAAGGAGTGGGCGTTGGGGAGACATGGTTGCGGCTGAGAATTGCCACCTGCAAATTCCCCTGAACCTCCTGGGCCAGCAGAGGCAGACTTTCCCTGTCAGAATGCAACCTTCTCTGTATACCAGCCTTTCAGTGGTCCCACGGGAGCAGTCCTTCCAGAAGCGGATCCCTACGCTCCTCAGAACATACTCTCATCATTTGTCACAACTTCTGTGCCCATTACTGGAGCACAGAGGAGAAACACACAAACTACGCCACAAGAAGATTGACTACACAGTGAAATTCTTAGAAGACTTTGTCAATCGATATCGGCAGGAGCCTGTGGGAGTGGATTTCAAGGATGTTAGAGCAAAGGGAAGAAATCCTAAGACTGGACTGGATCGGATTCACTGACAAAGGCCCTAGCCTGGGATTTGGGGTTTAATTTTTTCATTTAATCACCTAGGAGTGATTTTATTTATTTATTTATTTATTAAGATTGATTATCTATCTGTCTACCTATCTATTTATTTATCAAAGAGAGAGCGAGTGTGCACACAGCAGGGGAGGGGCAGAGGCGGAGGTAGAAGCAGGCTCCCCGCTGAGCAGGGAGCCCCATGCGGGGCTCAATCCCGGGACCGACAGGCTGGCCTCAGCCAGGAGTGCACGGCAACTACAGTACAATCCCCGTGAAAGCTGGTTCCGAAACGCGAGTGACGAAGGGAAATCATCCAAGGGGGCAGAACTTCAGGGGGTCCCTCTCATTGTCCATTTTGTGCAGAAGGAGAGATGGCCTGATTCACTTTGACTCAGGGGTAGTTGGTAAGGGGTCATCTGGATGACCAAGGTATAAATGATAGGAAAATTGTTGTCAGTGAGGTATGTGGATGGATCTCTCAGAATAGTCACAGGGTGTGAAGATCCACATCCCAGAGGACATCTGTGACAGAGGAAGCCCTCAACCCTTCAGTGCATGACATGAGCTGTGGCTATCAGTCAGCTTCTTCTGTTATTCCTGGATTTACCATAGTGTCTTCTACAACAGTGATCCGACTAGGGGAGCATCTGACCACAGAGGAGCGGCAGCAGTGGGCTCCCTCGTTTAGCTTCATCTCCCATCATCCAGAAGCGTCTGGCCCAGTGGAACCATGGACCGGTCTGCTGAAGCTCAGTTGTAGAACGAGCTGGAGACACTAGCTTGTACTTACAGGAGGCAATATATGCTTTATACTAGTGACCAAGTGTGTTGTCTTCCTGCGGACAGAATGCACAGGTTGGAAACCAAAAAATGAAGAGCAGTGGCCTCTCTCACTCCTAACCTACAAACTCACTGGAAGAATGTTTGCTGCCACCTGTGCCTGATCTTGGACTTGGTGGTTTGGAACACCTAGTTCCTAGGAAAGGAACAGTTTCACCAGAGGACACAGTAGTTCATCTTAGGAACTGGAAACTGAAACTGTCCCTTGACCATTTTCGGATCCTCATGACCAGAGAAGGGAAGCATGACTATATAAGCCAAAGGATGGGTCCCGATTGCTATGGGGAGGTGTCATTGTTGCCTCATAATGGGGCAGGGAGGACTGTGACCGACACTCAGGACATTAACTGGGGAGTCTGTTAGCCTTCCCTTGCCACTGGGTCCTGATCAATAGTAAATGGGACAACCCAGGAAAGAGCAGGCCACTGAGGACGCAGTTTGTTCAGGAATGAGGGTTTGGATCCCTATACCAGGTAGAAACCGTGCCATAGACTTTCTCTTCACCTGCCAGATCTCTCCCCCTCCCTCCCTCAGACCTGGGAGGCTGGCTTGTGTGGGAAACACCATCAAATCTCCATGCCTGCCGGTTTCTGCTTGGGTTTAACCAAGGAGAGACCCGGGAGATCAAAAGGAGTGAGGTCAAGAGATTTGATTCCATTGCTGCTTCCCTGCAGGGTTGTCTGGAGCTGACTGTATCCCTCAGCCAGAGGTCATTGCCTCCATCAAGGCAGACTTCTCTCATGACTTTATCTTCCTAGGCTCTAGTAACTGTGCCCCGCCCCCAACTTTTGGGGCCAGGAATGGTGGCAGCTCTGCTACTGCTAACCACAGGTGATAGCACAAGCTTCCATATCCTTTTGTTAACAGTTCCTTGGTAAATAAATCCTCCTTGGATTATCCTAACTTGCATCTGCCTCTGCTTCTAGCTGAGGTCCTGACTGGTATAAACTTTTCTTTCCTTAAACATCCCCCTTTCTTATATGACCCAAGGGCACTGAGCACTTTCTTTTTCACATCATGTAATCTGTATCTGCATCTAGTAAGTGCTTGGTAATGGTGATGATGGCGATTATTGTTATTATTAGTGTCCATCCTTTACTGAATGCTTTAACACTCACAGCTACCCTTGTGAGATAGATATTTTAATAGTATCATGTGTTTGTAGATGAGGAAACTAAAGCTCAGAGAGGCTAAGTGATTTGCCTAGTGTCACTCGGAGAGTGAATGATGGGTTGAGGATTTTAACCGAGGTCTGCAGATCTCAGAGTTCCCTCCTGGTTACTGTGCCAGGATGGGTTTACCCACTCTGAGATAGTAACTGATAATCCCTTCCATGCAAAGACTGTCCCCAGTGATTGTTCACGGCCCAAGTGTCTCAGAGGCAACCTTCATTCTCTTGAAGCAAATCATCTTGTTGCCTTGCTGTCTTGTATCAGCACAGCAGATACCCCGGGCTGGAAATCCTAGTAAGTTTAAATCTACCATCGGTCCTTTAGTGCAAGAATGACCTTTGTATGACCTTCCTATGAGACGATTTTAGATGAGAGAACAGGATCCTGCCTGGAGTGTGGCAGGGAGCAAGAGGGAGATGATGGAAGTTAGGGAAGGACTATGCAGGGAAGGAAAGAAGATGGCTCTGGCTCTCCCTTTAGCAAAGCATAAAGCAGGTGGTGATGATTTTCATAGGGAAGCTTGGGTTCAGGTTCTAGCCTTGACCCAGTTTGTCGTGGAATGAACTCCTCCAGGCTGTCAGTTTCTTCCACTATTACATGCCTGTAGTGGACAGATTCTAAGGTGGTCTCCACAACTCCTGCCTCCTGGTATTTGTGCCCTTGTATTACCCCTCCCTTTGAGTGTGGGTGGAACCTGTGACTTGCTTTGAACCAATAGAATATGGTAAAGAATGTGGTGTGATGCTACTCTGATGATTTTGTTGCATTGGATTATGTTATGTTTTCTAAGACTATCTTGCTAGCAGATTCTCTCTGTTCCTGACTTTGAAGAAGCAAGTTCCCATGAATCCTATAGATAGCAACCTGTGGGAGTTTGGAAGCAGATCCTTCCCTAGCTGAGCCTCCAGATGAGAACTCAGCCTTGACCAATGTCCTGATTGTGGTCTGTGAGACCCTAAGCTGAAGTCTCCTTAAGCTGCACTAATACCTATGATCCACAGAAACTGAGATAAAACACATGTACTGTTTTAAGTCATTAAATTTGTGGTAATTTGTCATACAACATGAAAAACTAATACAATGCATGATGTTTTTAAATGCCAGTTAAATTAAAAAAATATAGGGGTGCCTGGATGGCTCAGTCGGTTAAGTGTCTGGCTCTTGATTCCAGCTCAGGTCATGATCTCAGGGTTGTGGGATCAAGTCCCAAGTTGGGCTCTGCACTCAAAGGGGAGTCTGCTTGGGATTCTCTCTCTCACTCTCCCTCTGCACCTCTCCCCACCCCACACTGTTCTCATGAATGCTCTTTCTCTTAAATAAATAAATAAATCTTCAAAAATTATTATACTGAATGCTGAAGAGGATTTGGCGAAATTTGTATACCTACACTGTTAATTGGTATTAACACTGCTTTCACTTATTATGCAACTTCTCAAACACAAGCAAAGTAGGAAGAATAGTTATAATTAACTCAAGTACAGCCATAGCCTACATTCAAAAATTAAGAAATTTCCACACTTCATTTATCTCTCTCCCTTTTGTATGATAATTCGGAACAAATCCCAGACAGCATGTCATTTCCCTCTATATAATTCAAATATGCATAGTTGAAAACAAATGGCAAATTTCTTTACATAACCACCTTGCCATCATTACACTTAAAAAATCTTAAGAATAACCATGTACCAGCTACTGTTCAGTTCATATTCAAATGTCTCCAATTGTCTAAAGAATATCTTGACATTAATACATTACAGTATAGGGGCGCCTGGGTGGCTCAGTGGGTTAAAGCCTCTGCTTTCGGCTCAGGTCATGATCTCAGGGTCCTGGGATTGAGGCCCGCATTGGGCTCTCCGCTCAGCAGGGAGCCTGCTTCCCCCTCTCTCTCTGCCTACCTCTCTGCCTCCTTGTGATCTCTCTCTCACTGTGAAATAAATAAATAAAATCTTTAAAAAAATACATTACAGTATGAAGCAATATGTAACAAGTACCTTAAAAATGTTCCTATTCTTTGATCTAGTATAATATCTAGTATGACTATTCCTGAGTTTATCATAAAGAAAAATTCAAAAGATGATAAAGGCATGATATATATTAAAGAATTATTCATAATGGTGATAAATTGCAAACAACTCAGATATACAGTATATGAGTCATGAAACATTCTGGAAAACACCGTCCTCATCAGTACATCAATAGTGGGAAATTAGAGTGGGAGAGTGATTACAAAGATATTGGGATATGAAGCAGTTCAGACATTGGCAAGAGCAGGAAATCTCTACTGTTTTTAGAGTACTGGAAGTACTTTTCTTCCAGAGTACTCTACTGGAAAACCAGCCCTACTGGGGGAAGGAAGCGGGGGGAAGGAGGTGGTAGAAACTGAGCCCAGAAATTAGAGCCACGTCAGAGGTGTTTGGAGAGTCCAGGATCAGAGAGACATAGCCATCATGGGATACTTTCCACACGTGGGGGTGGGGGTCGGGGATCTCTGGCTTCTCTCTTTCTCCTTGCCTCTAGTTTCCTTGAGTGTCTCCTATTGGCTAGATACAGCCAGAAACCAGAGGCAAGGCATGCTAGGAATAAAGTTTTCAGGGTCAGCCCTCTGTGGGACAGAGAGCCCTGTCTAACTCCTTATTGGGAGCCCGGTCAGGTTTGGGAAAGTCAGTGAATGGATCTGAGAGCAAACAGGCATAAGTCTGACACATCAACAAGGGCCCTAAAATCCTTCCAGAACAAGATTAGGGCTAAAAATATCCAACAAAAAGATAATTACTAACTTATGACACACCCACCCAGTGTGATCTTTGACCATTGAGGTTACAAATATGAAGATTGTGTAACAATATAGAAAATACTTATACTGAATTATAATACATTACTACCCTTCTTTACTTTTTCTTTGTTTATACCACCTAACACTTTGTAAAATAAAAAATAAATCTAACTATTTGTCATGTGTATTGTTTGTTGATGCCCTACTCCTGCTAGAAAGTTAGTTCTGTGAGGGGAAAAAGAACTTTGCTTTGTTTGTTTGTTCGTTTGTCTGTTTGTTGATGGATCTTAAGTGAACAGTTCCTGAAACATAGTAGTTGCTCAGTAAATATTGTTAGTGCAACTCAAGTGATGTGAAGAGAGCAAAATACAACACCCACTTTACAAAGTTGTTGTAAGAGTTAAATGAGTTGGGTCACTAGCACATGGTAAATACTTCGTGTACCTAGTAAAGGTCAATTTCGTCTAGGTAGGAGAGAACAGGTGGAGAAGGAAGAGTTGAAAATCCACTGGATTGTCATATCTATTTCCATAAAGGGGTCCACCCCAAAAAAGAAGATAGAGAAATCACCATTATGATCCTGAAGAATTAATGTGGTGTGATGAGCAGAAGCCTGGATGTGTAGTTGGCCCTGCCACTTACTAGCTCTGTGCCCTTGGTCAAAATTACCTAACCTCTCTGGGTACTATTTTCCTTATCTATTGAGTGGGAATAACAATAACACCTGTCTCACTGAGTTGTATAAATACTACCCAGCACATACTGGGTGCTCAGTAAGGCTAGTTACTTTAGGGTTAGCCCATCCTTCCTTCCTCCAGGGAGTACAAGCCAGTCCTGGAGCTGTCCCGGGTGCTGAAGACATCCTCCCTCCCTTCCTCCCTCCCTCCCTCAGTTCCTTGGTTCTTCACTCCTTCCTTCCTTTCTCTGCTTGGCTCCCCAGAGTCCTAGGGTTTGAATAGATTGAATTTTCCATGTGGCTTCTTCAGGCTCCTGAGGGGGAGAGGGAGGAAATGAGCCATATATGAGGCACTCCTTGGGCAAGAGCCCTGGGAAGCTCACAGACAGCTGGAGCTAGTGTTAACCATGGGGGCTGTGGTGGGAATGGGGGTTCCCCAGGCCAGAGCCTACTTGGAGAGTTTAACATCTGAGACTCTGGTACGGCAACCTTAGGATCCGCAAAAAGACCGTGAGTAAGCTTCAATGGCACAGCAGGCAGGTGGGTTCTCAGGGAGCTGCCCTCAAGGAAGGCAACAAGGGCCAGGTTGGGGGGGGATGTCAGCAGGGTGACCCTTGGCTACAGGAGCTGAAGACGCCCTTGCTCTAACAGGAATCCTCCATCCTCCTTCCTTGGGTTCCTATTACCTTTTTTATTTTGCTTATTGGTCTTTTAATGCAGCCAAAGGCATCATTATCTTTTTGGGTTCTGATACTATGAGTTGACTAACTCCATGGGCTTGGCTCTATAAGCCAAGCAATCTGTGCCTAATCATTGGCATCCATCTCCTAGAGTCTAAAAATACAAATGGTTTTCCCAGGTGGGTGCCGAATTAACCACTGTACTGGAGGTGGGAGCACCAGCAGCTCACGCCCTCCTAGGGGAAGGGCTGGGACATGGGACACGGCCAGCTTCGGAGACGAAACCCAACCATCTCCTGATTTTTACTGACACCTAGAACACTGGAGCTGAAGGATCTTTGGAGACCTACAACTAAACTAAGCCCTCCCTGTACGGATGGGGAAACTGAGGTACAGAAAGTGGCGTGGGCTCTGTTCCACAAGACAGCAGCAGTGGGGAGCTAAAAGGAGCTCCAGGCCTGAGTCTTCTCTGAGTCCCTGCATGCCTTCAGCTGTAAGATTCCTGGGACGCTGAGTGTGGCCAGAAGGACCATGGGGCTGGGGAAGCCTGCCACTGTTTTGTGGGACTGAAGGAAATCCGTAGGCCTTCTGTACCTCAGTTTCCCCATCTGTACACAGAGGGGTTGCTTTAGATGTTTAGATCTTCAAGGAGGCTTCAGCTGTGATGTTCTAGGTGTTTGATAGAATGGTGATTTTGGTCTTTGGTTGGGAGGTAGGAAGCCAAGCTCCAGTTCCAACTCAGCCCTAACTTTTGGCGAGAGCTTAGACACATTCCTGTTCCCCCAAAGTCAGTTTCCTCCTCTGAAAAAGAGGGTAAAATGTTTTTTCTTGGGCCCTCTGAGAGCACAAGGCAAAGTAATGGATCACAGGTGCTTCGGAAATTAGGGGGCGAGGCGGTTGTCATTAGTATCAGGCTCCTATGCTCGTTTCCAACTGGAAACAATTAGCTCTCTCTGAGCCCAGAACAAGCCCAGCTGCTCCAGAGGGGCTCATCCAGAGGGGTGGGGATGCTAGGAGACCACTTGGTGCATCATGACAGAGGAGGAGGGAGGGCACAGAGAGCTCCTCAGGGGCTGTGGGGAGAGCAGCCCTCCCCAGGTCCCCTGAGCCCCGAGCTGGGAGAACTGTGGCATCACAGGCCTGAAGGGCTCAGGCCTGCCAGCCGGCACTGCCAGCCGGCGGCTCTCCCAGATAGGGGGGCTGAGGCCTCAAGGGGGGCAGGGGCAGAAAGTCCCTGTCCAGCTCTTTCCACACCACAGTACCCCTGCCTCTCCTCAAAGATCCCGAGGTGGTGATGATCGTGGCAGTGACGGTGCTGGTGATGATGAGAACTATTCCAAGTAAGTACCCACTTACTTCCATTTAGCAAGTACTACTTACTACTTACTGACCTCCCTACCCCAGCGATAGCCCCAATGTAGACACTCTATGCATTTTAGTTTTTGCCACAATATCTGCTGGATAGCTATTGTTATTTCCACTTTACAGATGGGAAAATGGAGGCCAGAGAACTTAAGCATCTCATCCAGGGTTAGGGAGAAGGGGGTGATAAAAATCAGGGTTTATTGCACTGTGTAATTCCAAGGACCTTCTTATTCTTCTGCACTGAACATAGTTTCTTTTATTTTAAGATTGATTTATTTATTTGAGAGAGAAAGAGAGAGCACAAGTGGGAAGGGCAGAGGTAGAGGGAGAGAGGCTCTGTGCTCACACAGGGCTCGATCTCACAACCCTGACATCACGACCTGAGCCGAAACCAAGAGTCGGACGTTTAAGCGACGGCACCACCCAGGCGCCCCTGAACATAATTTCTAAGGATCTCTTCTGCATGGACCATTGCTGTTGGCATTGAGAAGGCATCCCCTTACTCTCCTGACCTACATTTCCAAGCGTAGGCTGCTTGCCTCCCCTGGGGAGCCCTCCATGAGCTCGCAGCACCTTCCTACCCATCCTGCCTACTGCCCGCACTTGTGGTCAGCTCTTCTCTTGGCTGGAACCTACTTCCCTACCGATCCGGCAGCTTCTTAAGGGTGAGACTGGAATTTATCCATATGGGGCACCCAGAGTGGCAGGCTGCTGGCTGCACGAAGCGGGCAGGAGAACTTGGCTGAGGGCCATGGCTAGGGAGTGGGCCATGACCAGGCTGTAGGCAGAAGGCAGAGGGTGGACATCAAAGTCCTGGGGCAGTGGGATGGAGTGGGGCGTGCTCTAGTTTAAATGTCCTCGTCAAGGAGCTCCTGTGTGGGGTGGAGGATGAGTGGGAGAGACTGGTCCTCATCCTGGCTCTCTGCCAGCTCTATTCAGTCTCCCTTAGTTTCCTCATCTGTACCGTGGAGAGAGAAAGACCTTTGAGCAGGACTGAGCGGATTAGAGAGGGGCCTGTGCACGTGCATTGTAAGCCCACCTGCTACAAACACGCTTGTGCTATGGGGCCCTGGAGTCCAACAGAGTCAAGTGCTAGGGGATGGCGCTGGGCTTGAAGGGGACGGGGCAGGGAGGCTCAGAGGGGCACCGGGGGCACTGGCCCTCCTGGGATGGGGAGTGTTGGAAACAAACGACAGGTTGAGAAAGCAGGATTGATGGAACACCTAGGTACCAGGGACTGTGCTAAGTGCTTCAAGCCATGCCACCTAACCGTCACGGTCCCTCCATAAAGTGGGCTGTGTTTCCCACATTTTTACAGAAGAGGGAAGTGAGACTTGGAAACCTTAGAGATGGGTGTAGGGCAACAAGGAAGGGGAGAATGGGAGCCAGGACTGGCCAGCTCTGACTCCGGATCCCACACTGAAGGACCGAGCTTCAACCCAGGTCCATGCGCAGGCATCACCAGGCTGTGAGCCAGTCTTGGGGAGGATGTTAAGCTCCTAAAGTGGGGGGGGGCAGTCTTCAGACATGATGGGTCCAAATCCCACCTTTTATCAATGAGGAGGCCGAGGTTCCAGGGAGAGGTGCTGTCTGCTTCAAAATCATGCAGGGAATAATGGCAGAAAATGCCAGAAAGCAAACTTTATTCTTGTCCCCCTTTCCCAGGACTTACAGGGGGGCATGTACCCTGAAGGTTGGTGCTGCACGCGGCCACACGGGAAGATGTGCCTACCCTCCCAGGGCCCACGGGGGGCCACTGTCAGTCATCCAAGGACAGCCTTTTCCCCTCCTTTTCTCTCTGTGGTGCTTTGGGGTGCCCTCCTGTGGGCCAGTTCCCTCCCCGATCTGACCCGGGGGGCAGGGACCTTCAGCTTAGGGGTGCTGGGGCCCTGGGACTGTGACCCCATCTTTGCCCAGGCCCTTCCCAGTGTGGCTGCCCAGATGGCTGTAGACCAAGCCAACCAGGACTCCTCACTGGTGCTCGGCTCGAGGCTGGTTTCCGTGGTCCTTCCCACAGGCTGTGGCACCCCTCACGCCCTGGCCACGTTCCTGGCCCACAAGAATAGCATAGCTGCTTTTGTGGGCCCTGTCAATCCCGGTTACTGCCAAGCAGCTGCGCTGCTGGCCCAAGGCTGGGGCAAGACCCTCTTCTCTTGGGCGTGCGGAGCTCCCGAAGGAGGCGGGGAGCTGGTGCCCACCTTGCCTTCGGCAGCCCACGTGCTGCTGTCTATCATGAGACACTTCGGCTGGGCGCGTGTGGCCATCGTGTCCTCCCACCAGGACATCTGGGTGGCCACAGCCCGGCAGGTGGCCGTGACTCTCAGGACACATGGGCTGCCCATGGGGCTGGTGACCTCTCTAGGACCCGGGGAGCAGGGGGCCACGGAGGTCGTGGAGCAGCTCTGCAGCGTGGATGGCCTGAAAAGTAAGTGTACCTGGGTGCCTTCCTCCTGTGGGCAGCAGGACCGCCTATGGCCGTGAAGACACTGGCCTGAGTCCTGGACATCAGCCCTGCATTTAACCTCCCAGCAGCCCTGTGAGCGAGTCCTGCTGAGCTCTGCACTTTGCAGCTCAGAGAAGGTATGTAACTTGCCCGAGTCACACAGCTGGCAAGCCTTGCTGTCAGATTTTGAGTTCTGATTCAAGCGTTGGTTGTGGACTGAGAGCCCAAAACTTCCTTGCTTCCTGCCTCGTACCCTGAAGGAAACAAAAGTGTAGCAGTACTTGAGCGCAGGAAGGCAGCTAGAGTCAGAATCACTTTTTTTTTAAGATTTTATTTTTAAGTAATCTCTACACCCAACGTGGGGCTTGAACTTATAGCCCCGATATTATGAGGCGCATGCTCCCCCGACTGAGACGGCCACTTCTTGCCTTTCTCGAGCCCCTGCTGTGCTGAGTGCTGGGTCACGTTGGGGAACAGGATGGACAAGGGGGCAGGTCTCTGGACACGGCGATGTGATGGAGAGACAGGTGTATAAGCAGGGGGTTATGACAGAGAGGTCAAGGCCATCCAAGGGAACAGAGGCTTGGGGAATCAGAGGAGGTTTAAGGCTGGCGCCTGGGGGGTCTGAGGCTTCTTGGAGGAGGCGGCAAGTGCTGTGTTTCAGGAAGCAGTCAGCTAAGGAGAGGCACGGTGGGTAGACTGTGGGGCAGAGGCGGCACCTGGAGAACAGAAGGGACCTTAAAGTTCGTCTAGACTGGGGTTATTTCAAACTGTGGCTTGTGGCCCTTCGGGGTCAAGAAACTGCTAATCGAGACGAGAAGTATAAAAAAAAAAGAAACAAGGGGACGGAAAGAGAGAAGAGCGGAACTGAGTACAAGAGAGAAACGAGAATGGGACAAAGGTGACGATTATGCGAATGCTTTACAGGCAGCAGGGGAAAGTGTCGTTTCTCGGAGACTCCTGTCTGCCACCGTGCCCTCCACCTGAGGGGACTGCAGCCCACGCCTGAGGGGGGCCGTGGGCAGCCCCCCAGCTCGTGTGGCCGCTCTGAGAGTTCGGGCCGGGTGAACAGTGAGACTGGGCCCAGGGGTGCCCACTGCCTCTTAAGAACAGGATCTCACTTCTCTGGGCCCTAGTTTTCCCGTAGGTAAAATGGGGATAATGACAGGCACCTGATGGGGTCATGAGCCGCAGCTGCTTGGGCTGAGTGCTCAGTAAACAAGAGTCACTGAGCGCTGCCCTGGGCCCAAGCCTGGCTGGGCTCTGGGTGGGGTGGGGGTGGTGGTGAGAGGGTGCCCAGGCCCCAGTCATGAGGAGCTCCGGTCTGGTGGGAGGTGCTTTGCTTGGGGGTGGGGAGGGCTTCCCAGAGGAGGTGACACCAGGGCAGGGCCTGAGAAGTTGATTGCAGGCAGCAATGAGGAGGAAGGCCTTCCAGTGCAAGGGAATGGAGTAACATGTCAATGGGACTAGAATGGACAGCTCCATTCTGTGTGGCCCGAGCACGGTGGCAGGGGTGGCGGACACATCATCAGACTCCTTCTCTACCCCTGTTGCCAGGTTTTAAGTTCTAACCAATTGCCGGCTTTCAGGAGCGGGGAGACAGAGGGGTTCAGGGCACACTCTTTGGGGCCAGATTGCCAGAGTCTCACTCCTGGCCCCACCTCTGACCAGCTATGTGGCCTCAGGCAACTCATTAAACCTCTCTGTGCTACAGTGTCCTCATCAGCGACCTGAGGCTACTAAACCCCCTCCATCCCAGTCCACGCTTCCTCCCAGGTTGTGGACATCAGTCAGCTTTCCCCTGTGGCCATCTGCAGAAGAGCGCCCCCAGCATATCACATGAAGGGTTTTTTTGGTCAGAAATCAGAATAAACACAGGGCCAAAGAGATGGGGCAAAGGAATCCCTGGTTCTGTTTCTTCCCCGTCCTAGCGAGTGAGTCTCTGAGGGTTCTCCCCACTCTGCTGGGGCAGGGAGCATGTGGCTTGTGGCCCATGGCCCACACAGTATGACCACCCAGGGGCTCTGCAGGCTCTGACTTCCAGAAGGCCTCAGGCGCCAGCAAGGAGACCCCCAGACTTCCTGGGTGGCTCTGTTTTCCTGGATTTTCTAGAGAAAGGGATTGCAGCAGGAACCTGAGTTGGCTTAGGTTGGAGCCCTGGTCAGGGACACAGATGGAGAAGAGAGGAAAGATACAGGGGACCCCTAGCTTGGGTAGATGTGTGAAACCCTTGCCTGGGCAGGGGCTCTCTTCTGCCCTGGGGGCCTGGGGACAAACCTGGGCCTATCTCCTTCCTGAAGGCAAAGAGGAAGGTGCTCACGGTAGGGGATCGGACCTGAGAGCTCGGAGCAGCTCTCCAGGCCCACAGACCCTGGGCTGCTGGGACGGCCTGCAGAAGCAAACCTGCCACTTCTCCCCCCGCCCCCCAGTTGTGGTGATGTGTATGCACTCGGCGCTCCTGGGGGGCCCGGAGCAGACCGCCCTGCTGAGCCAAGCGTGGGCCCGGGGCCTGGCAGACGGAAGGCTGGTCTTCCTGCCCTATGATACCATGCTCTTCGCCTTGCCCTACCGCAACCACTCTTACCTGGCCCTTGGCGACAGCGGGCCCCTGCGGGAGGTCTATGACGCCGTGCTCACCATCAGCCTAGAGTCCGGCCCTGCGGACAAGGCCTTTGAAGCTGTCGGGGCCCGTGGAGAGGCGTCCACGCACTTGGAGCCAGAGCAGGTGGGTCTGGCCCTCACGGGCCCGGAGTGTGGGGCCGCAGTGGGTTACACGCACTCTTCACGCACTCTAGGCCTTCCTGGCCTTGGCCAGCCACCCACCCGGCAGACCAGGCCCCCCTCTGCTGTGGGCACGTGACCTGGCCCTTATTGGACATAGTGTCCCTGCCTAGTCCCTAGGTATACTCTCTCCATCTCCAGCTCACTCTCTCTCTCTCTTTCTCTCTCTCTCTCTCGTCTGTCTGTGTGTGCATGTGCGTGTGCTTGCTTGTGTGGGGGTGTGGATTAATCGCTCTTGGCCTGCTTCATCAATTCTCCCTCTCCTGTGACTTTTTGCTTCTATTTTTCTCTCTCCACCTCAGCGTCTGCAATTTTCCTTTCTGGCCCAGCTGCTCTTCTTCTCCCAGACATTCTCCCTCTTCTTCCTCTGCATCTGCCTAGCACATTGTGCAGATCAGTAGGTGAGCTGCTGTGTGTGGGAGAACAGGAGTGTTTGCTGGAGTCACTGCTGTGAATCTGAGGGGGCCGGGGGAGGCGGGGGAGTGGGTGCTGGCTCGGCTTTGGCTCACAAGGACTCTGCTGCTTGAGTCCCCCTGTCTGTTTCTTGGTGCTAAGAAGGCAGCAGTGTCTGGAGGTGGCGACAGGAATGCAGGTGCTGATGGAGGGGTTTATAATGAGTCATTCATCTGACAAATGTGAATGGGGTCCCTCTGCTCTGCCCCTAGGCCAGGCATCAGGGACACAGCGATGGCTAAGACAGACCTAGCCTTCAGGGAGTTTCCGTTAGGGCGAGACAGATAATACCTAAGCAACCGAATAACCGAAGTCAAATCGTGATAATGTTGCCAAGAAAACCAAAAAGGATAAAGTGAGAGAGAGTGGCCGGGATGGAGAAGGGGGCAACAGGAGTTAGGACAGGCAGGGAAGTGTACTGCGAGGAGGTGGCCCTTGAGCGGAGTCCCGAATGGGAAGGAGGCAGCCAGGGTGCAGACATGGGTGAGGAGCGACCAGGCAGGAGCAGCGTCAGGTGTAAAGGTCCGGAGGCAGAGTGAGTTTGGAGGCTAGAGGAACAGGCAGAGGGCGTGGAGAGGCTGGACTGTCATGTCACATGGAAACAGGGGTCTGAGATGAGCTTGGGGGCCAGGCCATGTGGGGCATTTTATGCCACTTAAGGAGTCTCAACTTATAAGTGAAATGGGGAGCCATCAGCAGGTTTTAAGAAATAATTTGATTCATGGTTTGTTTCTTTTTAAGATTTATTTGAGAGAGAGAGAGAGAGAGCACGAGCAGGAGGAGCAGAGGGAGAGAGACTCTGAGGCAGGCTCTGTGCTGAGCACACAGCCCGACCCGGGTCTTGATCCCATGGCCCCGAGATCATGACCAGAGCTGAAACCAAGAGTCAACTGCCCAACGACTGCCCCACCCAGGCACCCCTTGATTTATGTTTTTTCAAAAAAATCACTTTGGTTGCCTGAGTGGCCTGAGGAGACCCAGATGAAGCAAGGAGGCGTTTAGGAGGTTCCTGTGTAGGCCGGGTGAGCAGTGAGGGGGCTTGGACCCAGATGGCGGAAGCAGAGGGGATGAGGAGTCAGTTGGGTTGGGAATAAGTTCTGAAATAAAACTGAAAAGATTCAATGATGAACTGGAAGAGGGAAAGAGAGGAGTCGGGAATCAAACCTAGATTTGAGATATGAGGCAGGAACGTTTGTCGCAGAACCAGACAGAAACCTTGAAGAACAGGAGTTCCATTTCGGACGTATCAGGCAGGTTGGAGGTGCCTGTGAGACATCGGAGTTGGTGGTGGCTGTGGAAACTGTCATACCACTGAGCGGGAACTGAGGTCCCGGTGGGACCACAGAGAGGGCTGTGGGAGGGGCGATAATCCACACGATTGCGGCTGGCAGGGCTCGGAGATGTCTGGGAGTCTGTGCCATGGGGTTATGGGGTTGAGGGACCTTCTCTTCTGCAGGTGTCCCCGCTCTTTGGGACCATCTATGATGCTGTCGTCCTCCTGGCCCACGCCCTGAACCGCTCTCGCAGCCCTGGGGCCGGGCTCTCAGGGGCCCACTTGGGGGACCATACAGGGTCTCTGAACGTGGCTGGCTTTAGCCAGAGGATCCGGACAGATGAGAAGGGCAGGAGACTGGCTCAGTATGTCATTTTGGACACAGATGGTCGGGGAAGCCAGCTGGTCCCCACCCACGTTCTGGACACAGGCACGTGGCAAGTGCAGCCCCTGGACAGGGCCATACACTTTCCAGGAGGGGCCCCTCCAGCACGTGACTCCAGCTGCTGGTTTGACCCCAATATGCTATGCGTGAGAGGTAATTCATCACCCCTCTATCCATCCATCAATCCATCCATCCATCCATCCATCCATCCATCTATCCATCCATCCATCTATCCATCCATCCATTCATCCATCCATCCATCCAACTGTCCATCCATCCATCCATCCATCCATCCAACTGTCCATCCATCCATCCACCCGTCCGTCCGTCCGTCCATCTGTCCATCCGTCCATCCATCCGTCCATCCATCCATCCATCCATCCATCCATCTGTCTATCCATTCAATGCAGTTTCCTCTTCCTGGAGTGCTCCCCACCTTGCCTGGTTAAATCTCGCTTGTCTTATCTGTCAGGGCTGGGGGTCCCTCCTCCGTTGCTCCCCACAGCACCTTCATGTTCATAGGGTGTGTGTCCCGCACTGGAGAGGACTATCATCCATTCCCCAGACTAGCAGGTAGCTCATGAAGCTCCCTTCATCCAATTGCTTCCTTGCCCCTTCTCATCCACAAATGCTGCCGGAGGACCTCCCACGTGTCAGCACTGTGCCCAGCCCCAGGGATAGAGGAGTGAACGAAATGATGTCCTTGCCCTTGTAGAGCTGATGTACTTGAAGACCAGCCCCAGGGCCTGCTTTCCAGGGTTTTCTGTCTGGTGGCAGAGATAGGGACAGCTGAAAATGACACAGCACAATGTGATCAGAGCCGTGAATGGGGGCACCAGGAGCTGACGGAGGAGGATCTCTCTCCTCTGGGCTCCAAAAGCCCTGGCTCGCAGACTTCACCATCTAACAGGTTTCAATTCAACCAATTGGTTGGTTTCAACCAACCAATCAGCCAACATTTACTCAGCATCCACTGTGTCCTATGCTCTGGGCTGAGAATCGAGGGTGTGATGGCAGGGAAGACTCCTGATCATGGTCAGCACCCGTGATGAAGCTCCCCGACTAATGGGGGGCAGGGGTAGGTCAGGTGCCCTGAGCCTGGGCTCTGAGAGGGACACCAAGGAGTGGTGGGGTCCTGAGCAGCGGCACCAGCCACAGGATGGGTCTTCTCTCAGGAATCCAAAAACGGCAACTCACACTCTAGCCCAGGATTGTCATGATCATCCCCAATACAACTGATCGGGCCTCATGGATTGAGAGACCAGACAGCAGGGGCTTTGGGGCAAACGTGCTCAATGCTGCTGCTGACTAGCTATGTGCCCTTGGGCAAGTTGCACACCCTCTCTGTTTGTCCATGTTTCGTGTAGAAATAGGAACAAAGACCTAGCACCCTCAACTGCTTGTCCTCTCACGACGGGCAAGGCAGAGCCCAGGAGCAGGCCTTATGCTCCGAGGAGATGGGAAGGGGCTACGTGGTCGAAGGTCCTCTGTGAAAACTACTCCCCCAGGCGGCACCTAAGGACCCCAGGACTGCCTGGACTTGTCCTGTCCATGGCTGGCTTCGCCACCGCCTGAGTCTCAGGGGTCTTGTTATCAAGAAGATGTGCCACATTCTTTGTCTTCTCTGATTATCTGTCTTGAAATGTTAACCTCAGAGAGTCATTCATTCACCCCTCCTTTCAGCCTCTGCCTCGTTCCTTGACTCTTTGGCAATGAGATTCCTTGAAATGGGGTCCATGCTAAGTCGACTAAATGTCACTTCCCCTCTTCTCTTGAATCTTCTCTACTGACTCTCTCTACCCCTCTCATAACAGGAGCTGCCATATCGAGGCCACCCATGGCCTCCGCAGGGCTGAGACCCAGGGCTAGCTGTCAGCCTGTGCCTTGCTGGGCCAGGGGATGGTCAGCCCCTCTCCCTCCTCCCTGCTGCTCCATCACTCTCCAGGCTCCCCTGCTCATGCTCCTTCTCAGTCACCTTTTCTGTTCTTCTACAATGCTGACCTGTTACCACTGACTCCATGGGCTCGGTGCTTTGAGGCTTTCTGTGTTCCCTCTGCGTTCACTCCCTTGCCATCTCACTCATTCTTGTGGCCCCCAGATTGACGTTTCCAGACTTGTTGGCTCCCAAACTCCATATCTGCTACAACTCCTACTGGGCATGTCCAATAAGATGCTACCTGGAGGTCTAGTTGGTATCTCAGACTTATTGTCTGAACCTAAACTCCTGATCTCCCCCCTACCTGCCCCCATCATCTTCCTCATTCAGCAGTTCGGGGCCTCCCCAACCTCCCAGAGGTGCAGGAGCCCTCTGACTCCTCACACCCTACATCTGGTTGGTCAGCAAACCCTAGGGTCTCCATCTTTAGAATTTTCCCAGAAGCAGAGCTGTTCATCCCTCACTGCCCCCTCCCGGGCCAGGCCCATGTCATGTCTCACTGGATTGCTACCCTGCTTCCCCCCCCATCCTTGTACAACCTGGAAGGTTGGAAGATCCTTTGGAAACGTGATCAGATCTGGCATGCTCCCAGCAGAACCTGCAGAGACTTGGCCTCACCCGGAGTCACATCACTGGACTGCTGGCCTTGGACTTCACAGCACCCTGGTCCCCTCAGCTCCTTGGCCTGTCTTCCTCCCTCTCTGCCCTGCCCTCCCTTGATCACACCTGGGGCCGCTCCTGCTTCAGAACCTTGGCACTTGCTGCCCCCTAGGCCTGGAACACTTTTCTGGGGCAGGCTCCATGCCTGCTCCCTCATAGCCTCCAGATTCAGACTCAGAGCTCAGCCCCTTGGAGCCCGGGGGGGAGTCAGGACGGAGCAGTGGTTAAGAGCCCAGATGCCAGAGCAAAACCACCTGGGTTTGAACCCTGGCTCTGCCACTCACAGTCTCTTCCTTCTCTCTATTTCCTCTTCTACAAAATTGTGATCATGATCATCCCTACTTCCAGAGGTCATTGTGCAGAATAACTGAATTGAAATACGTAATAGTCTCAGAATAGGTGCTGAATGCAATACAATAGTGTAATCGGATTGCAAGCTATTTGCTGCTATTATTATGATGGACTTAATGCAGATTGGGGGCCTCAAGAGGGGGCAGACAGCAGTGCTCATCCTCCAACATGTGATGGAAGGGAGGAGGCAAGGAAGGAGGAAGGGATGACCCCCTTCCTGTGGCAGCAGATGCCAATGTCCTTTCCCCAGAATGGCGCTGGGCATTTAGCCTCCTTGCCAGCCTAAGCTGATGCCGGGGTTCCCCAGAGTAGCCCTCCCGACCTTGCCCAGTGATCCTTAGCAGCCTCTTTATGTTCAACTCCTGACATGAGGGCTGGGTATTTGGATTCAGTGTAAGGAGGGCTCTCCTAACAGCCAGAGTGAAGGACAATGAGACTGGCTGCCAAAACAGGTAGTGAGTGGCCCATCCCAGGGGGAATGTAAGAAGTAGGACGGTAATTGAGAGGGGTACAAAAGTTTTATTCAGCCCCATCCAGGCCCTGAGTTGAGTGCCAGGGACAGTGAGATGAGTAAGGCAGAGGCCCTGCTATCCAACTACTCTCTCTAGTGGGAAGGGACCTTTCATGCCAGGATACTAGAGACCATAGTATGACCAGGACTATAATGGGATCTGAGCAGGGTCCATGGGGACCTGGGGACGGGGAGCCCAAGAACCCAGACAGAAAACGCTAGAAATCAGTATCTGTGTGTGATGACCAGTCCATAGGTAGGACATTCCCACTTGGAGACCATTCTGAGCCTCATCTCTGGGGAGGGTCTGGGGAGGGGTTTGCGTTCCATCTCCCAGAGGAAGGTCAAGGAGGAAGTGCAGGGGATGGGGGAAGGGGGCTGGCTTCCTTTTGCTGTTGTTACCATTAGGACTCACAGGCACCCTGCTCCCCCCACAGATTCCCAGCCCCCGGGCAGCCTCCTCGCTTTTGCCCTGGCCTGTCTCCTGGTCCTGGCCGGCGGGACCCTCATGTGCCTCATCAGGTAAGACTCCATCTGCCCCAGAGCCTCATTCAGTCCCTCGGTGCCCCCCACCCTGCAGGGCGTCTCTTCCGTAGGCACAGTCCTGGCCACCGGCAGGAAACTTTCCTATCCTCCTTCCCAGGACCTCAGGTCCGCCCAGCTCTCCTGTCCATCCCAGAACCTTGGTCAGGGCCCTGTCGAGGCTGAGGTGCCTCTCGAAAAGGTCGAGAAGCTGGAGAAGAAGCCTGGGACTTCCCCCAGGACTGCCCCTTGCTGAGCTTCAGGCTATGAATGTGGACAATGAGGGCTTGACCAGGATGACTCCCCGGGCCCTTCAGCGTTGAAGACAATTCTTCCTGGGTCTGAAGTCCTCTGTGTCCCCTGAGCCTTAGCCACATCTGGGAGGGCTAGTGCTCCACCCCCCACCCCTCACCCTAGGCTCTGATCACCCCAGAAAGCCTCCAGGCAAGTTGGGAACTTGCAAGCGAGGGACCAGCAGTCATACCAGGCCAGGGGGCGAGCCCTGACCTGGGGCTGAGGGCCTCTCTAGGAAGAAGTGCTCAGCGGTGCCCTCCCAGCCCACAGGGGACAGCTGGGGAGACAGGAAGAGGGTTCCAGGGCAGCGCAGGTCCAAGGGAGTGACAAGTGTATCAAGGTGGGAGTGACATGTGTATCATCCATCTCCCCTGCACTTTCTCTGGCCTCCAGATTGGGGATCCAGCAGCTGCGGCTGGTGCGGGTCCCCCACCAGATCCTGCTGACAGCCCAGGAGCTCACCTTCATCCATCGACCCCCAAGCAGACGGGTAGGTGGGGCAGGCCCTGGGTTGGCTGTGCAAGCCGCTGACTGACGCCCGGCCCAAGGCTCTTGACTGTGCCTGTTCCCTCCAGAGGCTGCACATGGACGGCGTGAGCGAATCCAGGAGTGCGGTGGACGGCGGAAGCCTGAGGTCAGTGGCTCAGGGATCAGCGAGGAGTCTGCCAGCCCCCCAGGAACCCACCAACGTGGCCCTGTACCAGGTAAGGGCCTCTGCAACCCCACGTCCAGGCCTGAGGAGCTGCAGTTTGGGAGAAGCCGAGGGAGCCCACAGCCTCTTGGTCCTCCGTATGCCCTACTCCTGTTGTGGAATGGGAAACTGAGGCTGGAAGGGGACCAGTGACTTTCTTGGGCCCCACAGCAAATCAGGGGCATGGTAGGAGTGAGAAGCAAGACTTCCACCTCCCAGTTCAGCATGGTTTGTGATCGGACCTTGGGAAACAACCAGTTCTTAGCTACTTGGGCCTGGGGACTCCTGGCATGCCTCCACCCCAGGGCTTCTCTCGGGGCCAGCCTGGGTCACCCTCCTGCCTGTGTCAGCAAGGGGCGGTGAGATCCCAGGCCCCTGGGGCCCAGACGTGTGGGCCAGCACCCAGCCCCAGACAGCCTCTGGGTAGAGCTTTGCCACCAGCTGATAGGAAGGCTGCAAAGTCAGAGATCAGACCAGCAGCATTCTCAAGTTGCTGAGGACACTGTGGCTTCTCAAATTCGACCACTCACTGATGCTCCCATTCTCGTGTCCATGACTCACGGTTGATGAGCCGGGCTAATTGTGCAGGAAGCGACACGAGGCTCACGCTCCTTCTTTTCCACCTCTCTCCAGGGGAATCCCATCTTTTTTCTTTTATGCTGAAAGGAGGTTTTAATGATGTACACAGCGTGATTTGTCTGCTCCTCTGAGTTAGTTGACAGGCCGTGGGTAAGGCTAAGAAGGCAGAAACCCATCAGTGACAGGGGACAAAGGGCTAAGACTGCAGCTAGCTCTGGGCCAGGCCAAGGCAAGGACAGAGCCCTGTCCCAAAGCTTCCTTCTCTCCCACACTCCCCTCTCCTATAGACCCTGGGTCAAGGACCCCCCCCCGAGTCACTTCGTAGGCTTTGGGGGTGTCATGGGTGCCTGAGGCCTGCAGAGGAAAGCTGACCTTGAGATTGGGAGCTAACATACTTCATATGCACCAACTGTTAGCCCTTAAAGTGTGGGCGGTGGGGGGGGGGGGTCTCATCTTCGGTTTTCAGAGTTGGAACATGAGGCTCTGAGAACCAAAGTCACACGTCCAAAGTCACAGAGCTAGACAGTGCTGGGGTTAGGACTGAACTTGGGTCTGTCAGCCAAAGCTGGGCCCCTGGCTTGGCCCCACCAAAGTGAAAGTTTAACTTTGGTTTCCACTGGCCAGGCTCTGCCTGGCTTGGAGAACACAGAAAGGATACATTTATGGGGAAGAAGATGAGGTGGAAAGACATGGAGGGATTTACCGAAGGTCACATAGCTGGGGACCAGCAGCGGTGAACTCTTGTTCTTCCTTGAACAGGGAGAATGGGTGTGGCTGAAGAGGTTTGAAGCAGGCACTGCCCCTGAGCTGCGGCCCAGCTGCCTCAGCCTCCTGAGAAAGGTAGGGCTGCAGAGGGTGGGGAAGGGGTTCTGTGGACGGGGTGCTGTCAGGAGACCCCTAGTGGTATGGAGTGGTCTCCACTCAACATGGAAGCTTCTAGGCTCAGGAAGGAGTCCTTCCTATAGTCACAATCGCAGCCCCATGGCCAACCCCTCCGCCATCATTCTACACCATTGCTGTCATTTCCCTACACCAGCATCCCTAAAGTCACAACACCCCCACAACATGGCCATCACCACGACCACCAGGGGCACAGTTCCTCCATCAGTATCATCTACATCCTCGAACGACCTCGTCCTATACTCTCCATCCCTCCACCCATCCACCCACGTATTCACTGTGTATTGAGCACCACCTCTGTGCCAGGCCATGTTCTGGGTTTGAGGGTACAGCTGTGGGGAAGAGGGTCAGGGGTCCTTCCTTCAGGGAGCTTCTAGTCACTTGTCACCACTAACAACAAGAGCCCCTTCAGTCCTGGGGTTGCCACTACCCTGAGAGGCGCTGTGGGCTAGAGGACAGAGCACAAGATTTGAGTCAGGAAGGTTGGGAGAATTCTGCCTCCATGAAACGCTTAGCTTTCCTGTAAAATGGAGCTAATGAAGTCCAGTCCTGGGGAATGATGAGGATTAGAGAGAAAATATGAAATAACCTAGCACTGTCCCTGGCCAGCAGTGTGCCTTTGATAAATGGTGAAATTTGTTATTATTATTTCTCACATGACCACCATCTGAAATCAAGTTTGGAAAGATTAAGTGACTGGAGGCCAGGGTAGCCATGTTCTAGCAGGCATGGTGCTACCAGAGTGAATAGATGTTTCTTAAAAGAAAGAGTCCTATATGTGGTCAAACGAGTTTGGAAGTTGCATTGGGCTTTTGGTTTCCGCTGGCCAGAACCTTCCATATGTTCTGGTTATCTATGACTGTGTGACAGAATGTAGTGGCTTCAAACAATAATCATTTTTATGATATACTTGTATGGGTAGAAATTTGGGCAGGGCTCAGCTGAGAAAGTCTTTGGTTCTATTTGGCATTCGTTGGGGGTCACTCAATGGTATTCAGCTTTAAATGCTGTCAAAGGTTGGCAAACTATGGCCTACAGGCCAAACCAGTTCCCACTGCCTGTTTTTATAGAAAAAGCTGCACTGGAACTCATGCTCATTCCTTTACATATTGTCTATGTCAGCTTTTGCCCTCGGAGGCAGGAGTAAGTATTTGTGACAGAGACTGTATGGGCTGCAAAGCCTAAAATATTTATGAACTGGACTTTTACAGAAGAGTTTGCTGACCTCTGGTCCAGAGGGCCTAAAATGGCTTTACTTATACATTTGGTTACTTCCGTGCGTGGAAGCGCATTTGGAAGAGTGGGCTCAGCCAGCCCTGACTTTCCACTCGGTGTGGTCCCAGGGCCTCTCCACATGGTCTCTCCAGCATGATGACTCTGGGTAGAGGGACTTCTTACGGCCATTCAAGGCCCCAACAGATAGGCTCCAAGAGACAGGAAATAGAAGCTCCCAGTGTCCTAAGAACCAGACCCAAAATGCACCAGAGCACATCCACCATGTTCTGTTGGTCACAGTCTTCACAGAACTTGCTCAAGGGGGAAAGAACAAAAAGGTCCTACCTCTTGATGTCAGGAGAGTCAAAGGATTGAGGCCATTCTCAACTCATCGGATATAGTAATATGATTGTGACCTGTATTCAGGTCTCCCCCACGTAGTTGACCCTTGAACTGTTTTTGTGAGGAGGTCTGCACCAAACAAGGCTTCTATCTTTCCTGCTTGGACAAATGTTAGCATTGCTGTTTGGGTTAGAGCTTTCTGACCTTCTGGGCAGCCATCAAGGAGGCTCTTTCCTTCTTGAGCCTGATCCCTTCTGCTCTTCTTCTTCTCCTCATCAGTCCTTGAGTCTTGGGGGAGAGAATGTACAGTTTTCAGGTACATGGTGCCACTTAGGTTGGGAAACAGGCCTAGATGCCTATACCGTGCAGTTGGCTACAACTTACTTATTTAGCCATGACATTTCCACTTGATTTTTCACCTTCTTGTTCATCCATCCATCATCTGTCCATCTATCCATCCATCCTTCACCTATCATTCATCCATCCATCTATCCATCCATGCATCCACCCATCCATCCATTCATCCATCATCCATCCATCCATCCATCCATCCATCCATCCATCCATCCAATCATCCATTTATCCACCCACCCGTCCATGCATGCATGCATGAATCCATCCATCCATCCACCCACATGTCCATCCATTCAACATTTCTGGTGCCTCTCTGTGCTCTGTCCCATGCTGGGTGCTAAATACTGGAGACCCAGATGTGGATTGTACCTGGTCCAGCCTTTGACAAGCCCCTGGGGGCTACTCCTGTGCCCTTTGCCCCAACAGATGCGGGAGCTGCAGCATGAGAATGTTGCTGCTTGCCTGGGCGTCTTTGTGGCCCCCGGGGTCAGCGCTCTAGTGTTGGAGCACTGTGCCCGGGGCAGCCTGGAGGACCTGCTGCGGAATGAGGCTCTGCGGCTGGACTGGACATTCAAGGCCTCTCTGCTGCTGGATTTGATCTGTGTGAGAACCCTCCCTGGGTTTGGAGCTGTGGGGGCCATGGAGAGGGTAGGGAGATAAGAGATGCTCAGATTTCCAAGACCTGGTCTCTTTCCACTTTGTCTAAGAAAAACTTGAACAGTGTGGGAAAAGGTGAGGGGAAGCAGGAAGGGTTTCTAGGGTCTGTGAGATTCAGAGAGGACCAGGGGCCCCTTTCATTCATCACAGGGCTTCCGGACCATCATTATGTCTACACTAGGGCATGCGCTATCTGCACCACCGGCATTTCCCCCACGGCCGCCTCAAGTCCCGCAACTGTGTGGTGGATGGGCGCTTTGTTCTCAAGGTCACTGACCATGGTTATGCAGAGCTCCTGGATGTTCAACGGGCTCCCCGCCCCCGGCCAGCTCCAGAAGGTCAGCTCAGGGGTAGGCAGAGACCACCAGTAGGTTCTGGGGCCTCTGTTTCCATCGGACGCTTAGGGGCAGGGGGAGGGGGGAGATGTCCAACCCTCCAGCACTTCCTGTGGTGTGACCTTGAGCTGCCCCAGGCCCCTTGTCTGGGAATGGGGGAGAACAGAAGCCCCTATGTCCTCCTGGGCAAGGACGCCGCATGTGTGAAACGCCCACCCATCCTGGCCCGGCTTGGGGGTCGGTGGGTGAGGACGGCGTGGCCCTGCCCTGTGACTGCAGAGCTGCTGTGGACGGCTCCGGAGCTGCTGCGGGTGCCAGGGGCCCCTGGGCGGGGCACCCTCAAAGCAGACATCTTCAGCATCGGCATCGTCCTGCAGGAGGTGCTGACTCGAGGCCCACCCTACAGCTCCTCGGGGCTCTCCGCAGAAGGTACGGCACGCCTGTCCTCCTTCCTCTGCCTTCCCCTGGCTGGGGTCCCCATGGAGTTGGGGGGCCCCAGGAATGGGGTCTGGGATGGCTCCAGGTCATCAGGAAATTCAGGCCTGGGAACAACCCCACAGACACACTTGCCTGGTTTGGCCGTGAGAACTGAGTTTCTTTGGCTTGAGCCAGGCAACCTTCGGCAGCTCGGCCAAGAATGGCAGCTGACCAGCTCCGGGGCTGAAGACACTGGTTTCTGGGAGAAAACCCCCACCCCCTTCTGCCTCTTCCAGGGTCATCGCCACGTCTGTGGGGGCTCATGCCCCAACCAACCCCTTGCTTAGTGGCGACTTTGTACTTCTACAGACCTCAGTTTTCCCCAGCTGCGTCACTTACTTACTACACTACTTGACACAAATCACTTCCCCTCTCTGAGCCTCAGTTTTCTTATCTTTAAAGTGGCGATGAAACAAAAAATGGGCCAGACATCTGGCCCATGCTGGATGTGTGTTTGGGCGCTTGCTTCTCTGCCCACGTGTGGCTCCTTCAAGAGCATCTCATCTCCTTCAAGGTGTTCAGGATCCTCAATCACATCTTCTCCATCATCACCCGGTCTTAGATATTTTCTTCTCTGACCCCAGTGCTAAGGCCCAATTTCAGAAACATTCCCTCCTCCCCTTCTGTGTTCCCTGTCAGGGTGAGCCAGAGCCCGGGCTAGACTTCTAGCTGTCCCCCTGCTGCCTGTCCCGGGAACCTGTCCCTGCAGGCGGCCTGGCATCTCAGCTGCAGGGCAGGGCAGCGGTGGAGCCAAGCCGGCCATCCCCTCCCACCCCCAGTGGACAATCTAGAACTCACAGGAGGCCTGGCTCACTTCCTTTCTCCACCAGAGCACTGCTAAGTGAGTAATGAGCATTCCAGGCCCCAAATTTATGAGGTGGAGGAGTGGGAAGGAGAAGGGCCTTTGTCAGGCCATTTGTTCAACACTCCTCAGAGGCTCAGCCCCCCACATTTGCCCATCAGGAGAGGGGAGACCAGCCAGATGGAGTGTGTGAGCCAGCCTCCCAGGGCACGGCCCCTCGGGCCTGGATTCCATGAGGTTTTAGGGGAAGGGGCCAGGCCTGGAACCCTTGGATGGTCACCACTGGATTGGGCTGTCAGTCCAGGGCCTGCTACTTCCTGGGGCGGGGGGGTGGGGGGTGTGGTTCGGGTGTCTTCCCTGGTCTTAGGGAGGAAAACACAAAGAGCACAGGTACTGGAGGAAACCGACCTAAGCCCAGCTCCATGCCAACCCACTTCATAACTTTGAATAAATCCCTCTTAGGCTCTGAGCCTCAGTTTTGTCATCTGTAAAATGGGGCAACCATGTTGCCTGCCTCCCAGAGTGGTTGTGAGTATTCAGTGAAATTCTTTAGACAAAGGGCCTGACACCTGGTGGTCACTCTATAAATATTTGTCTGAGTGGTTTTAAGGATGTGCTCATGGGGGACCCCACATTCTCTTCTGACTTCCCAATTTAGAAGCAGATCTTCTTCACTTTCAGAAATAACATCTTTTCAAGATCCTGTGGCAGAGGGGCACTTGCAGCTTCCAGAACTCTGTCATATGCATTATTCCTCTGGACAAGCTTGTGTGTGTGTGTGGGGGGTAAGTGTATCCTTTAGGGATAACTGAGTGAGGCTCAGAGAAGGGAAGGGACTTCTCAGCGGAAAGCAGGGGTCAGGGCTCTTGCCCTCAAATCTTCTGGAGTCATCCACGAAGCATATTTCCACAGAGCTTGGTCTGAAACCTCCTCCCTCAGCCACGGGCATAGCCGGTCAATCCTGGTGAGGCCTTGGGTGTGGACAGCGGGCCTGGTGTGGTGAGGGAACACGGGCCCTGGCCTGGGCCGGTAGTTTTCAGCATGTTCGCATACGAGGACTCCATTTTAATGTCAGAAACGCTGGGAGCCTCACATGCTGCTATTTGATTTTTAATATCTGCCGACTGAGACAATACCCGAAGCCAGAATCTACTCGGAAATCAGCAACACTTTGAAATGGACTTGTGTTTTATTCATCACAGCCCCATCTGAATACTTTTGCAAACAAGTTGTACGTTTTTGTGTGTGATATATTATTGATTCCGTCTGCACACACTCCTTTGGCAGAACGTACAGCTTTCCATATCCTTTACCCAGAGACCCTCGGGGTCTGTGCCTGCGGGCTGGAAGCCTCTGGGCAAAGAAAATCATGCAGGAAGAGATCAGGCTCAGATCTAGAGTTTGTTTTTTACCAACCCTGTAGCTGTGGGTGAGTTACTTCACTCCCAGGAGCCTCAGTTTCCCTATCTGTGAAATGAGACGAGGACTCATGCCCTCTCCCCAACTTGGGGGCCAACAGGGAATGGGAAGGGGATCGAAATCCAGAAAGAAGCTTCTCCTCACGGGTACCGAGGGCTCCCACCTCCTGGGCCAAGAGAGGAGAATCCCAGTCCTCCTCAGGGGGACTCTAAGTCTGAGAGCCCTAGGGAGTCTGTACTATTTCGTGCCCTATTTATATGTGAGTAAACTGAGGCTCAGAGAGGTGACATAACTTAGAATGTACATGGGTGATCCAGACTTCCCCTCCTGATCTCAGCCCCACTTCCTCCCGGTGCCTCAACTCCCTCCAGTGTCCCCAACAGCTTCCTGAGGCAGAGCCGTTTCAAGCCATTGTTAGCTGGGGAAACCGAGGCACACAGTGATGGCAAGTGGCAGAGCCAGAACTAGAACACTGATCTGTTGGACCGTGACTTAGTCTGGTGGCCTTTATTACAGGGAGCGGGGACAGGAAGATCACGGCAGGGGCTGTCTTGGGAAAATAATAATGATGACAATAATGAAAGCAGACAGTCTTGTTCTTCCATGGGAAACTGGCACCAGAAAGTCTCCAGGTGGCAGGGCTGGCGGAAAGAGCCACAGTGTCAAGGTTTCAAGCACATCGGTGGGCGTCACAGGCAGGGAGCAGCAGTTGGGTTTGGGGGTCGGGGAGAGACTGCTAGGTGCCGGCTGCCTAGCATCCATCTTCTCTTCCCTCTGCACCCCTCTCGAGAAGGCAGTTTATTCAGCTCATTTCACAGATGGGAAGACTGAGGCTCAGAGCAATCTCTGTCTTGTCTGCTATCTCCTAGAGAGGTTGTAGCAGACCCAGAATTCAAAACCCGTTCTTGCAGCTCCTAGCATGAGACCCTTTCCCTGGTTCCATCCTGGGTGCTCCTGGCTCCACGGGCCAACATGCCCTGGGTTACAGAGCAGGGGAGGCAAGGAGTGCCCTCAGGGCCCGATCTCTGCACCCCCAGAGGCCTCCCCTGCCTTCTGTCTCAGGACCCCAGGCCAACTCCTTCCCATGAGCCTTGCTGGGGACCTCAAGCCTGTCATCCACATGCTGTTTATTGCAGAAATCATCGGGAAGGTGGTGTCACCCCCTCCCTTGTGCCGGCCCCTGGTGTCTCCTGACCATGGGCCACCCGAGTGTATCCAGCTGATGGAGCAGTGCTGGGAGGAGGCTCCAGAGGACAGACCTAGCCTAGACCAGATCTACAGCCAGGTCAGTGCTCTCCAGGCCAGTGCTCACACGAAATGGTTCATCAGTTCACTTCACTTTGCCCAGTGGGAGCCAGACACTACCTCTGGGGTCTAGAAATCCTATGTGGTAAGGGGGCACAGACCAGCCCCATCGTTCTTGAGGGCTGGGCCTGAGGTCCACCATCTGAGGAAAACTTTCTCAGAACCCTGGGTTCCAGGGATGTTTGTTGAATGCCTTCCTGAGTGACACACCCATGCTAAGTATTATGCTTACTTCATTTAATCCTTATGATAGCTGTCCAAAGAAGTCCTTGTATTATCTTGGCTTCATAGAGAGAAACTGAGGCACAGAGAGGTGAGGGGCTCCCCCAAGGTAACTCAGGGAGTGAAAGGTGGGGCTGGAATTTATGAGGGGCCTGGGTGTGTCCCCACCCCCAGGTCTGCCTTGGGAACTGCCACAGGAGGGGTGAGGCAAGTCCGTGCAAGTTTGCAGGGAGGGCGTGGAGTATGCGGGCCTGACTGAGCTGGCTAATGGCTCCCATGGGACCAACCCACCAAGCCTGAGGTGACAGCTTCATGCTTCCCCTTTCTACCCTCCACTCCCCAGTCGCAGTGGCATGTCGCCAAGGAGAGGCTCAGCGAGTGAGAGGGGCTTTCAGACAGGTGATGAGGGAGCAAGGGCCAGGAAGACAGACAGGAGAAATGCACAGGTGTCCTCTGAGAATGCTTTCTACATCCCCTGACTTCCCACATCCCCTCCCCACCTCAGCTCTGGCATCAAGGGTGGTGTCCCCATTCCACAGATGAGAAATCTGGGTCTCAGAGTAAAATGAGCTCTCGGGGGCCACCATGAGGGCGGGTTGCAGAGCTAGGACTGGCAGCCAATTCTTAAAACACAAGCCTGGAATCTATCCAGGGATCAGAGGTTGCCGTGGCTGGTGGTGGGTGACTGTGAGGACAGATCCTGCCCAGGGCTCTGGGCAGAGAAGGCAGGGACGGGCACGTGACAGAGAGCATCAAGGTGGGGATTGCACCACGTAGTGGGGGGCTAAGGGCCGGGATCCCTGCATTCACATCTACGCTGCACTTTACCTCCTTGACCTTGGGCAATCTGATTGCTCTATTGAGTTTCAACCTCCCTAAAAGTTGCCTGGAAAGACTAACTCTGACCTGACTTGCCATGTTTGAGTAACCATCAAGTGAGAGAACAAAGGTAAGAATGTGGTGGTTCTCTGAGAAAGAAAGTGAGTGAGGCGTTAGAGAAAGAACGCTGACCTCGAAGACAGAAGGCTTGGGTTCATGTTCACCTTAAATTGCATTTAATGCAATTAAACAAGAGGATAAGTATGAGAAAGGAAGAAGAAAATGATTGCTGTTTGCAAATCCTATGATTATGTTCCTGGGCAACCCAAGGGAAACAGGGGAAAACACATCCCAAATTTTACAATAATTCAGTGGGGTGGCTGCCGATAAAATTAACACATGAACGATCTCAGTTCCACAATGATAAAATCCTTGGCAAGTTATTTTACTGCTCAGATCCTTTGTTTTTTCATTTGTATAATAGGGTCTTCCTTGCAGAGACGAGCTTCCGGTCCACTTTGTGTCCTTGGTGTCTCAAGGTCAGCAGCTGCCATGCCCACCGCGACTGACCTTTAAAGTTTGTGCCTCTGCTTTTAAAGGGTAATACAAAATAGGTGTGTGTTAACGAGTGCTGCCACTCCCCACCTTACAGATGTTTGGTTGAGAGAAGTGGTGGTAATGGAGTTGGATATGCACATGCGTGCGCGCGCGCGTGCGCACACACACACACACACACACACACACACGCTAAGCTGCTGGATTTAGACAGCAATGGACTCCTTCACTTTGACCATCATTAATTTGCTTCCTCCATTGACTGTACTTTGGAAAGGTGCGAACCAGATTGGGGGAGGTTCTAGTAAATCTCCTTAGGGAACACACTGCCATATTTCCTGCAAGGTATTTATTGAAGGTATGATTTATGACCACATGTGACTGTCCTCCTATGAAGACCTAAGAGAGGTGTTTCTCTTTGCTCAGCAACTAGCCATAGTTGTGTTACTATTGAGCAAACAGTTTAATGCTCCACTATCTCATGGACTGTGTGGGTTGTGTGATTTCTATTTCCCTCTTTTCTTTGTTGCTAGGAAGCTCATATTCAAAATCGTGACCAACTTCTAGCATGCATTTTGCTAGACCAAAATAGCATGTATTTATTCTTCTTTGGTCTCAGTGTCCTTACTTATTTATTATTTTATTTTGTAAGAAAAAGTTTTTTTGAACAAGGAAAGAAATAGGTTGAAATGGTTATATACGTAAATAATTTACATACATCCTTTCTATCAACCCACCTGTCTGTCCATCCATCCATCCATCTATCCATCCATCCATCCATCATATCTAACCATCTGTTTATCTAAATATCCCACCCATCCATCCATCCAATCCTCCACCCATCTTTGAGAAGAACAAAGAATGTCACTTCTACAGTGTTTTTGTGAGAGCCAGAGCACTAGGGTGAGTGGTAATGCTACACTGGGCATAGGCTCCTTTGTAAAGTCATCTCCCTGACTACCTGCCTCATAGAGAACTAACTCACTTTTCCTCCCAGCTATCTGTGCTTTCCCTTGCCAGAGCTGCCATCCCTTGAGTGTTCCACATTTGCTCCCCCATTGGAGCTCCTCCAGGCAGGGACTACGTCTGCTTCCTTCCTGTGGCTGAGATTTCCAGCCTGAGAGTGAGTGTGTTGACCTTCATGGATGAATTGGGATTTTTGTTCCATTTTCAGTTCAAAAGCATCAATCAAGGCAAGAAGACCAGTGTTGCTGACTCTATGCTGTGGATGCTGGAGAAGTATTCTCAGAACCTCGAGGACCTGATCCAGGAGCGGACTGAGGAACTGGAGCTGGAGAGGCAGAAGACAGAAAGGCTGCTCTCTCAGATGCTCCCTCCGTGAGTGGCCCCTTAGGACTTGATTGTACCTCTAGCTTCAGTGGCTCTGAGCATGGGAACTGGGACATAGTAAGTGCTCAGTAAATCTGGGTTCCATGAATTCATTCAATTTGTTCATTGTTTATTTATCTGACATTTTTTGACAAAGCCCTTATATATGCCAGCCTCTATGCTGGGCTTTTAAGTATTAATTCTGCTACCTCATTCCCCCGAGAGCAAAGAGAGGAAAGTGTCCCCTATCTGACATCAGAGCAAGTAAAGTCCAGAGAGGGACAGGTGTTTACTGGAGGGCAGCTAGTACACAAGCAGACCTGACCCAGATCCCCTGATGTTCAACCCAGGAATTTCCCCCCAAGATCCCTCCCTCACCTCCAAACTGTGGGAAGGAAGTCCTCCTACCTTGTGACTCTGGTCCTTCCCATTCCTTCAGGTCTGTGGCTGAAGCTCTGAAAATGGGGGCAGCTGTGGAGCCAGAGTACTTTGACCAGGTCACCATCTACTTCAGTGACATTGTGGGTTTCACCATCATCTCAGCACTGAGCGAGCCCATTGAGGTGGTAGGCTTGCTCAATGACCTCTACACACTGTTCGATGCTGTTCTGGGCAGCCACGATGTGTATAAGGTGAGGAGACCAGGAGGCTGGTATTGCATGTCTCTTTTTGTTACTGTTGTGTTTGTGTCACACGTTCACTTCCTGTCATTTATCTGTGTGTTTTTATCAGTTAGCTATTGCCGTGTAACAAATAATGCTGAAGCCCAGTGATGTAAAATTATAAGCATTTGTTACTGCTCACAAACTTATAGGTGAGCTGCAAAGTTCTCTGGGCTCAGCTGGACCACTCATACATCTGTGGGCAATGTGGCTGAGATAGGAAGTTCTGCTGATCTTGGCTGGGCTCTGTTACATCTCTGGAACCTTGAACAGGACTGCTCTGGCTCAAGCAGGCCAGATGGCATTGTTCCCATGGTGTGGCAGCATTCTGAGAGGGAAGGCAGAAGCACAGAAGCCTCTGGAGGTCTAAGCCAGGATTGGGCACGTGGCTATTTCTGACATTATTCTATTGGTCAAAGCAAGTCAAAAAAACAACCGAGGGGCACCTGGCTGGCTCAGTCGGTAGAGCATAGAATTTTTGATCTCAGGGTCATAAGTTCGAGCCCCACATTGGGAGTAGAGTTTACTTAACAAAAGACACCAACACAGATTTAAGAGCGGGGGAAATAAACTCCACCTGTACTGGGCAAGGGCGAACAGATGAGTCATCTCCTGTGCCTCCCCTCTGGGACCTCTCAGTGCTGTAGATGAAAGATGAAGATAACCCACAGTCAAAGTGATGATCAGGGCAGGCAGAGGAGGCTGGTTAAGAGGGTCCCAAATCCAGTTAGGGATTGATGTGTAGAGTAAAAAGCAAGAAAGGCTTCCTGGAGGAGGTGTTATCTTCCTAGTGCTGTCTAGTCTGGGTATGGTGGCTCTAGGCAAGCCATGGGGAATAATGTGCCAAAGCTGGAGCCTTGAGAGGATGGACCTAGTGAGTATGAGGAGTGCTGAATGGGTTGTAATGGCTGGACATGATGTGGGCCAGTGGTGGAGTGGGTGATGGCTGGGGGACACTGGAGAGAGGAGCAGAGGCAGAGCTGTCAAGACCTTCCATGATCTAGTCCCTGTGCATCTCTCCATCCTGGGTTTGAGTCCCAGCTTGACCACCAGCATCTGTGTAGCTTGGGCAAATGGCTTCCCCTCTCTGCACTTCTGTTTCCTCCCCTATAAAATAGGAATGATGACCCCATCCCCGGGGGGTTACAGATAATGGGCGGATCCCACCCCCCTTGAAGAAGTGCTGTGTAAACTGAGGTTGTAAAAGTGACTAGCGTCCTATCCCTCCCTACCTGCCGTGGGGACCCCACCCCAATCCTGCCCCTTATTCTGATCCAGTAGCTGGAGGGCTTGAGTTGCTTTAGACACAATGGGGGTGGGGGGGGAGCTCCCCAGAAACCACCATACTCAGACTCCAATGACCTTAGCCTTAATTTGTGACCCACCAGTCCCTTTCTAGCCACAGCCCTCCAGGGAGGCAGGGACAGGGGACGGCCAGGCCCTGGGGCAGAAGCCAGGATGGACAGGAGGCCTGGGCGGGACGTTTCAGAGGCGGTCTGCTGATAGCACCTATGTACAGTATCCCAGCAACAGTAATTGCAGTACTTATTGAGTGCTTACTGTATACAGGACACTAGTCTAAGTGCTTTATATGTACTAATCCGTTTAACCATCCTAACAATCTGTCAGGTAGGTAATGGTGCCCTAATGTAGAGATGAGGAAATGCGTGATTAAGGGGCTTTATCTAATTACATATTTCCAATGGGGTGTGGAGCTGATATTTGACCTTGGACATTCTGATCCCAAGAACCCCCTTTGGGGGGCTCACCATCCTCATGACATGGACATCCTCAGGAGAAAGCCGCAGGTTCATAGTGACCCACAAGACCCTCTAGGAACCGGCCCCACCTACCTCCCCAGCTGTATCTCTGGCCACTCTACGCAGACCTCTGCATTCCTCACACATGCTTTGCTCTCGGGGCCACCAGGCCTTTGCACGTGTGGTTGCTTCCTCCTCGGACATTGCTCTCCCTCCTCCTCACCTGGCTCCCTCCTGCTCCTCCTTCTGGCCTCAGGTTAGCCTCCTTCCCCTCCCAGACATGATTAGGAGCTCCTGTGCGGCACTCGCCTGACTACCCCTGGGACAGCACAGCCCCACTTTACAGTTCTAACCCGAATCACTCTGTCCCCAGTGCTTGGTGATGTCCAGCACATCTTAGGTCCTTTGGAAATAGATACAGACTGAGCAAGGATCTCGCTGAAGCCCAGAGAGGAAAGTGACTTGCCCAAGGTCACACAGCCGGTAGGTGGTAGAGCCAGGAATCTGCAATGCCTACCACCACTACCTGGCTCTGTCTACTACACCGCACTGCCCATGCTTAGCCTCAGAGACCTGAGCCACCGACATTCCAAGGACGCAATGTCCCTCCCGCTCCCCGTTCAAGAGCCTGCACTCCCGCCCCAGCCCCTGGTTCAGAGGTGTTGTCTCTCATGCTGGCTGAGTTTCCCTCTTGCTTCCAGAGCCTCCCTGGCCCCGCGGGCCCCAGGAAAAGATTCCTCATCTCTCATCTCATCTTGCTGAGCCCCGCAGCTTTGATGTGCCTTGAGTCACCCCTGGCCTCGTCTCTTCCTCTCCTGCTAATCTTTTCTCACACATGTGTCCCTCCCAGCTCTGAATCATGCTCTCTGATCTGCTCTGAACTCTGGCCAAGAGGTCTGCATCTTTCTGGCAGAATGAAATGAAATAAAACAAGGCCCACACACCCCTCCAGATGTGGGGAACCAGGCAGCCTGTTCCTGACGATGTGCGAGTGTGTCTCTCATCACTCCTGCCATCCGCCTCGGTTTCCCCTCCGTCCCCAGCAGGATCTGGTTACTGCTCTTTAATCCGGTCTGGGTTGGGAGGCAGCCAGGTGATCATTTCCTGGTTCCGCTGGGGTCTGGGACTCCTTGCCAGTGCACATCGAATGAACACTTTATGGACATGGCTCCAGTGCAGAGCCCACGTGGGCTACAGGGGTGGAGGATTTAGCGCAGCCACCCAGCCCCAGCGGGTAACACTGGCCTTGGCCATGTTGCCAAGTGACCCTGGGCAAATCACTTGACCTCTCTGAGCCTCACGCTCCCATTTGTAAAACAGAGGTGAAGTGCCTGTGGCTTACGATGGTTTCGCCGATCAAGCAATGTGAGAGGAAGTGCTATGTTTCCTCCATTCACCAGCGCGATGCCGACGCCACCGAGCATCACTATGAGCAGGTGCTGAGGCCTCCCCCTGAAAGCACAGAACAGGGCAGGGGTCTGGGGTGGGGCCCAGAGCTAGGTAAGCATCTACAGAGGACTGGCCCAACCTAGGGACTATCACAGGGGATTTCATGAACCCTTGCAATGGTCCGCAGAGGCCATTATCTCTTCAGATGCAACACAGGTTCAGAGAGGTAAGTAACTAGCCCAAGGTCACACAGCAAGTCAGTGGTGGCGTTGGAATTCACATCTGTATTTGCTAGTATGGAAATCTTTGCCCTCAATTCTCTGGCTGCATTCTCCCATCTGCAGAAGGACCGCACCTATGTATACCCTTGCTTGCAGCTGAGTGCCGATGATCATAGGAGTCTTTGAGTGATCGTCCTCATGGGTCCGAGCTCCTAGAGAGTGGGGCCTGCACCTGGTCACCTTTCTGTCACTGGAGTTGTAGGGGTGATTATTAGTGACACCAAACTCTCCCAGCTCAGGTGGCAGGCAGATGGAGGGCTGGAGGTCAGTGTAACAGCTTAGAAAAGCCACCATGCTCCTCCTCCCCAGTCTGGACCTTGGGCCACCCAACTGAGGCAATGGCGGGTCCCCAGAGCAGATGTACTGTCTCTGAGTTGTAGCTGTACACTTGGTGGCTAGAAGTGGGGCCAGTGAACTGTAGGTCTCCGGGGCTGCCTCTGGGAGGTGGGGTTGACCTATGCACACATGCTGACTGTGTGTAGGGCCATAGCAGAGGGAAACCCCGCGCAGCAGGCACGGTCCCCAAAACAGAGAGGGAAAAGGCCTGAGCCCTGTGTAGCAAGAGGCAACATGGCATACAGGCTCTGGAGCTGGACTGGTCAAGTTCAAATCTGCTCTGTGCAACGTTGGCAGGTGACTTAAATCTCTGGCCCACTGTCCCCCTGTGAAATGGTAGAATTCTCACGATGGTCTAATGCATAGATATCTGTGAAGGGTTTGGAACGGCGTCTGGCATTGTCATAACTGCTCTCCAAGGACTCAAGCATTTAGTACTTCTTCCTATGTTGCCAGGCAGACCACGGGTTCTTCCTCCTGTGGGAAGAAGTGGGTGGGCAGAGGGATAGCCAGGGCTCGCTCATAACTTTCCCTCCTGGGGCACGGGGCGGGAGGTCTTTCTCCTCTGTGGAAATGTACAAAGAGGGGAGTAGCCATGTCCCGGACCCCTGCCACATTCACCACCAGCCCAATAGTGCCAGCCCAACGTCAGCAGGTGACGGAGAGGAGAAGGGGAGCTCCCAGCCCCAAGCAGGGAAATAGCTGGTGACCTGGAAGATCTTATGGACTCGATGAAGTGGGAGCTGGGCTGAGGGAGGGCTTGGATCTCAGCAAACAGGGACTGAGAGAGAGCATCTGAGGCAGAGGGGCCAGGCCATTAAGCAAGCACTGAGGGTCTCTGTGGACTGCAAGAAAGTTCCTATTGGTGGAAGCATGGGGAACCAGGAGCAATGGTTAGGAACTGTCAGGAAATTCTGCAAATCATGGGAGTCCCTGACTGCCAGCCCACTGGGAGCAAATTCGAGTAAACAGAATGTGGCATGATTAGGGCAGATCACTCCCTGGTGTTGGAGTAGAGATAGCCTGGGTGAGGGAGAGGTTGGGGGGGGGGCGCGGCAAAGGTAGTAGGACACAGTCTACAGCAAATCTGGGAGAGATTTATTGAATTACAACGCCCCCTATGGGCAGGGGACGTATTATTATTATTATTTTTATTATTGCCCACCAGGTGCTGAGGGAGAACAGATGGGGGGGTCAGAAGGACAGCTCTGCTCCCCAGGGCGGGGACGTGCCAGCATTTGCTGGCTGCAGGAGATGCAGTGCAGGAGCTGGGCTCTTGAGCCCGGAGAGGGAAAGACTTGGTGGGGGCGGGGGCAGCCTGGCCAGAGGCAGAGCGGAAGCCCACAGTACACAACTGTGTCTAAATCGGAGCTACCTAGAGGAAGAAGCAGCCACCTCTAGAAGGGGGGACTTTCCTATCAAAAGATGCAAGCAGGCCAGGCCAGCCACCGAGGAAGCAGGTGGGCGGCCTTGAAAGCCCCTCCAAGTTCTGAGATCCTGGGATTCTTTCATTTCCAACACCATCAGCCAAGGAAATGATGACAGTGGTGGTGGTGATGACAGAAGTCTCCATCCATTGAGCAACACTAATGAGCTTAGTTCCTTTAAAAAAAAATTGGGTCGGGGGGCAGCGCCTGGGTGGCTCAGTTGATTGAGCATCTGCCTTTGGCTTAGGTCATGATCTCGGGATCCTGGGATAGAGTGCCAAACCTGTCAAGCAGGGAGCCTGTTTCTCCCTCTCCCTCTGTAGCTCCCCGCCCCCCCCCCAGCTTGTGTTCTCTCTTTCATTCTCTCTCAGATAAGTAAAATCCTTTCGAAAAATAAAAATAAAAAATTCTTTTAGGTAACACAGCGTAATATTAGTTTCAGGTGTAGAATTCAACACTTAACATACAACACCTGGTGCTCATCACAGGTGCCCTCCTTGAGTTCCATCCCCTGTCTCCCCCATCCCCTCCCCACCTGCCTTCTGCTAACCAGAGCCTAGTTCTTTCAATACTTTAACATGCATTCCACCTGAGAGGAAACTGAGGCTTGCACAGGTGAAGTGGTCTGTCCAAGGTAAATAGCAGAGCCAGGATCAAACCCACATCTACATGACTCCCAAACCTGCATATTTTCTAGTACACCTTGAAGGCAGACCAGGGGTACTTACTTTCCCAAGCCCTCCGGGGTACAGATGCATCCAATATGCACGTGCTCCTCTCCAGATGAAGGCCTGGTCTGTCGCTGTGGCGTTGTGGAGACGGGGGGCCCACATCTTGCTGCTAAAAAGGACAGAGGGGACCAGAGAGGCACTGCCAAGTGCAATTTAGACTAAGGCGATTTGAAGTGTGCACATCTGACTGTTGCTAGAGCCCCTGGGACGGGGGGCCTGACAGAGACAGCACTGTGGGCCAGAGATTTGAGGGGTGGGTCAGGGCTCCCCGGAAGGGCCTTGTGCGGGCCCCGGGACAGTCCAGCAGAGCGGGGTGTGAAGGCTGTGGCTTCTAGGTGGAGACCATCGGGGATGCCTACATGGTGGCCTCAGGGCTGCCCCGGCGCAATGGGAGCCGGCACGCGGCTGAGATCGCCAGCATGGCGCTGGATATCCTCAGCTCTGTGAGAGGCTTCCGCATGAAGCACGCGCCCGCCGTGCCCATTTACATCCGTGCTGGCCTGCACTCAGGTACAAACGGAGTGCTGCGGGGACGACGGTCGGGAGCAACCTCCCAACCCTGCCGGGGGGGATGGGCTGGGGCAACCCCAATGGTGGGATTCTGGGATTCTGAGATTCTAAAGCTCTGGGATAGAAAATTTGGCATTCCCACTAATCTGGGAGCTCCCCAGGAACAAAAACTGGCTCCGATTTATCTGTGCCCCCTACCCCCGGCCCAGAGGCTGGCACAGATATCATCTCCTCTCTGGGTACCATTGGAGATTCTGTATAGTTTCATCTCTACCCCCAGCTGGAGTCCAGGAGGTGGGGGTAGAGACAGCAGGGCTGGGGGGTGGTGCATGGGGAAGGGCAAGACTGTCATGGGAACCTCTCTTGGGACCTCCCAAAACTCACTGGGTACATTTGAGTTTCAGGGCCCTGTGTGGCAGGGGTCGTCGGTCTCACCATGCCCCGTTATTGCCTCTTTGGTGACACTGTTAATACTGCATCCCGGATGGAGTCCACAGGGCTGCGTGAGTGTCTGATATTTCTATCTTGCCTGGGTGAGGACTCTCAAGTCCTGCAGCCTGGCTATTTGAAACAGTGCTTAATAACCAAACCACCATCTGGTGGCAGCGTACCTTAGTTGTCAGTAAAACAACTCTATGGAGATAATGTATGTCCCTGGTTCTTTTAACTTTCCATGGGATTTTGTGATGATCTCATGAGAGAAGACAATGACTTGAGAGGCAGGAGGCCTGGGTCCTAGCCCCGTCTGCCACTGGCTTGCTTGGTGTCCTTGAGTAAAATACTCTCCCTCTAGGTCTTGATTTCCACATCATTACAATGAGGAGACCCATCTCAATTTTTTAATGCCATTTTACACCCAGTTGGCAGCAAAGGCTACTCTGATGGCTCGGTTAGAGCAGGTGCAAAAGTTGGAGTCCTCAGACCTCTGCTTCTGGCTGTGGAAGTCGTGTGCTCCCTAATGCCATTTGGTACACATCCTGAGTGACTAGACGTGCGGGCCCTAGTGGGAGTCCTGCTCTGAAAAGAAGAGTAACCGCTTATCTGCTCTGACTCCTCCTTCATAGACTTCCCTATAAATGAAAATTATGCTCCTAGGGGTTCTCACTTCATCTTGAGTTCCTCTAAACACTTGATCTATGAAATTTGCTTTTCCTTGCGGCCTCTATTTTAGTGACCAACAGGCTGCCAGAGGGACACAAAGGTCAGGTGAAAAGTGTCAGATGAATCAGAATTGTGTGCATTATTGGCTGGAGCTGGGGCTGTTATAGGTCTTAATGACATTCTGGAACACTAGGTATGCTGCCACCAGGTGACTTGATTACTACCTTTCTTGTCAGCATACAGAATTCACGTCAGCAGAAGCACAGTCCAGACACTGCTCAGCCTGGACGAAGGCTACAGAATTGACATCAGAGGCCAGACTGAGCTAAAGGTAGGGGAACTTTCTTTCCTGGAATTGATGGAAAAATCCCCCCACCCAATCCAGTTTCTGTGGGCAGCAGGCGAGATTCTTACTCATTTCACTGACATAGAAGGAACTGCCTGTCTGCAGTTAGGGATGGAGCTGATCACCTGTCCTCATCACTCCCCAAATTCTAAAAAAAAAACATTTCTTCCTGGGAACCACTCCCTTGTTGACTCATCATAGGAAGAAGGGCCAGGGCTGAGAACTTCCTTCTCCTGATGACATTCCTGGGTAGCAGGCTGGTGCCTGACATTAACATATTTATTGCCACAGCAACCGTGAAAGAAGGATCAATGGCCCCATTTTATAGTTGAGGAAATGAAATTAGGCGAAGTGATGTGTCTGAAGTCACGTAGCTTGTATCCCAGAGCTGATGGGTCTAAAGCCCACGCTTTCTCTGTAACGTTGTTGGGTTCCTACTCACCCCTCAGGACCCTAGAGCACGTCTCACCTCTCACGGAAGCCTGCCCTGACCTGGGACCACCCATCTTCCCTTTCCCCCCCGTGGTGGCTGTCATGCCTTCCCTGTGCACCCACCCCTCCCACCACTGCCCTCTGCTGCTGCAGGGGTGATACTGGGTGATTCCTGCCCATGAGTACCTCTGCATTCTTTTTTGAAACATTAACATTCAATAAAGGTAATGGTTCAGTTTTCCCACGAGTGAGTGACTTTTCGTCTTACCCCGCTTCCTCGGGTATAGTCAGGCCTGGTGGAGTGGCCTAGACATTTAAAGGCCCAGAACAAGGACGGGGCCCTAGAAATGGCATGCTCCATGGAATTGACTTCATCACACTGTGAAATGTCACAGCAGGAGGGTACAGCTCAGAGAGGAGCAGCAACTTGTCCACGGTCACACAGCCTGTGAGGGCTGGCATGTGTGGAATCCTTTGCTCTGGAGGTTATGGGAGAGTAAGTCGGAATAAGTCTTGTTTGGGGGAGTGGGCACAAGGTGACGTGAGGAACAGAGGATTCTGAAGCCAGAGGGGAATGCAGAGAGGGCGTGGGGAGGGCGGCACACCAACTAGAGGTTCTTCAGGATGGCCTGGGGGCTCCACGGGGCAATACCCGTCCCTGGCCCCAGCGCCCCTAACGCCCCCTCTATTCCTAAGTTCCAGGCAGCCGTACCCCTGTCCCAGGCAACGAGGTCCTGCAACAGCTGGGGAAAATCACAGATCATAACATCTTGATCATCAGAGGCCAGCTAGAGGCCTAGCATTCCAGATCTGCTGGTCATAGAATTCATGATTTATTATTCAGTTACGTCTCTAACAGAACAACAACTCCTGAGGTATTGAGGAATAGAGAGGTGAAGTAAGTTGGCCCAAGTCACACAGCTAGCAGGTGATGGAGCCAGGATGTGGACCCAAACAGTCTGGCTGCCGGCTCCAAGCTGCTCTGCACGGAGCTGTTCGCAACTGTGCCCTTCCACCGGCCTTGCTCTTTGCCTGAGAAGCTGTGCTCAATCCCCTTTCCTCTCTCTTCCAGGGGAAGGGTGTAGAAGAGACCTACTGGCTGGTGGGGAAGGCAGGCTTCCCTGGGGCCCTCCCCACACCTCTGGACATCAAACCTGGGTGAGTAAGAGGAATTCCCCCCAAAGCTCAGCCTCTTTTGTTCGAAGCTGGGTTTGTTCTTTTTCTGATTGTAAGAGTATCACCTGCCCAATGCGGAAAACTCGGAAAATACAGAATTCTATAGCGATGAAATGGTCCCCTGTTCCCGCTGCTGAGAGACAGCCTGTTGCTGACACGTGGGTTGTGGATGTGGTCGTGCTGCCTGGCTAGTCTCTCATTCTGCTCTGGGCTCTCCATTCGGGTCAGAGCACGTCACGGATACACCTCCCTGGTGACAGCATCGGGCTCGCCCCGTGGGGCTGCGACAACCTCACGCGCAGTCTTCCCCTCCTGAGCCAGGTCCCTGTGATGCACTTATAGAAAGTGATGGGGCGTTTGTCGCCATTCAGACTATTTCCACAGATGAGCAATTTATAGACGAAAGGACACGCACACTTTAGGGGCCAAATGAGGCAGAGCTCAGAGAGCTGGCGCCTGCCTGGCAGTTTGGCTCTTTCTTCCCTTTGTCCTCTGTCCTGTGTGACCCTGCGTCCTTCCCTGAGGGCAATATGGGCGGGCTGGTGGAGGGAAGGCTGTTCTGCTCAAGCAGTAGACAGTCCACAGAGGGCCCAGAGCCGAGCTGCCGGGCACTGCCAAGGGCAGAAAATGACAGTTTCCCGCTGAGAAGGTCCTGGGGCCAGCGGGCTCGTTGCAGGTGTGGAGGCTGAGCCCCACGAGGGTTTTCTGTCGTCAGAACTTCCGACTGGCTCCCCTCAACTCTTCCAGGACGGCCCCCCTCCCAAGGCAGCCCCATCTCTCAAAGACAAGAAGTGTGCAGGACACACACCTCGAGTGCCCTCCCCCCCGACACAGAGTGGGGTGCAGCACAGCAGGGCGGGGGCGGGGCGGTGGGCGCACTCTGGTGCAGGACACGCCTGGGCATCCTTTTTCCAAGGCCACCCCAGCCTCCTGGGTACAGGAGCAGCCTCTGCTCCCAGAAAGGCCTCCATGCAGCCCAGGGTCCTCCGCTCCGCAGACAGGGCCCGTGCGGACAGTTTGCTGGGGCAGCAGCGTGGGGCGAGGAACACGGTATGGCCTGGGTCCTTCCCGTGAGCCACGCACCCTGGCTCGCCCACCCGCAGGAGAGCAGCTGGGGCCCTTTGTGGCCTTTCCTTGTCCACCACGGTCTCTGCTCCAGCCTGCCTCTCTTGCCCCTCCAAGAGCAGGCCTCGGCCTCCCAGCCTTCCAAGGCCCGCCCCCGCAGGGAGCCGCACTTCTCAGAAGGCCTGTCTGCTGACGGTGACCTCACTTCCTCACCCACCGCTCCCTGCCCAGCCCCCGCAGTCTGACTTTCACCCCCACGCGCCCAGAAGACTCTGTGAAGGTCACCAGTGACCTCCATCCGTGTCACTAGATCCGCGGGCCGGTTTTAGTTCTCAACCCGACCCACAGCTCAGCAGCATTTCCCCTTTGCCCTCCCGCTTCCCAGAAATATGCCCCAGGCCTCCCAGCTGGGCTCCTTCCTCTCCAACCCAGCCTCCTCAGGCTCCCCGCCAGCCAGCCCCAGCCTCTCCCCAGCCCCGAAATGAGGGGGTGCCCTCCCCACCCAGACCCTGATGACGTCTATCATGGACCTTGGCCTGACCCCACCCCTCTTCGGAGCTCCAAGCTGTGGCGCTCTCCGCTCCTTGTCCCTCAACAAATCCTTTCGGGAGCCCCACCTGGCAGCCTGGCCCTCCTCCAGGGCTCTCTCCTCGTGGGTGGCCTCGCCATCCTTCGTCTGAAAGGTGGAAGGTGCCATCCTGTAGTCCCCTAGCGGCTCTGGCTCCTCCACACTCCTCCTCCCCTGAGGGCTCCACCTGGGCACCTGTCTCCTGCCCCTGGCAGGGGCGGCTCACCACTCCGCCATCCACCGTGTCTCTCCACCCAGCACCTGGCAGCCCGAGCGAGGTCTGAAGTACAACACGAACATGATCCATAGGAAAGTCTCACGGTTAACCCCCTCTGGGTCTCCCTACTACTCTGAGGCTCAAGCCCAAACTCTTTCCTGCTACCCTGGAGGCCCGCTCCTCGGGGTCTGGGCCAGCCCCTGGCCTGGGCTCTCTGGCCACCTTCCACTGCACGCCACCTGCTCAGGACCTCCTCACTGTTACCTTAAAACACCCTGAACATCTTTCTGACTCAGGGCCTTTGCACCTGCTATCCCAGTGTCCTGGCCCTTTCACATCCTGTCCTGCGGGCCTCAGCTCTGATGCCATTCCTGCTGTCACCTCCTTCCCAGCTCCCAGCATTGCGTCCCCACAGCACTTGCTGCTTCCTGACACTTATTTTTGATTCCTTTATGGAACTTTCCCCTGCTTACATAAGCTCTGGGAGATCTGGCCAGCGGATGCACCGAAGGTCTTTCGGTGCCAGGAGCCCAGGGAAGGGGAGACCGTGAGCTCCCGCTGGCTCCCATCAGGCCTTGGCCCACCCCATCCGAGGAGCGGGAATAGCAGGTCTGGCAACCATTTGTCATCCCGAGCTCGTCAGCTGATGACTTTTCCACTCCCGGATGGAAATTTTAGAAAGTGCCAGAAACGTTTTCATCTTCTTGGCTCAGGGAGGGAAGAGAGCTGAGATGAGTCGCAGGGAGTTCCACCTGACTTGGGAGCCTCCCAGGCCTTCGGGCAGGCAGGGGGGAATCGGCACCCATCTCACTCACGGGCTCAGACCTAGCACGTGGGCCCACAAACATAAGTGTGCCTACACGTGTGGACACGCACATTACATCCATCATGGGCATCGGATACTCGCATGCCTGGAAAGGCCAGGTGCCCCTCTGCTTGCCTGGAGATGAGATTGCAGACAGACCAGCAGATACACACACACACGCGCGCGCACACACACACACACACACACACACACACATGCATGCATGCACTCGTGGAATCTCTACAGGAAGGACTTAGGGGGACTTGTCTTGGAGTTGTGTCCAGAAGGCAGTTAACTAAATTTTTACTTGAACTATATGCTATCACATGATTTTTTTTAAAGTCAAGTTTTCTAAAAATGCTTCTATCCTCACTTTCTGTATGTGCCATACCCATAGAAGTTATTTATCTTTATCTATTTGGGGATGTTTTGGGGAAGCTGGTGAAGATCAGGGGAAGGGGACACAAGCCCCCCCTCCCACGTCTTGGTATAACCACAACAGGAGGGCTCACAGAAGGGCCTTCTGTCTCATGTCACAGAAACACTCCACAGAATGGTCCCTTCTCTTCCCTCTACCTTTGCCAACCAGGCCCAGGAGTGTCCCCTGCCAGGTTGATGTGTCACTCAGAGCCTTGCTCTCTTCTCCACTCAAAGGTGATAACCCTAACCCACCCTCCTCCAGGAATATATGAAAATGAAGGTGTGTGCAGGGTGGGGGCCCAGGGTCCCTCTCCCAGGTCGGCCTCGTACCCCAAGAGTCACAGAGCCCTTCAGTGCACTGCAGTCTGGCCTCCTAGCAACCATCTGGAGCAGGGGATGACCTGGGGCCGGCGGCCCACCTCCTGGGAGGCCACAGGACACAAGGCCGCGCATGCGCACAAGTCTACAACGGTCCACCTCTCCGAGCCTGGTCTGGGGATGCCCGTGGTCCGGCTGCCTCAGGGGAAGCCTGAGAAGCCAGAGCAGGCTCCTCACGAGCACCTGGGAGCTCAAAATGCCCACCCCTGTTTGTTCTGGGCGGTGGTCTTATCAGTCCTGTTTCTCCCTTTCCCCTAGGGATCCCTGGCGGGACCTCATCAACCAAGAAATCAGGGCGGGCTTTGCCAAAGCGCGTCAGAGCGTGGCCGGGCCTGGGAGCTCAGGGGAGGCCTTCGCTGGGCCGTGAGGAGGAGGACAGAGTGGAGCAGGGCCCTGGGCCAGCCCACAGACTCTGTGCCTAGATACCCCCAACCCTCTCCCTGCTCCAGTCCCCGCAAAGAGTTCTCTCGCTGAGCAACCTGGCAGCCAGCAGGGTCCTCGTTACTAAGTGCCCGCGAGCGATATTGATTGATGCATTCCAGAATGAATCCTGTGGGTAAACTTGCCCCTTGACACAAAAAACAATAAAAATAGAATTACTCCCTCCCTTTCACGCAGTGCTTTGTTCCTGACAAATCGTTTTGACTCTGAGAGCTTGTTGTCATAGAGCTTATTATTCCTCACGTCCGGAACACTGTTCCCACTGTACAGCTCAAGTGCCTGGGCCCGGAGGCGGGTGGCCATGTGCCCCAGGGGCACAGCTGTCCCAGGGAAAACACGCCGGGGCCCAGGGGCTAGAGCCAGGCAGGCGAGGGCCAGTTTAGAGGGACTGCCTCCTGCCGTCACCTCACGTCTCTGAGTCGTCACCTCACGTCTCCGAGACCATCATCTCTACAATGGGTGTTGACGAGGCCCATGTAAGCCCTGTTCCTGAAACACTGGAAGTATGTTGGCTCCTTCCCTGCCTCTCCTGCCCTAACCAGCCTCACCCTCCGGGTATCTGTGAGCACTGTGTAGGGAGTCCATGTCTCAGACTCCCAGAATCTCGAGGAGGGAAGGGGAGTAGAGTGATAATTCCTTAATTCTTAGGAAAATGAGACTTCTGTCTTACAGAAAAAAAAAAAGCAAGCAAATCCACAGCCCACTCATTAAACCGCCTTCTAACATCAAAGAGTGCTCACCGAAGCCCCCAGGCTGATTTCAGAGCAGGCAGACAGAAGCAGGTGGAATTGATTTCCCTGACTGAGGGCAGAGGGCCAGGGATCAGGGGGCAGGTTCAGCCCTAAACAAACTTGTCCTTCTTCAAAAGACCCCTTGGGAAACAGAGCTGGCACTACACAGAACTGGGGGTTGCTGGAAAAATGTTCCAGTGGGGGGTGCGCTCACAGATGCTAGTTTGTGTGTGTGTGTGTGTGTGTGTGTGTGCGCGTGTGCGTGTGCGTGTGTGTGTGCGTGTATGCGTGCTCGCACTGGAGCAAGAGAGAGGAAATGTGAGAGGCCCATGGATGATGTGTGCAGAGCCATGAATAGCTGTGTGGTGGAAAGTGCTAGACTCAGCTTTGGGAGACACCACTGCCGTTCCTGACCTTGCATGACTTTGGGCCTAACCTTTTTACTCCCGACTTTCTGGAAATGTCAAATGGGCCGCTCGCCCTCAGCTCCCTTGAGAGAGAGCACTGTGGAGACAGCACATCTGGCCTGGCGAGGCTGTGGAGGTGTTGAGAGGGAGGACCTGCACATGCCCATCGGTGGGACACACCCATGGCTTTGTGCGTGACCATGTTTGTGCCTGTGGTGTAGCCAAGGGGGTGGCGGGGACAGAAGCGTGACCCTGGTTCCTCCACTGAACTCTGTGGCCCACATTCTGCCTGTGGATCTTCGCTCCTCATCTGTAGAAGGGGTGTGGGGTCCAGGTGACTGCGAGGTCCCTCCAGGCGTGAGTCTCCATGGGCACCCGTGTGGGAAATGGAGACCGGTATGGCGGGCAGACCCAGGAGACCAGAATTCTAAGCAAAAGCCAGCTTTCCTGTGGCCTCCCAGACCCCAGTCTCTCCATGCCCCCGGCTCCTCACCGGGACCAGGCCCCAGCCCTGCCTGCCTTATGGGGCTGGTTTCAGGTCAAAGGCGGCAACAGCTGTGAAGGATGCTGTCACAAGAGGGAGGCCTCAGAACGCACATGCATGTGAACCAAGCTGTATGGCTCTGCGTATGTGTCCACGGGTGTGTGTCTGGGAGCAGAGGCCCATCTCCATATATTTGTGTCTGTGTCCGTTTATGGTGTATGTCCAAGTGCATGCCTTGTACACATGTGGGTTGTATGTCAGACTGTGCCTGGATCCAGTCGTGGGTCTCCCTGCTCTTGGTCCCTCCAGAACGGTGTTGTGGGGAGAGTAGGCCTTGTCCACCCTCTGAGCTGCCCGTGTTGAGAAGGGCAGAGGTAGCTCTGTTCTCAGAGGTCTACCTCCAGGGCCCTCCAGGGCCGAACCTGGGAGCTCTAGGAGGGAACTCTGTCTCCAAGGCTGACACACTGCATGTGAATAGAGGCTCCCCACACCAGGGTCCTCACCTTTCCCCAACTTTCCCTCATCAGCTGGGGACAAGATCATGCAGGACGAAGGCCCGCACCCACCTGGCTCCTGCATTGTGCCTCCGCACAACAGGAGTCGTTTGCCCACTTTCTAGATGAGGAAACAGAGGCTCAGAGAGGTGAAGTGATCGTCCATGCCAGCCTCTGTCTGTCTTCTGATCGGCGGTGGTTATGCAATGTGACAAAAGGCCAGAGAAAGAGCAGTGGTCCCTGGAAATCTCGAGAAGGGGCAGCTGCAGGGGGCACGTGGCTCTTCTGTGAATGGGGGGTGAGGGCAGAACCTTCCTGGTGAGGCTGAGGAGGCTTTGACGAGCTCACCCTCCTCTCACGAGGAGGCAGCCTGGCATTTGCATGGGGCTTCCATGCATCCGCCCCGGTGGAACCCCAGAGACGGGGCCCCAAGTCATGACTTTCATGGTGAGTCACTGCTAGCTGGTCCCTGTGAAGTCCCCCACCTGTGCCATTAGCCTGGGGCCATCCTCCTGTCCCTTGGTCGGTTTCCAGCAATAGAACACTCCTGGCACCTCTAAAGAGTGAGGTTCTCACTGTGGCTGACAGAACCACAGGCTTCCAGAAGGTGGTTGCCGGGCCTGGTGGTCCAGAAGTGTTTGGTGTTTGGTTCTTCAGGCAGACACAGATCAGGACGGACTCCTTGGGAAAGTCAAATGCTTTATTTAGCCTGGCATTCTTCTACTCATGCTGGCTTCACCCCAACTGCCCCCTTCCACTGTTCTGGTCATGACAGACTGTTCTTCTCCAAACCCCGAATGATGCCACATCTTAGTCTTGTTCTTTTCGCTACCCACACACCTCCTCTCGAAACCCTTTCTCAAATCGCCCCCTATATGGCATCAGTAGTGGCCTACTGACCCTCCCTTGATGCCAAGAGCTGTATCTAGTTCATTCCTTTAATACCCAGGAGAAGGTGTGCAGTGGGAAACTGAATGGATGAACTCGCTAACTGAAGAACCAGCTAGCCCAAAGGCTCTCAGCGAGCAGTCTCCCCTCCACAAGGCCAGGTCCTGAGCCCTCCTGCCTAGTCGAATGCTTAGCTGGGGCCCTGCACACCAGGTACGGGCAGAGTGTCAGCCCATGGCTTCCCTTGGCTGGCCTGTCTCTCCTCACCACCACCCCATCTGTGGCTACGGAAGCTGTCACCTCCACCCCTGCACTAGCCTGGGTGGCCTTCCCCAGCCCCTGTGCTTCCCAGCCCTTCTGGCCAGCTCCACCTCACCTTCCACACCTCTGTTTCCCTGCTGCCTCCACCAGGAAACCCTCCCTGAAACCCTCTCTTCACCCCTGCATACTGCAGGAGGGGCATCTCCTCTGGCCCCCTAGCCCCCCCAGCCACCCTGTCCCTGCGGACTGGGGGCTTCCTAATGGCAGGGCTGGGTCTAAGCCCCCATTCTGTGACCCCAGTAGAAGAACTACAATAGGGCAGGGGAGCTGTGCCACTGTGGTGGCAGGTGAACCTCACTTTGAGGAAATCCACCTGCATGAAGATCCAGGTTTGCTCAAAGACTGTTCAAGCTGAGTCTACGCTCCTCTAGGGGGAGGTGAAGTGACATAGAGCAGGAGGAAAGGGCCGCCCATGACTGAGCATGAGGTGTGTGTGTTGTCTCACAGAGCCGCCCTTGTAGCCCTAGGCAGGGGAGCCATCACCCCCACTGCCACTGTTGTTCACCTGGGGCTGCGGGATGCCAAAGCCGGGGCTCTTTCCCAAGGGCCAGCCCTGCTGCCTCCGGCCCTGGCCTCGCACAAGCCATTCCTGCTGGACGCTTCAGTCTCCCCATCAGGACCCGGACGGGTGGACTGAATCTTCAGGTTCCCTTTCCAGTTTCCAGGAGTCCTCGAGAGTCTCCGGAAGTCCGCTAGGGGGCAGGCAAGCTGTTCCAGAGAGAAGCAGGAGCCCCTCGGGCCACCCCAGGATTCCCAGCCCCTCCCCAGCCCGCAGGCTCCAGGGGCTGACTGCCCAGGCAGAAAGGGAGCACAGTGCGCCCCAGAGCAATAGGTGGGGCCCCACCTCACAGAGGAGTTCTGCTGGGGGACTCCCTCTGACGAGTGAGGGACAGTGAGAGGTCAGCAGGTCTCAGTCTCCTGTCCCCATCCAAAAAGCCTGGCCCAAGTTGGCTTATGTCAGACTTTTGTCCAGTCTCCAGACACTTGCACTGCTATTGAGTAACACCTAGGTGACGTTCAGATGCCCACCCCCTCCGAACCTTGCCCCGGGAGGCAGGTGTAGTGGTCCCCATGTGAGGACAGGAGAATGAAGCTCTTGCTGGCAGTTCTCTTCCATTGCTGACTTAGTCCTCCTTCTGGGCTCCAGGCCCTGACTGTGCTCTGCCTGGTCACCTGGCCAGAACCAGGAGTGATCTCCTTGTCTTCCCTGTCCTTCCCATGACTCTCTCCCCAACCCGTATCCCCTCAACCAATCCCCAAATCTGTCCTACCCACTACACTTGCCCCTGCCTTTTTCCAGGCCCCACCATCAGGGTACTTGGTGATGGCCTCTGGGCTCAGCGGCCTGGACACTGGGTGACTGTGGTGTCCAAGTCCCAAATCCTAGCTTGAGGAACATCACAATATCCACTTGGTCCATCTCCCAATTGCCATCAGGTGCATGGCCTGGGCAAAGATAGGCTGTGGAGGCAGTCTGTGCTTTCCCTGTGTGTCCACCTGGAACCCACACGCAGCATTTTGATTTAGCCCTAAAACCAGACCCAACTTCCCAGTGCACCATGAGAAGTAGAGAGTGTGCTGGAGATCTGCCAGGAGCCAGAGAAGAGACCACACCACTGCATCACACAGCCGGGCTGCGTGAACCCCTCCCCGCCCCTCGGGTCTTCCTCCAGTCCCCACTCTGGCGAGCCAGCTCCCTTGCTTTTCCCCACGCTCCCCTTGCCTCCCAAGGCCCTGCCGTCCCAAGCCAACCGGCACCCAGCCTCCGCGTCCTGCTTCATTGGTAGCTACCCAAAGAGCCATTTTAAGATAGGTCAAGGGCCCAGGAGCCTTTTAAAGGGCTGAGTCAGGCTCACCTGCCTGTGGGGAGCCCATGAGATGGTCTTCATCCCACTGAAAAGAAGGAACTGGTATGGACGAAATCCGTGCGCTTTAAGCCCCACTATGATCACGCCAGGTAGACATTATTCTCCCCATATTTTCGATAAAGTTCTCAAGACTCAGTCCATGGTTACCCAGCAAGCCAACGGCAGAGCCAGACCTCGACTCCCAAACCTTGTTGGCCACAGTTACACACTACATGGAAAAAGCAGACACGGACAAGTGACGGCCTCAGCCGCCAGCTACACAGTGGGACCAGCCAAAGGAAATGGGGTGAGCTCTGGGGTGAGGTCCAGGGAAGCAGGCAAGCCAGGCCGGGCCCCGGGTGAGGCCGAGGCCAACAGCCAGGTGTCCGGATGGCGGATGGAGATGCTGAATGGGCAGACATCTGGGTGTGTTGTGGTCAGAGGTCAAGGTCTGTGTCTGCAGTATCAGTGGGGCAATGAGAGAATGAAACAGCAAGGGCGCCAATGGACTCTGGCTGTCCAGAAGCCTTCGCGGGGCTTCCCAGGCACCGGGCAGGACGTCTTCAAGGCAGGCAGCCCTAAGGAGGGTAGTCTTCTGGCAACACTAAATGCAGAGAGGGATGGAGACAGAAGGGGGGCGTGGGGGTGGGGAAGAGCAGGAGAGAGTGGGGGGCAGGGAGAGCGGGAGTGTGGCAGAGATCACTGAGCACAGCTGGGAGACAGCAGGAACGGAGACGGTGGAGGATGTATGGGGCGCGTGATACGGAATCTGGTCCCTGTGAGTAGTGAAAGAGACAGGAAAATGGGAAATGTGACACACGCTTGGACCCCCAGGGCCATCAAAGGGTTTTAAGCAGGGAGTGACCTGGTCAGATCTGTTTTGGAGAGATTCCATCTGGCCACCACGTGGAGGATGAATGGCTGGATGGATGAACAGGAAAGGGAGACCCTGGGGCAGGAAGGTCTCCTGGAGGGAGGGCAAGGGGAGAAACAAGCCAGGCCGAAGGCAGAGGGAGACCCAGGAGCTTCCACACTTAAAGATCAGATGGAGGAGGAGGTGGAGGAAGAAGAGGAGGAGGGGCCCAAGAAGGATCTGGGGAGAGATGCTGGAGAGGTGGCAAGAGAGCCAGGAGAGGGCATCCCAGGGCGCCAAGGGCAGAGGGAGACTCAGGAAGGCGGGAGTGGGCAGCTGTGAAGAATGCAGCCAAGTGACTAAGGGGCCGAGGGGGCTGGGGATGAGCTGGTTGGATGATGAGGCTGGAGAAGGCTGGAGGGAGAAGGGAGGCACTGGGTGGGGGTCGGAGAGCGGTGGGAATGGACACAGCAAGGAGACAAAAGGACGGGGCCGTAGCTGGAGTGGACATGGGGTCGGCCTGGAAGGGGTTTGGGAAATAGGGGAGCGTCCATGCTGAGGGGAGAGACTGCAGAGAAAGGGGCTGCCCAGTTCTCCTGAGAGATGGCCTCTGCCAGCAGGAAGCACAGCCCAGCCTCCAGGACACCCGGCGAGCAGTGGTGAGGACAGTTTCAGGGGTCTGGATCAGGCCTCAAACCCAGGCCTCCTGTCCCCAGCATATGGAGGAGAGGGGGAGCAAGGGGGTCTAAGTCACATGGCCCAGAAGAAGCCCGAGAACAGCAGTCTGTAAGGCTGAATGCCCATTCCCAAGCTTCCAGACCTAGTGAGAGGGGCTGGCTTTGGGGACAGGGCCAGGCACCCTCTGCATCCTGCAGCCCCAGCCCAGCCACTAAGCTCCCAGGGTCCTGCGCTCCCAGCATCCTTTCGGGGTGAAGCACAGGCTCCCTGGGAAGCCACGCCAGTCTGTCAAGCTGTGTCCTTTCCCTTCCTCCCTTTCACGCCCCAGGAGATCAGCCACTCGACTCATGTATGATCTGCTTTGGAGAAAACTGGAGTCACAAGCACTGTGAGGTCACAGCCTAGTTCCCACACATACGTATCCGTGTATGTGCACTGGGTCTGGGAGCCTGGGGATTTTACATCTTTGCTGTGTATATGGGATAGGAAGTGTGTTGGTGGGCAGTGTGTGTGGTTTGCAGTGTGTGTGACTGGTGTTTGTGTCAGATAGACATATCTATCTCTAGTGTGCACATCGTGAACGTTCAAGGTGTATGTTTGTGCTGTGTGCTGCCTGTGTAGTGTTAACACGGGACTCAGATTTGTGAGGGTGTGTGTACCTGTGTGTTGTGACTATGTGACTTTCGAACGTGTCTCCGTGGCATGTTTGTGGGTAGTGCGTACCTGTGTGTAATGTTTGTGTAAGGTGGATGCTTGCTGTTTTCACGAGTTGTGGCCCGAAGTGGTCTTTGAGGGGATATACGAAGAGTGGGGTGGGGGGAAAGGGTGTATTTTGCAGGTGTGCTTTGGGGCGAGGAGCACGTGTGTGAGGGGCTGTCACGGGAAGTGGGACCGTCCAGCACTGCTGAGAGGGGCAGACAGAGGTCTAGCTTCCCCGCTGCCATGTCCTGGGTGTGTGACATGAGCTAGTGTATTCTAGAAGGCCTACTGGTCATGAGGAAGGCAGTGTGAGTAGGACAGGAAGGGGTCACAGAGGCCTGTGCCAAAGAACATGGTCCCGGTAAGAGCTGGGTGTGCCCAGCCCTCCGCCCCGCTAGCCCGTGCTCTGGGAGCCCCACCTGTCCCCCTGCAGAATGGGAGCGCCGCCCGCCCTCCCCGCCCCTGCGGGCAGCCACAGATGACGCGTCAGGCAGGCCCCCTCCCCACGTCTTCCAGGCAGAGCCAGGGCCAGCTTCACAAACCACTTCGCTCCTTCCCCGAATGAAACCAGCATGAAGAAGATAGAACTGCTGCCAAGAAAAAAAGAAAAAAGCAAACAATAACCAGCCAGAAATCATGGCAGTGCCATTGACTGAGTGAACGCCACAGGCCGGCAGGCGCTGATACAAAGGAGCTCACTCCTCAAACAGCCCTAGTCGGCCACCACCGCTCCACTTCACAGTGACGGAATGTGCTCAGAGAGGGGAGGCCACCGGCCCAAAGTCTCACAGCAGTGGGCAGCACAGTGGGGATGGGAACCTGGGGCGGGGGGTCCCCCTCTGAAACCCGGGCTGCTTCTCTCCCTTGGCTTTGCCCTCCTCGGGCCACTCCTCCTCCCACCCCAGAGGGGAGAAAAGACTTTACACACAAACGGCATCATGGTAAATTTAAAGAGGCTTAGAACATGTGCTCTTTCGGCTAATTAATGTTCCATCAAGTGACAACAAGTTAGAGTATTAAATGGGTCCGGGATGGAGCCCTGCTGCTTTGACACTTCTATACTGTCTGTGCAAGCTTCAGGTAATTACTTAACCTCTCTGGGTTTCCTCATATGTCATCTCTATAAAAAAGAGATAATAATGACAGTAATAATAATAATAATAGTATTTACTTCACTGGGTGTTGTAGGATTAAATAGGCTACAACACGAAAGCTGCATCAGGAAGCTGTGTGGGCCAGCGTGTCCCCTTCCCAACTTGAAAGTATACAGAGGCCTCATGCTGGTCTCAGAATTTCACTCATGGTGAGAAAGACTCATAATCCTGGTGACCATAGTTTCCCACTCCATGCCTTCATCTTGGCAGCTCAGGGATACGGGGCTGCAGTCACCTCCCTCTCACAGAGGATGAAGGCTGCCCCTCACCCTCACAGGTGTGGCACTTCTCCAAGGGCGGCCTGTGGACGGGCAGCCCCAGTGCCCCTGGGGGTTGGCATGAGCTGAAGCTTCTGGGCCCTACCTCGGACCTGCTGACCCAGAGTCTCAGGGGTACCGGGCAGTTTTACAAGCCCTCCGGGATTCTGATAGTTGCCACAGTTTGAGGGGAGGTAGGCAAGGCCTCTGAAGAGCTTGTGGTGTGAACCCAGGAGTACCTCATGAGGGCCAAGTCAAGAAAATAGGGTGAGAGAAGGGAATCATCCCCTCAGCACCCTCTTGGGGCCTAGAATCTGCTGTTTTTCTTGGAGCGGAAGTAGAGGAGGCAAGCAGGATTCTCCGAAACTTTAGGAGGTGATCTTTATCTGTGGGGGTCACCTGGGTACATGTGAGCCAGGTTCCGGAAGCTTGGGGCTTTGACTCCCTGCCCCCTGTGGGAAGACAGGAGTCCAGAGACTGCTCGGAGCTCAGCACAGTGGGGAACCCGACGTTGGGAAGGGAGCTCCAGGGAACCCCTGGATGAGCCCCGCAGTGTACGCCCACCATGGGATGCCATCCTTGGGCTATGGTCCTGCCCCTCATGGGAGCCAGGCCTTGCCTGAGGAGCCCAGGGCCCACCTGTGCCTATAGCGCTCAGGTCCCTCCACCTCAACCCCTCCCAGTCATGTCTCCTATCCCTGGGTGCTTCATCTGCCAACAACAGGTCCCTTCAGTCAACCACAGAGTCACAGCCTCTCAGGCGAGGAAGACAACATCAATAATCATACTGACCCAACAACCCCTACTCCACTCAGCTTTCCACGGTATCATCTCAACGCCCCCTTGAGGTGGCAGAATGACGGTCCCCAGTACACGGATGAGAAACTGAGACTACCAGGAGAGAATGACTTGCCTGAGGGGGTCCAGCTGGCCCGGGGCAGACTGCCCCCAGAGCAGCCTGGCCTCCACTTAATGCTGTCTTCAGGGGCACTCACGTACTTTCTGTCTCTCTCCCCCTGGGCTTGGCTGTCCTGCTGCTGTTGGCAACCAGGACACGTGGGCTTATAACATCGTGGTCTATAACCCAAGCCCACACCGAATAACTGGATCATCAGGAAAAGGCTACATGGGGTTTAACCTTTAAATGGTTAAAATGAAAGAGCAAGTTACGTGGCTCAAAGGGACAAACCCTCAAGTTCCCAGCAGCCTGGGCGCTGCAGAGAGCTGTGGTTTCATGGTCCACGGCCCAGCCTAGTCAAGCTCTGGAGACGATTCTGATCCTGCCTGCCTGCTTTGCCCAGTCTCGAATTTTCTCGTCTACCATCCCCCGCTCTCCCCTGGGGCCTCCTGGAGCCTCCAGACTCCTCAGAACCAGTTCTCAATGACCAGACTCAGAGCCCAGAGCCTCCCGTGTGGCAATGGAGGGGTAAGCGGGGCCTTGCCTTCCCCAGCATTGGTCACTGCCAGTGCTCAGGGCCCCCACTGAGAACAGGAAACTAGCCAAGTTAGTCCCTGGCCATGTGTGAGGGCCGTGGAGCCTGAACACTCAGATGGAAATGGTTGCTGTGCCCTGTCTTGTTAGCTATGTGACTGTGGGCAAGTCCCACCATCCCTCTGAGCCTCGGTCTCGCTTTTGTAAAAGGGGGGGCACCAGTAGCCCCCACCTCATTGGATGGCCTTGAGGAGGAGATGATTTGAGTGTAGTACCTAGCACCAGGTCTGGTCTCGCAAGCCCTCTTTACTCCCATTTAACACATCAGCTATTCCTCAGAGCAAGGGACGCAACTTTGTCCCTTTGTAAGTGCTGATTTCCCAAGTACCCAACATTGGCTTTTAACTTGCTACAGCTGATATCCAGCAACATTTGCTTTCCTTTCCTACTGTGACTCAGGAGGTGGCCCATAGCCTGCACAGTCTGAACCCACTTGCCTTAGGGAGCAAAGTGGGGGTTGGTGGTAAAAGAACTGGGGAACCCAGGGTTCTGCCCCAGAAGGCAGGGCCCCAGGAGGGGCTGATTAGGGACTTCCTGACACCCAGGGGCCCGCAGAGGTACTAGGCAGGGGCAGGGAGTGAGGACAGCCATATCCTTACACTGAGATCTGGCCTGAGAGTACAGAGACCGGGGTCCAAAGCTGTGTGACTTGGGCCAGTTACTTAACCTCGATGAACCTGTTGCCTAGTCAATAACTGATAATAAAGACACCTAATTGTAAGGCTCTCTGTGGTTGTTTTTATCCTGATTTGCCACAGGAGATGAAAGACTGGCCCATAGTGGGGCTTCAGCAAAGAGCAGTGGAAACCAAACAGAGGGCCCAAGACACCATGGTCCTTTCCACTTCAGTTTTACAATTAGATGGGGACAGCAAGACCCAGAGGTTTAACGACTTGCTCAAGGTCACACAGGATGTGCACACCATTGCCTTCCTGGGCTGTCCTGTGTGGTCTCAGGGGCTACTCACTCCTACCTGAGACTTTTGGATTTCATCTTGGCCTAAGGGGAGGCCCTCCCAGGGAGCCTTGAGCCCAACTTGGTGCCAGAGGGAGTTTTCTCAGCTCAGCGTGGTAGTCCTGAGGACACAGGAAAAGACGCGTCTACTCTCTTCACTGACAGAGGGATGAGAGAATGGAAGCATTTTCATAAAAATACCAACACAGTCCAGACTAAGCCGCCCATTGATGGGCTGTTCAGAACTCCCTATTCCTGGAGGTGAGCAAGCTGGGACTAATCAACGCTGGATAGCAAGCTGGCCTTGATGGCCTTTTAAAGACAGCCACCACCCCCCGCCCCCCCCCACATGGCTGCCAGGCAACGCAGACCCTGCTCAGTTCCAACCTCTCCCCCTCCTTCAGATCAAGCTCAGACTCCTGGACTCGGCCTTCAAGGCCTCCAGACTCAATCATCCGATATTCTCATCTGCCTCCCATTTGGTCTGGGAGCTCCACAAGGGTAGGTCCTGGACACTTTAATTCCTCAGCTTTCTGGGGCCCATCCGGAAAGGGAGGTCATGTTTACTGAGCAAGTATCACAGGCCAGGACCCTGCCCAGGTACCTTATACATGCGGTTGCCTTTGCTTCTTCACAGCAAGCCATGACATCAGATGATATTATTAGCCCCCACTTCTCAGATCCACAAACTGAAGTCCAAAAGCTGGAGCAACCTTCCAAAAGTCACACAGCAACATGACTGCTGAAGAAGCAAAGGGACAAAGGAGGAGGGGCTGAGCATGTAGCATTCTTAGCTTTTAGTCCCCCGTCCCAAGGGGCACCCTCCGCAGGTAGGCACACTTGGTTGCCCATCTATCTCCAACTCTTGGGGAGCCCCATCCGAACACTGAGTGAGGTGGAACCCCATGAACTAACTAACCACAACCACAGCTTTTGGGGGGGGGCGTGGGAGGCAGACCGCCGTTCCCCAGCCCGTCACAGCTCCAGCCCCAACACCAGCCAAAGCTCCGTGCCAGCCCAGGGATTTCTGCTTGGCAGTAGCTCAGGGAAAGGAGAGCTGGCACTCAGCCGGCCTGCGCCTGGATGTGGCAGGAGCAGGTCGCATGTGAGAACCCGGGAGATGCTGGAGTCTGGCACAGCCACGCTCTGCCCATACTGCAGGGATGCCACGAAGCACTTTCTGGACATCTGGCCCCTCGAACGAGGATCTGGACAAGGAAGCCAGCAGGGTACAGCAGAGGTATCACCAATAAAAAAACAGCAAGACGTTAACTAACATCCGCTGGGGCCAGGCCCCAGGCTGGCTTTGCTATACTTCATTCTGGCACCAAACCCAAGAAGTAGCTACTATCTTCTTTACTTTAGAGGCAGGGAAACAGAGGTTTCATTTGACCAGAAGAAAACTAGAGTCCAGAGAGAGGGCTAGGGTGACCAGCTAGGACCTCCATGAGCATAAATCTGAGGCCTCCAGTGGCTGAGAGGGATGGGACAGGTTTGGATATCCTTTCCTGTTTCTGCACCCTTTCCGACCCACGCCCTCATCGCAGTTCAGGCCCCTCCTTAGGGAAGACTTCTCCGATCTCCTCTGCTGAGGCTAGGTAAGGCCCTGGGCCACCTGCTAGCACAGTTCGTCCTCTCTGGACTGTCCCCATCTGTGCAGGCCTGTCCCCGAAGTGAGCCAGATGGGAGGAAGTAAAGATGGCAGCCACCTAGGGATCCATGGATCCCAGCTTCTAAGCCCAGCTTTACCCAGATTTACCACAAGGCTTTGGGTGATCACCTTCCCATCTGTAAAATGGAGCACCCCGTGTCACTGTCCTGGCTGGGAAGACAAACATTCTGTCCTTAGAACCGGGGCCTGAAGGACAACCATGAACTTCCTCTCCCAGGCACCCCCACCCTTGGGTCAACACCTAGCAGGGCAGAGTACCTGTGATTAGGGAGGGCCAAGGCTCTGGGAGAGAGGGTGGCTTTGGGGGAAGATGTGCCTAAACCTCTAATATAAAAGACAAGAATACCACCATGCTACGTTCCCTTGCACTTTTCTTTTTTAAAAGATTTTATTTATTTATTTGACAGGGAGAGACACAGCAAGATGGGGAACATACAAGCAGGGGCAGAGGGAGAGGCAGAAGCAGGCTCCCCACTGAGCAGGGAGCCCTACGCTGGATGATCCCAGGATCCTGGGACCATGACCTGAGCCAAAGACAGACGCTTAACCTGAGCCTAAGGCAGATGCTTAAGGACTGAGCCACCCAGGCGCCCCTCCCTTGCACTTTAAACCAACCTGAGCAGGATGGTACCTGGAAAAGAGTGCTCAGACCAGCCTGGACTTAGCTCTGCGGACAGATCGGCCTCAAATCCCCGCTTTCACAGGCTGTGCGACTTTGCATGCGCCATGTAACCTTTCTGAGACTCAGTTTCCCCAAACATAAATGGAGACCTTACTTGTCCCAGACAACTGGTTTCTATTTATATTCGCTGTCCCGTCCCTGGCCTCACTTTCTCCATCTGAAAACTGGGGACGTGGATGGTACCATTTCACGGGCTGCTTCAGGGTCCCGGAGACGAAGGAGGGAGGCCAGTCCGCATAGGAGAGAGCACAATCAGAGAGGGGAAGTGACCTGCCTGGACTCGTCAGAGGGGATGGCCGCGGTGTGGGGAACCCCCTGTGTGGCCGCCCCAGGGCCAGAGAAGGGTCATTTCCTTCCGCGTTCAGCCCCGCCGTCACCTCGCCTGTTTGCTCGCCCTAAGTGCGGCGGCGCCGGCCACGGGAAAACGGGGCCTGGCCGGATTTCCTCTGCGGACCTGCGGCTCCTAGAGCC